>BPTQ01000001.1:26265268-26402170 GCA_019973895.1 Chrysanthemum seticuspe
AAGTTTATAAGCTCTTAGTCCCACAAGATTCTTAACTTGGGAAGTTGGGTAAACTTATGGATTTCTACTGATGTGTGTTCAAAAATTTGTGAAATTCTTAGAACACCCTGATTCTCGAATATTTGAACGTGTAATTACTAAGATGGAAATTCAATCCTCAGGACATTTTCATTTATGCACATGTTTTGATTGATGTTTATTTTTCATGCAAAGGAAGTGAACTAAATTTGGGGAGGATTGTTGGAAAATTTAGTGCACTTGTGGGATTAGTTCACACCTTGTAATGGGTTAGGAGGTACGGAGTGTACACCCATAAGGTCCATGAACACCCTGACTCTTATAGTGGTTTGTATTGGTAGTACTGGTGAAAGTACTGCTTGGTGAAAGTACTGCTTGTGGAAAGTACTGCTTGTGGTTTCCACTGATAAGCAGTGCTTCCACTGATAGGCAGTGTTTCCACTGATAGCACTGTGAAAGTACTGATGCTATGAAAGTACTGATAAGCAGTGTTTCCACTGATAGGCTGTATTTTCACTGTAAGTGAAAGTACTGCTAGTGGAAAGTACTGCTAAATGGCAGTTACAACTTCTTTATGACCACGTTTAATTGGTCATGTAACCACTAACGGCTATAATGGGGATAATTATGAGGCTATTAATGGGCCGATTAATACTCATAATTCCATTGGAATAGCTCAAGAGTAACCTCCTATTTATAAGAGATCTGAACATGCATGAGGGACACACAGAAAACGTAAACACTTATTAGCGAAAGGGTTATAGAATTGTGCCTAATTCTCTAACTGCATTTGGTCTTATCCCAAGTAGATATTCGTGATACCCAGGCATTAGGGTCGAATAGTTTACTTTGGAAAGTGATCACACGATTCCAAGTGATATCCGGTAACCACCTAGTGGTATTGCTACTGTCATTGATTGTCTTAACCCTGTTCTGGGAGATAACCCCCAACAAATAATTGTAGTAACAAATATCTTTGAATACTTAGCTAATAAGTAAAAAAATATATATATATGAGATACATATGGAACATGTTGGACGTTGGATTAGGATGAGAAGGAAACAAAAATGATTTTTACTTTGTTTTGGATAATATTAATATATAAACACTTAGATATTTAGCTAGTCATACTAGGATATTAAGTTATTATGTATAGCGTTAGCTAGAAATCGATTTTAACGGAACATAAAATGCATCGAAGTCATAAAAATTATAAAAATACATTTCCTACAAGAATTGAGTGAATAAATAATTATCAAGTTGCATTTACGAAAACCGTCGTAAATTTGTATACATAACAATTTATATACAAAATAAATTGAAAACATCGGGTAAAGTAATAATATTATTTTTATAATCTTAATATGAGTATAAAAATATATCGGAATAAATTTTTGGAAGTTTCAGATCAATTGTTCAAAATAAATGATCGTGCGATAGCATTTATTTAATAAGAAATATATACGTTAATGAAATATAAATTTGAAAAATGACCGGAAATTGAGAATTGTGACACATACTTTTTTTATTGTCAATGTATGTAATATATTTTTAATAAATTACCGATGTACGTAACATTGTCAGATTACTATTAAAAAAGTTACAGTTTTGGTCCTTGCCGTTTGCAACTTTGCGTTGACTTTCACTGTTAGTCCCTTGATTTTTTTACTTAGAAAAATTACAGTAATGGTCCCTTGATATTTGCGTTGAATTCCACTGTTAGTCCCTTAACATTTTAATACGTTTTCGTCCGTTTTTCATTATGTTTTCATACGTTTTTATCATTCTTTATCCATTTTATACGCTTTCGTCCGTTTTATCCGTTCTTATACGTTTTCATCCATTTTTATATGTTTTCGTCCGTTTTTATACGCTTTCGTTCGTTTATTTACGTTTTTATCCGTCTTTATCCGTTTTCATCAATTATTATACGTTTTTGTCCATTTTTATACGTTCTCATACATGTTTAATCATTTGTATGCGTTTTCGTATGTTTTTGTACGTTTTTATCCATTTTATACGCTTTCTTCCATTTTCTTTAGTTTTCATACATTTTTATCCGCTTTTATACGCTTTCGTCCATTTTTCTTATGTATTCATAAGTTTTTATCCATTTTTATCTGTCTTTATCTGTTTTTATACGCTTTCCTCCATTTTTCTTAAATTCATATGTTTTTATCCGTTTTTATATGGTTTTGTCCACTTTTATACATTTTTATTCGTTTTCATACGTTTTTATCCGTTTTCATCCGTTTTTATTCGTTTTTATGCATTTTTGTTCGTTTTCATATGTTTTTGTCCATTTTTATATGCTTTCGTCTGTATAAAAACGGATAAAGACGTATGAGAACGTAAGAAAAATGGACAAAAGCATATAAAAACTGGAAAAACTTATAAAATGGACAAAACCGCATAAAAATGGATGAAAATATATGAAAACGTATAAAAATGGACAAAACGTATAAAAACGGATGAAAACGAATAAAGACAAATAAAAAAGTATGAAAACATAATAAAATGGATGAACGCGTATAAAAACGGATGAAAACGTAAAAACCGAAAAAACCGGATGAAAACGGATAAAGATGGATAAGAACGTATGAAAACGTAAGAAAGCGTATAAAAACGAATAAAGACGGATAAAAACGTAAAGAAAAACGGGTGAAAGCGTATTAAAATGTGAAGGGACTAACAGTGGAAGTCAACGCAAATGTCAAAGGACCATTACTGTAATTTTTCTAATAAAAAAATATCAAATGACTAACGGTGAAAGTCAACGCAAATGACAGGGATCAAAACCATAACTTTTATAATTGGTAATATGTCAATGTTACGTACATTGATAAGTATTCAAAAGTATATTACATACACTAACAATAAAAAAAGTATATTGCGTATATTGGTTAATTTGATAAAGTTTGTTACGTATATTCAACTTTCACCTTAAAATGTTTCAACACTTGACAATCTATCTTTTTAACATATTAATAATAGTTAAATGAAACTTTATATCCCTAATGCTTACTCTTACTTGAACTCAATCTTTTAAAGTTAAGAGAAAGTTTATATAGTATTTAATATTTACATTTTTTTCATGAAACTTTAATAGTTTATAAAGATTTAGATATTAAGATGTCACATTTATTAACTGCATTTATTATATTATATCATATTATATTATATTTTAAAATAATAATAATAATAATAATTTTTTTAAAAATTTTTAAAAAAAAACGTAAATTTTTTTTTAAAAAAAAACGTAAATTTAAAAAAAAAAAAAAACGTAAAAATTTTTAAATTAAATTTTTTTTTTTAAAAACGTAAAATTTTTGGAAAAAAAAAACGTAAATTTTTTTTTTAAATTTTTTTTTTTTTTTTTTTTTTTTTTTTTTTTTTTAACGGTCGTTATCATCTAGCTAACGGTCGTTATCATGTAAGGACTAACTGAGCAAATTTTTTATCAAAGGTGACCTGGTAACCTACTACCAACAGGTCATATTAGCTAGATCGGAAAAAATTTGAAAGTATGTTAGCTAGCATTGACCCTTAACAAAGTATATTGCGTAGATGTGTATTTTTGAAAAAGTACGTTGCGTATCTTTAGCTTTCACCCTAAATTTTATATAAAATAAATTTACAAAATATAAATTATAATTATTACTTTATCAATACTTGCACTATTTTTAATCATTATATAGTTATATACTAGTTATAATGCCCGTGCACGCACGGGGCTCAGACATAAAATTTAATAAAGTATTATTTTTGTTATTAAGTTTTCAACAACAATCTTTCAAGAACATAGAAGTTAATAGATACCTAACAACACGTCAATTTAAAAGAAAAGGTTATGATGTTTTGGACCGTACCTCAATCAGGCATAATATGAAGACCACGTATTAACTCCAAGATCTCGCTGCAAGAAAGGGCATGTAGTTGGGAGGATGATCAATCGCAAGCAATTTTCCTCGTAATAAACGTTTCTTGTAATTTGTTCTCTTATTTTTCATTGTAATAGTTGTATAGACTTTCATTGCTACTGATTTTCTCATCATATCCGTCATCAACAATCTTCACTCCTTGTGCTTCTTGAAACATTTCATCATTACTCGCCCTTTGCGTATACGTTGAACCGTTCCTCTTTCATTTTATCTTGTCAATGATAATATTGTCCTCTAAAGAAGATATCCCATATGAATTGTTCATATGGAACCAAATACTAAAAAGACCACTTTACCCCAAAATCTCATTCTAGTTGAGTTAACTGAATGAACAATCAACGTTTGTCGATACGTTCGTTCACAGAAGGGAAATACTTTATGCGCTTTATCTGTAGATGCGCGAATGTTTTACAACATCTAGGTACAGGAGTTGTTTCATTAGTGTTTATCAAATCATGAAAACTAAAAAATTATGGCAGTGCTAGCCACATAAAGGATATTCTCTCAACATAGCACTATACTCCTGTGTAATCTGACTGAAATATTTTATTAACTATTAAGTTGAATACATCTATACATGAAAAGCTTAAATGCTCTTTATATACTCTATTAAAGCTATATAATCGTGATGGGTGTTTGTCAATGCCACCACCATTTGGGTATCTCACTTAGACATTGTAGTTAACAAAACCGTTACTTGTAGATTTCGGAAGCTCTATATATTGATGTTCCATACTTTCTTGATCTTCTTTTGTTGAATCTGGTATCACAAAAATGTGTTAACAATAGCACATCGAAACTATGTTTAGCATTATGTTCAACCACAAAAAGTACGATGAATCCTATTATTATGTTGCAAATTGTGAATATACATCACTCGAGATTGCGTCAACCAAATTGCGAAAAGAAAAAGACTATAAAAGTTTAAAAGATAACCATACCTGCATTTGCAGATGGAATTGGGGAACTTTCATTTATATCTTTGTGTGAAATGTGCACCATTGGCTGTAAGATAGATCTTCAAGAGAACTTTAACATCCGATGACCATCGGCTACATGGCCACATCTGGCAAAACTAATCCAAAAAGATCTAAAACAGTGATTGATTGTACAAAAAAATTGCACCTTAAATGGATGCAATAACTCATATGACATGCGTTTACCTCATAGTGGTCGCAGTGGCAACGACAAACACCCCTACAATCAATTCAATCAAACAAATGTCTGCATATTTCTACTAAAAACCCAATATGAGCAGGTACAATAAGATAATGAAAGTAAGATATACTAAAAGGACTAATAATATGTGAAAAGAGAAAATGAAGAAACACCTGTGCGAAGGGACCCAAGTAGTAGACGGAGGTATTTTCTCAACTAACGCAAGCATGGCAGTTCGATATACAGTTACTTCTGGAATGTCAAGGCTATCAAGGTCAAATGTTAGTTGAGGTTTTAGTACGGCTAGGGTATTGTTCATCCTAAAAGAAAGCATATCGCCTGAGCTGCTTTCGCGCTTGGAAAACTCCTTGGTTGTCAACATGTCTGTCAAATAATGAAAGCCTTCTAACTTACATATGTTTTCCGCGACTTTTTCTAGTGAAATATGTGTGGTTGACCTACAATGTGTAATATAAGGTTACTTCCACATCTTTATGAGCACACAATGAGATACTTTAATGGGATTAGAAGGCTTAATAAGTATGGATCGATCGACTTAGCTAACATGAGTAACTCTTTCTGCTTTGATTTGGGTTTACAGTTTATATAGATTTCTTGTTAACTAACCAAATTTGTCCTTTTATGAGCAAATGCAATTCAATATATTTGATACTAACTTGACATAGCCATGTTTCAACTTGATACCAATTTATGCATCGAAAAAATATAGTGAAACTTTCTGTAAAACTGGTTTCACTTTATTACATAAACTGGTATTATGCTTATGATTGCCTCAAGTACTTTTCTACACTCATGGACTAGCTACAGTGGAATGATATTTAAATGTGAACTATATGATTAAAAATACCCTTCATAGAAACACAACAATAGAAGTCGAGAGCAAAAAGGTCAGGACACCCATAAGCTAAACTCATAATTCCCGTGTCACCAAAACCTTCGCACCAACCTTTATTTACCATTTAAGAAATGAACAACTTGACGTGTCTTAAATGGTTTAACTTGGTAGACTGGAAATAAAAAAAATCCTATGTATGTATATGTTAAAATTTTTTTATTTTTTTAAAGTAATTTTAAAGATGAAACTCCCATCAGTGTGATATACAATAGGTGATACAAAAGTTTGGTACGCAAGCACTGCAACAGTTAGACAAAGTTTTTAAGCAGTTATAATTTACATCACCAGTTAGCCTTTCTATATACGCATTGGCACCAAGTTTCAACAAAATAAAACAGTAGCAAAAGTGTGTGCATGTTCTAAACCACAACTATTCAGTTGGCTTTCTCGATGTCCTCACCGGGTACATCAACGGATTGCTTTGGCTTTCTCGTTGTTGTTTTTTAGGCTTTTTATCAGCTAGGTGTTTCTAGTAAATACTTTTGAGGGTGCTTTGTCCTTAAGGTCTTTTGGCGTATTGTTTTTAGTTGTTCTTTCTTTCTTAATTTGTACCCCTGTAGCCTAAATAGCAACAATTTAATTCTAATATGGTCTGACTTTTGCGTAACACTCTTTCTAGCGCAATAACAGCAACAACTTAAGTAAATGAACCAAAATAAAACTTTTATAAGTTACAAACACCTATCAAATGACACATAAGCAACACTATACATTTGGTATTTTGGTTTAATCAAATTAATAGAAGAGGACTAAAGTATTGAATGTAACATGTTAACAACCATGGTTATCAAAACATAGTTACTATAGGTTTGTTACAATTATGATGCCATGGTGTATGCATACCTCATAAACAACATATTCAATATGCAACTGCTAGTAAAATTATCTGATATATCTATATAATTTACACTACCATTAGTTATTCTATGTAGGCATCGGTGTCGAAGTTGAATCTAACAACTACCAAAAACTGAAATATTTTTTTCTATTCCTTCAAGATCTTGTGAAATTTTGTTTATCTACATCCACAAATCTGATAATAATTCAATGTCTATGGTAACTGCTAAATATTACATTTTCCTTCCCCTCTTAAAACAAAACGGTTTCACAGAAAGCTTTCCCTCTAACAAACAACAAATCGTTAAACTTTACACATAATTCAACAATTAAACATAAACAGATGATTAAATATATCATAAGCAATAAATAAGTCAATGACTTAGCTTGGTTAGCTCATGAATATTGTCTTTGAATTCTATGAATATCTAGAATCTCTGCTAATAGATATTAAGATTAAGATCCTTATTATAACAATTAAATAAAAAAAATCAAAATACAAATAGAGTACCTCAAATATGATAATACATATGGTCACTCGATTTTGATTTAGGGTTTTGATATAGCCGGTTTTCGGATACAATGATTCCAACGATATGGGTTCTTTGTTCGTGTAAAAGTATGGGTTTTGTAATAGGGTTCTTGATGTTTCCAGAGGTTTTCTTATTATGATTCATGGCTTTGATCCATGGTTCCCTTCTTTTTCCTAAGAAGTTACATTTAAACCCTTTGTAAATAAATAAATGCTATCAAACCCATGTGTTTGTTCATTTTTTTTAATAATCCGCTTTATATGACGTTTTTTAGCAAAGGTTGACCAAATTGGATTCAATTTTGACTTTTTATTAACCAATCATGTTGCATGATTTTGCTTATGTGGCAAAATCGAGCTCTCTTATTGGTCTAAATTTTTTTTCAGTGAGAAGGGTTTTGCAAAAACACTCCGAAATGATGTAATTCTTTTATTATATAAAAAAGATACATCTTACGAAAATAAAAATTATAATTATTTTTTAATCATAAATACTTTCATTTTTTTCGGCACAAAATTAAAAATATATATTATAGTCATTAATAGCTGCACCATACTTAATATTATGTGATATTTGCAAAATAAAAATTATAATCATTATCTTATAATCATACCACTTACATTTATTGCATATTAAAAAAGATTATAAATTTTATACAAAATATATAGCAGTCATTACTCTGTAATCATTAATATTTATAGTTATATATACATATTTACAAAATGAAAAAAGTAATCATTATTTTATAATCATAAATACAATTTATTGCCTGAAGTAGTCGTTAATAACTGCACTATATTTAAATATTATATACTTATATATTACATATTTTCAAAATAAAATAATAATCATTATTTTATAATCATAAAACTTACGTTTATTTCCTAAAGTTAAAAATATATATTATAGTCATTGATAGTTGCGCTACATTCAAATATTATAAAGTTACTAGCAGGGTACCCGCGCGTTGCAGCGGCGGGTACCCTGTAATAAAAGTTTTCGATGAATAATATATTTTAGTTTATTATGTTCTTTTTAACAATAAATTTACCGATATCAATAATTTCGTATAGCCCGTGCCCGTTCAGGCTCGAAACCGTTGGCCCGTGTCTGCTCGGGCTTGAGTCCGTTTGGTCCGCGCCCGTTCGGGCTCAAGCTCATTTGGCCCGTTACCCGTTCGGGATTGAATATTTGTATAATGTGCTTTATTATTTGTAGAAGTGAAATTTAATGCAGGAATTGTGTTTAATTTGGTTGTACAATATGATTGATAATTTATATTTCTTATGTAAAGGTTGTTTTAATAACTGTATTAATTGTATTTATTGACCAGTTAAATAATTGACTACATTAAATAGCATTAATGTGACGTTTTGTTGTACACTATGCTTCTTGTCTTGTAGGTCTGAACATTATGTGCATTAAAGTGTTGTACACTATGTTTCTTTTCTTGTAAGTAATAGTCATTATAATCATTAATAACATTGACCACTTTAATAACATTAATGTTGTAAGTCTGAAAATAAGTTTGAAATTTACATCATGCTTATTTTGTTGTACATTATGCTTATTTTGTTGTAAATCTGAAAATCGGTTGCAGTTATTGTACATTGTGCTTAAATAGTTGTAATTTTTGGTGAATGGGTGTTTTTAATAGCATTAATGTTGTTTGATAGAATTTTAGTCTTAAAATGACACCACGCTTTATTTTGTTGTACAACATGCTTACTTTGTTGTAATTCTGAAAATTGGGTGCATTAAAGTGTTATAAACCATGCTTAATTTCTTGTACGTCTTAAAATTAAGAGTGAGGTGCATTCGTGCATTATTATAAAATTATATATTACATATTTACAAAATAAAAATTATAATCATTATTTTATAATCATACCACATTACCACTTACATTTATTCCATGAAACTCAAAGTTTATAGATATTACCAATGTTTTGAAACTCGGGTCGACCCCGCCGGGTTAACCGGTTGGACAGGTTTCGGGCAAAAAAAGGGGTCAAAATAACCCGGGTTTCTAAAACCGGGTTAATCGGTTAGACCCGCCGGGTTTTGAGTGACCCGCGGTTCTCGAAACCCGGCTGGGGTTTGGTTTTTTTCAATTTTTTTTAATAAAAACCGGGTTGACCCGGCTGTTGAACCGGTTGACCCGGCGGTCGAACCAGTTGACCCGGTTATATATTTTTTTTATATTTTTTTAATGAAAAACCGGGTTGACCCGGCGGTTGAACCGGTCGAACCGGTGATCGGTGACTCGACCGGGTCGATTATAAACCCGGTTTTCAAAACATTGGATATTACATATTCATACCACTTACATTTATTGCATGAAACACAAATTTTATAGATATATAAATATAATTATAGATATAGATATAAATATAGATATGAAAGATATACATTGCACTAGATTTAATTATTTTATATTCATATTTACATAATAATAAAAGTTATAATCATTAATTTTTAATCTTAAATACTTACATTTTTTTGCACCAAACTAACAAATTATATATTAAATAATCAAGCTGACCCGTGGGGTATACCTTGATGTATATAAGTTGTTCTTAATAATTTTTGTTGCTTGATGTGTTACCAGGATTTTCTAGTATATACATTATGTAAGTTTCCTTATTAAAGTTGTTAAAAAATTTTACTCCGTAATACTTAGACAATCATCTTTTTAACATATTAATAATAGTTTAAATGAAACTTACTATCTCTAATGATTACTCTTACATGAAATCAACCTTTTAAGTTAAAAGAAAGTCTATAATATTTAATATTCACCTATGTTACATGAAACTCTAATAATTAACATATGAGCTAATATTTATACAGATTTAACTATTAAGATGTCACGATTATCCATTGCATTTATCACATTTATTATATTATATTATATTTCAAATAATCATTAATACTAAAAAAAAAATATATTATAGTCATTAATAGTTGCACTATTATATAGTATATATTACATTACATATTTACAAAATAAAACTTTAAACTTTATGTTATAACTATAATACTATTACATGAAACTCAAATTTTATAATATTACATATTTACAACATAAAGATTATAAACTTTATGTTATAACCATAAATACTTACATTTATTGCATGAAACTCAAATTTTATAGATATATCAAAACTGCTTTAACCGAACTTTTCCTTATAAGTCTGCTTTAACCGAACATTTTTTTATAAGTCTGCTTTAACCGAACTTTTCCTTATAATATGTAACTTTAATTTAGGAAGCAATCTAATTGTTTTATGATTTATAGTTACGCAGCTATCTTGATAAAAGAAATTACAAATTTCATCTAAGGCATCATCATTTAATATAAACATTAAAGTTAACAGGCTTTCAAGTGAAAATGATGAGGCGAATGTGTACTTTGATAGCATCTTCAAAGGCATGCAAACAACCTCTCCATATCCTCGAACGATCAATTGCTACGTCTCTCGTCACAACCAAGCGTCCTTATGAAAGCCGGCTCTTTTCAGCTAACCCATATGTGATACCTCAAGAGCTTTCTACCGAGTGAGTAACTATTTTGTGTTTTTTGTTGTTGTTTCAATAAGCTAGGCTCATAAAAAAATGTCTACATTATGCAGAAATGAAACGGGACATAAGAGCACAGGTGGTATTCGTGTTATGTCGATACAAAATGTGAAGCCTGATAGGCCAACGCCTGATGCCCTCCGATCATACAAGCTTTCAGCACTTGATCAAATCAATGCTCTTTCTTACGTTCCGTTTGTTTTCTTCTATCCAAACAATAGCAATGGCAACACCAACATCAACGACATTATACTTCAAAGATCCAAACTTCTAAAGCAATCAATGTCAGAAACGCTTACCAGGTTTTACCCATTTTCAGGGAAGTATATAAATGATATACATATAGATTGTAATGATGAAGGTGTTTATTATGTTGAGACACAAGTTGATGGTGATCTCTCAAGTTTTATTGCAAAACCAGATTACAAGTTAATACCATCATTACTTACGGTTCCTCCAAATGGGAAGGAGCCTACACTCGGATACTATCTTGTTATGATCCAAGTAAACTTCTTTAGTTGTGGTGGTGTCGCTATTAGCATGTCCACTTCCCATAAGCTTGTCGATGGTACCACTTACATGGCGTTTTTAAATTCATGGGCGTCTGCAGCTAAAGGCGATAAACAAAATATGATTTACCCTGATTTTGTTTCTTCGTCTCTTTTTCTAGCCAATACTAAAACACCTTCATATCCATCTTACCCACTATCATCCTTGGCTGTATGGCCAATGATGTTGAACAAAGGGAAATGTGTGACAAAAAGATTCAGGTTTGATGCATCAGCGTTACAAGCACTAAAGGCCAAAGCAAATGAATCTGTTTCCACCACTCGCGTTGTAGCAGTAACGTCACTGATTTGGAAGTGTGCGACAAGTGCTGCAAGGAAACTAAATGGAGAAAGGCCGTCTAAATTGCAGATTGCTGTGAATATACGAGGTAGATTTGCAACACCCTTGCCACAAAATGCAATTGGGAACATCATCTGGAACGGGGTGGCTAGGTGTGAACCTAACCACACCTTGACATTGGATACCATGGTGGGGCACATCAACGCTGGTGTAGCAAAAATCGACACTAAATTTGTTGAGCAATTTAAAGGTGAACAAGGGGCTGACAAGGTTATCGATGAAATACGATGGTTTGGAGCTCAAATGACGAGCTATGATGCTGATTACTATTTAACGAGTAGTATGTTTAATTCTGGAATGTATGAAGCTGATTTTGGATGGGGAAAGCCCGTGTGGTCGTGTTTTGGGTATTTGAACAATGATGTCCCTCTTTACGCGAACTCAATAATGTTGATGGATACAAGTGCGGGTGGTGGGATTGAAGCATGGGTAACGTTGAGCCAAGGCGAAATGGCCATACTTGAGGGTGATCCTGACCTGTTGTTATACGCTTCTGTTGAACCTAGTCCTCTCCAAGGTTGAAAAACTTCACTTGGTTTTATGGCTTTCATTCTTGTTTTGTCTGAAGTTTGCTCCAATAAGTGAATTGCGACTAATGCATACACATGTTTGTATGGCTCGTTCTCCACTTCTCTTGATTATGTGATTCCATTGATCAAGTAAATTGATAACTACTCATTCAGTCCCAAAATTTAAGTCCGTTTTGACCTTTTGAATCAAAATTTGACTTTAAATATTTTTGTTTGTACTTGATAAAAATTATACCGATGAAAAATACGTTTAAAACACAATCCATTCATATATTTTGCATATTACATAATACAAACAAAAATATTTAAGCTCAAAGTTAGATTCAAAATGTCCAAATGGACTTGAATTTTGGGACGGATGTAATATTAAGCTACATGACTACACTTCAAATAGCTTTTGTATTGATCTGATATGAGAAAAGTTCAATACGGAACAAGATTTCTTTAAAAAACAAATCAACCAATCATAACCATTGATTTAACTTTGATCAAATGGCTAGATTAAATCATTAATTTAAACTAATAAAGCACATAGGGGCGTTTTTGTAATTCTCACTCAACTCCTTCATTCTTATATTCACTCATACATCTCTAGTCAGACACACTCTTTCTCATGAAAATCTCACACACAAACCACCAAAACCGTTGTCGATTCACCATATCACCATAAACCATCGTCGATATGACGTTGGTCGCGCCACGATCTATTTTTCGGTGAGTTCTATTTTCCGGTGATTGTATGTGTGTGTGGGGAAGGTGCGGGGCGGGAGCGGCCGGATCTGTGCCCGTCGGATCTGTGACAGCGAGTTCGTCGATCCGCCATATATGAGGCGGGGGTGATGGGATTTGTGGTGGCCGAATCTGTAACCTGGTTTTAGTTAGTGAACTGATTTGTGAACTGCTATGATTTTTTATGTCAGGTGATGAATTAGTTATAGACAGGAAATGTAGCTGTAATTGATTTTTGCACTGCTATAAGTTGTGTTTTAGACTAGTTATGTCATTCTATAATGGGGTTTGATGACGTTACTATGGTGGTGGACAATTGTGTTTTTAAAGATTCTTTTTATTAATGGATCTGATATAATGTTAAGTGAATTTGGATTTTGTGATCTATATTTTATTTATCAGTGAATGGTTGTGAATTGTTGTCAAAATTAGACGGAACAAATGTGATTTATTGACATATCATATGTCAAAATTAATTGTTGTGAATTGTATTTCTTTTTGGTGATTCGTCGGAGAATGACATGATTAGATGACGGGAAAAGCAACGGTTGAGGTAAGCGGGGTTGTTACGAGTTGGTTTATACGGAATCCCATGGGATTTATACAGAATCCCACGGGATTATACAGAATCCCACGGGATTATACAAAATCCCATTATACAGAATCCCATGGGATTTATACAGAATCCCATAAGATTTATACAAATCACAAGTGAATTTTTTACGAATCCCGTGAGATTTTTCTGGACGGAAATTTTGAAAAAAAAAAGTTCGTCTTTTTATGAATCCCGTGGGATTTGTTTACGAATCCCGTGGGATTTTTTTACGAATCCCGTGAGATTTTTCTGGACGAAAATTTTGAAAAAAAAAGTTCGTCTTTTTACGAATCCCGTGGGATTTTTCTAGACGGAAATTTTGAAAAAAAAGTTCGTCAAAAGTATATAAAAGTGCATATCTATAGAAAGATGATTTAATTCTCATCGCGATGGTGTATTTTTCGTAGCTTGAAGATTTACCGTTTGCAAGATATGTTGTTTTTTTAAAAAATGTGGAAAGTGGGTTTTTATATTAAATGAGCTAAAATGCCAATTTTGCCCTCTCTTTGTTATTTTTGGCTTTATTTCAGCCATAAGATGAAAGTGGATGGATGGTTGGGATTGACTTATTTGTTCTTTATAGGATACATGTTTTGCATGGATCTCACCTCGATCTGATATATATTTGTAAAACTATAAAAAACGTCCTAAGAATAAAGCTAACTTTAACATATTAAAATAATAAAATAAAAAATTCAAGCGTAAAACATTAGTAAATTTATCATAAATCACTTTCGACTAAATGAAGTTGCACTTAAATAATAGGTAAAAATGATATTTTACATTTCAATACTTATTTGTATTGTTTTAATATGTTATATTTAGTTTTATTCTCTTTGTTTTAAAGATTTTCGAAAAAGAATTATTTGAAATTGATATAAACAAAAACATTATATAAGTTGGTTTTGATAAATGAATCGCTTAAAAGTAGAGCCGCCTCTCAATACATAATCTTTAAAAGAAAATCACTATAGTTACCTGTCTACGTAATGCAAATTTTCAGCATTTCGCATATCAACTAAATGAAGTACTGAACCAACTTAACACAACGACTATAACTTAATTGTCCAACATAACATTAAGTATTTAAGTGTAAGACTACAATTTGTAGAACTTTATAGCAAAAACTTTAGCCAGAAATTTTGTAAAAATATAAATAAAAATGGAGATGCGGGGGATCGAACCCCGTGCCTCTCGCATGCAAAGCGAGCGCTCCACCATTTGAGCTACATCCCCGGTTGTGTTTATGGGTCACATTATAATTAGTTACTTCTAATTCTGATTAGTTTAACTTTAAAGTTATTTCTCTTTTTCACTTGAATGCTTAACTTTCTTAACAACCACTCTTAGTTCTCGTGATGCTAATTCAAATTCTGTTAAACCAAACTAAGAAGTAACTATAACGAATGGGGTTTTTCTTATTCAAGATAATTAACCGGAAAGAACAAGTCTTTGACTCCAATATATGCGAACTAACTAAGATATTTTCGTGACTGTTTATGACCCTTTCTCTAGCTACCGCTGAATGTGTACCTAGCAGTGAGCTTTGAACCCTAAACTTGGTGAAGATTTTAAGTGTATTACTACTATGGCATCGGGTGTTGGTTTGAACTAAGAAGTAATTATTTCATGAAATTTGCTATATGTGACCATTTCAAGTGATTTCGCTTAAAGATGGAAACTAACACACTAGCGATCCCACACATGACATTCATCTGTTTAACCGGCTCGTCTACTCAACAGTTTTCTTTTAAAGTAAATCTTTTGACTAAACCATTTAGTTTTTAAACACAAATCACAACCTAAATCACTTCGTTTATAATAAGTAGGTTAGAATGGTCACCCCTAGACTAACCCAAAGGCGAGTCAACTACTCATCTTTCACATCGGTTAATCTCTTGAAATCTTTATAGAATGAGCTAACATGAAAACCTTTAAATATAAGATGCTCAACATGTCTATGCAATAAACAATAAATCTAATTTCTTGGCCTAAAGTTGCAAGCTTTAATAATCAACTATAAAAGATTATTAAACGAATTCAGAAAGCTGAATAAGGGCGGGTACAAGATTGCGAGTGCAAGCAATAAACTTATCACCTTTTGTATCTAGTTATGTCTTTAGTTAGACATGCCATTGACTAAACACCCTTTAACAATAACTTCAATTAGCCCTGCATTTTTTCTAAGTTTGTCTGCCGTTATCTGTTTTTGCTCTTGTTTGATTTATATCTTCAGGCAGAGGCGGACATAGTGCATACCCTTCAAAAAGCATCCGTAGTGTAAAATTTGTTTTTTGTATGAATTTTTAAAGGCTAATAACCTTTTAAAGCACTATACTTGTCAATAATGACAGTTCTGTGTAGCGAACTAAAAAAATAACTCTTTTAGACATTAAAGTTGACATTTTTGTCTTTCTTTAAGTATTATGACCATTTTACTCTTCGAAAAATATTTAAAAAAAAAAAGAAATTTGAAAAAAAATTAAGAAATTTAAAAAAAAAAGTATTTCAAAAAAAAAATTAAAAAAATATATTTTGGAAAAAAGTTTTTGAAAAAAATTTAGAAAGAGTAAAATGGTCATAATACCTAAAGAAAGACAAAAATGTCAACTTTTAGTTCGCTATGCAGAACTGTCATTCTTGACAAGTATAGTACTTTAAAAGATTATTAACCCAATTTTTAATAGCTTAACACAAAGTGCATATCTTATTAAAAAAAAATGCATACCCTATGATCAATTTTTGTGTCCGCCACTGTCTTTAGGCATTCAGTTTCTATTTAGTTTATCGTTTGTTGGTTTTGAGTTGTATTCCTCCGATACACTTCTATACCTTCGGTCATGACGTGCTTATTTGGCTTTGCAGTGTCGCGCTATTTTCTTCGCCTTGTTTTTATGTACTAGTCGGATACTCGCGCACAACGGCGGCGATAAGTATAGTTATATGTATTTGCTTACCCGTTTAGTGAATTCGTTTCACAACACTTCGAATGTATATGTGTTAGTTGTTAGTGTTTGTTTGGGTTACCCGTAACTTTCCCGTAGCTTTCCCGCGACATCATTATTCCCGCATATAGAAATACCCTCGCAATCTCTTACGCGTCAAACACTTCCCCAAAAGTATATGATTTTGACGAATCAAGATTATATTGATTGAAATAAATGAAATAAAGGTTAAAGTTGTAAAAATTTGAATTAAAATAAAATAAACCCACTAAAAATATAAAAACTAAAAACTCATAAAAATATATCAAAATGGATGTTGAATTAAAAAGCATAAAATTTTAGAAGATATGGTGAAATTAGATTATAAAAAAAATAAGTAGATAAAAAGATGTTTTAATTTGAAAATAAAGATGAATTTTTAGTTGAGAAATGACACATGTCATTTTATAATTGGAGCTCCTTATCTTAATTTTTAGTGGTTAGGAGTTAGGCTTGGAGTTTGTTAAGAAGTGACACGTGTCATCTCATGATTGGAGCTCCTTATCTTAATTTTTGGTTAGGAGTTAGGCTTGGAATGAGGTTTGGTTTTTACATGCATTATAATAATATAGTATAGATAAGCAATTTTTTTCATAATAAGCAAGTAAAAAAGTCTGAATTTTTAAGCCTTCTAATTTTAGAAAGCCTAAATGCATTATAAAATAGTATAGATATAGATTATTTTTGAACTTTGCTTCTTTGAACCTAATTATATACGAAGGAAACAAAGTAAAGTTAATTTGAATGTAAGAAATTACCTTATTTACTCTTTTCAACCAAATTTAAAGACTTTCATGACTGTAGTATATCTCACAAAGTCTTTTCTTTGAAACAACTAACTTCTTTATAAAAGGAAAAACACTAGCAAGAAGGCTAGAAAAAAATACAACCCATTAAATAGGTTCTATAAGCCATTTGGTTCAATTAGAACCAAACTTTCTACTATGATTACAAATCCATAAAAATGAAATTTCCTTTATCGTATCAACTATATCATCCTTCCGCGGGTGACCATTTGGAAAGATGTTAGCGTTCCGAAATCTCCAAATGTTCCAACATGTAATGAGACATATAGCTTCAAAACCCTTCTTCTTTTTAGCTACCATATGGCTGTTGTCAATCCAAAGGAAAAGATCATTTATCGAGACCATAGCCGGAGTAACAAACCCAGCCTAGCAAAGCTTTGCTCTCAATATGTCTGAAGCTACGTCGCATTTTAGAAAAAGATGAGCAGTGTCTTCTTGATCGATACTACAATTTGGGCATAAAACATTCAGGATGTCAATGTCACGAGCAGTAAGTGTTGGGATTTTATAATCTAGTTAACCAAGTAACGCAACGAGTACGCAGAGAAATATGGATCTAGTTTATGCAATTAGGTTAACACGTAAATAATAAACAATAATAAATAAAAGGTAAATAGAAAACTAACATTTGGCGTCAACTGCACGCTATCAACGAACAAAATACCAAAGAAACCCAAGTATATAAAATAGATACCTCTACGAGTATCACACACAAACACTTAAATCAAGTACGTTCGATTAGACGCTAGTCGAGAACGTTTAAAACTATCAACCCTTGAATTACTTGAATACCAAAGGACAAAAAAAAAACCCAAGAACGCCTTCTATCTTTTCTGTCCGAGATCAAAAGCTGTCCGAGAACAGCTTTTAAGAACCACCCGAAATCGGACAAGTTTTGTCCGATATCTACTCATTGCTGTCCGAGAAAACAAACGAACAGGAACATACTCTAACCTTACTGCAGCGATTCATGACTGGGAACATGCAGGAAAATAAAATTCTAAACACTTCTTAGATCAAAGATGCAAGCTTTAGAATTAAAACCAAAGTCAAAACCTATTAGAATCTTGATAAAAATTCCGATTGGTTGAAACCAAGTAGATGGAAAACGATTTGGCATGAATCTTTTGTGATCATTCAATCGTGAGTTTTAGGAATAGTTATTATATCTATTGCATGTGAGGTTTTATTTGTTTATATATAGCTCACAAGCCAACTCAAGGCTTGGGCCTTTTGCTTGATCGACAAGCAATAAAACCAAACACCCCATCCACCCGATCATTTAGAGTACTAGGCCCAAGGAACCTCTAAACTGTAACACCCCTAAATCTCGGTACAGCGGAAGACTTAATCAAGTTTTCGGGGCGTTACGATAGGATTGGTATCTCACACAAGTATAGCAAACAAGATAGTCATTTTCATTCAAAACCAATCCCATATTTAAATATTCAAAACACTAATCCAAAAGTATAAATATTAGGCCCAAAACATGTTTTAATAAAATAGGTCCCCATAATTTATCAGAGTCAAATATGATCCTTGAACCATGCCTCCTTGCCAAGCTTCCACCGATCACATATTCCAAACATCATTTAAATACCTGAGAAAACATGCTAAAAGGTCAGCTTACACTGGTGAGTTCATATGTTTAAATTCAATAAAATCGTAGTGGACCTGTAGGAGTTGATTTGCTATGCAAGACTAAAGATAGATAAACATCGTTCACAAACCGATCCTAACCGGATCACAATCCATATCCCGCATCCAGGGATCACTCGGTCCCAGCGACTCTAGTCCAGCATTGTCGTGGCAAAGTCTAGAACGATTGCCAACCCCGGACTAGGTCGAGGTAGAAGTCTATTCTTAGCTAGGAAACAGTTATAGCAATTAGGATTGCTACCCTAGTCTAAGTCAACGACTACCGCACATCTATCTAAACAGTCAAGCACATAAGCAAATCCAAATAGTTTTAAAGGTTCAAAAACAGTAGCATGATTCTCACCCCAATTTAGTTAAAAACGTAGATAAAAATGGGGCTATGAAACTCACCTCAAGCAACCAAAGCACGAATAAACACTAGCAGAAGATAACAGGTAATTACGGCACAACAACTATCGACTCGGCACAACCTATTCATGTCAACCAATTTTAATATATACTTCCCAAAATCAACGTTATCTACCCAATGTATTCCATTTCGTTATTTCCAAAAATGTCTTGTTTCGCCGTTTAGTCCTAGTGTTTGGTATCCTCATGTGGGTGTATCGACTCAATATGATGCCATGAATGCACTCAAACAACCAATATGTGACTCAATGCAACACAACGAGACATCTAAGCGATAAGCTCCATAGTCCAAAAAGTTTCGGAATAGATAGTAGATTTTATCGAATTCGTCAACTCGATAAACTCAATTATTTATTCGTGTCGCTTATTATCCCATAAACCAGTCGCATCCTAAAGAGTCATAAGGATAATTCACCCATTAATAATGTTACCCAACGTACCTAGCGGGCTCTTATTAGATTTGTCAACCTAATAAGTCCGCTACCTACGTGGATCAACACTATTGATGTTAGTTTATCTGTAACCCATGCACACAACGTAAGTAACTAAATACTAGAAAATAGTATTAAATGCCCATAATTGGCATATTTCGATAAACGTGTACTCGAAACATTAATTACTTATTTATTATAAAACATTTCGATTTTTAGTCGTTAGTTTCCATTTGAAATAGTAAATAACAAGATAAGTCTTGTTATCGATGTTTTTGGTATAAAAGCCCTTTTTATTATTTATATTTCATAGTCTATTAGCATTTTCATATATATATTTCATCAATTTTCAATATTAGTTTCACATCGTTATTCGTTTCGAGTCCACAAGCACGAGTCATGACTTCTCGGCTTTTAATCAATCAATAGTCCAAACTATACTAAAGTCCATGTTACGGCGTTGTCGGGGTCAACTATTGACTAAAAAGTCAAAGTAACACCGACGTTGCTCAAAGTTGACAATTATATATATCAAGTCCAATTAAAAGTCATAATAGCGCAATTCAATCCCAAATCAACTACAATCAATCTCGCCAACCAATCAACCAACCAAATATACCCGAAACCAATGTTATGACCCTAATGGTCATGACACGGTCACGGTTAAGACCACGTGAACAAAACAAGCTCTAGAAGCTTTTCGGCTCCACGCGTCTCATCCAAACACCAACAACATCAACCCACAAGCTACCACGACAACTCGACCCAGACCCTTGGTCCTTGAGGGTCACGTACGCTACCCAAACACACCAATAAGTGGGTTTGGTGGCTTGTACGCCCCATATGCACAACCAAACACCTCCCAAATCAATACCACAACCTCCAAACACAGTCAATCATCCTCCAATCATCAACCAAACATCAAACCCATCATCTATTCTGACCAAAAACATAAATCTAAACCTTAAATGCAAAGACCCAACAATATGATACACCACATGATTCTAAAACACTAGCTACATATTTATTTAAGTGTTAATTAGATTTAATCCCATGTTTCACCCAAAAGCCCTAAATTTTTAATTATGGTCGAACCATAATCGTGCCATATGTGGCTTTACAAGGCCAAAACAAGCATGACCCATGTTCCATTTACCTTTTTCAAGCCCGATCTACAATATTTGATGAAAACCCTAAAAGTACGAATCTTAATTCGAAGATTTGAAGGTGTTATGGAGGTCTAGATGGCGCGTGTTATATATGGTTTGAAAGAGGAGAAAGAGAGCTTCAAGATGGTGCTGGAAGCGGGTGGTCACACGCGGCGGTGTGGCTGGAGGTGGCCGAAACAGTGGCGGCGACCGAAAATAGGTTTAGGGTTAGGGTTTTAATTATTTTGAGGAGAGAGAGAGAGTTAGAGAGAGAAAGGTGTGTGTGTGTTTCTTGTGAGAGAAAGTGAATAGGTAAAATGAGGAGGTGATGAGGTATTTATATTTAGGAGGGAGGGATCTCAAAATAAAGAAAGAGGTGGGGAGGGGGCGCCGGCTAGGGGAAAGAGGAGGAGCCGAACGCGTTATTTTTCGTAATCTCTCCCGTTAAACTCATTTCCGAGCTTGTATATTGTCCCCCGAGTGTCCCACGACATTCATTCGACTTTCTAATATCGTTATTTATGTTTTTCCACAAGTTTTGACTATTTATTTGTAAATTTTCGAGTTACGGTCTAAAAGTTATGTTATTTCTCGTTTTAGGCTTTTCTAGTGCCGAATCGAATAATGCCTACCAAAAAGAGTTAAAACTCACACGATAACTCGTCCAATAATGAAATAAACCATAAAAACCAATAGACGATATAAAATCAAGTCATGGTTGATAAAAATAGTGATAAAGGCAAAACTCGGTTTAGTTTAACGTAATGCGGTTACCTAAAATAGACTCCCTAAATTGCCAGTTGTCACAGCCTCCCAACCTCAGAAGAAACCCGTCCCAGGTTTCACTCCAAGTTGCTTGATGTCATGAAAAGTTTAGGATACTTCCTACGGAAAACGTCCTCACGTTCCCAAGTGAACTCCGGTCCATGTCGGGAGTTCCAAGGAACTTTGACAATCGGAATACGACTATGCTTCAGCCGTGTAATCTCACGATCTATGATCTCAATCGGTTCCTCAACGAAATTCAATTTCCCATCAATACGGATATCTCTTAAAGGCACAACTATGTTTTCCTCTGAAAAGACATTTCTTAAGATTACTAACATGAAAGACATTGTGTACACTGCTCAATTCGACTCACTCCTTTCCAAGGATAAACATTTAACATAACACGATCTCCAACCTGAAATTCTAAGGGTTTACATCTCCTATCGGCATAACTCTTTTGTCTATCACGAGCGGTTTACAACCGGTTACGAATCTGAACTATCTTCTCAGTGGTTTCAAGGACAAGTTCGGGTCCTGTAAGTTGACTCTCGCCAACTTCAGCCCAACAAACAGGAGAACGACATTTTCGGCCATACATTGCTTCAAATGGAGCGGCCTTAACACTAGAATGATAACTATTGTTGTAAGAGAATTCGGCCAAAGGGAGATGTCTCTCCCAGCCTTTGCCGAAATCAATAACACATGCTCTAAGCATGTCCTCTAAGGTCTGAATGGTTCTCTCGCTTTGACCATCGGTTTGAGGGTGATAAGCAGTGCTCATATCCAGGTTTGTTCCTAACGCTGACTGTAAGGATCTCCAAAAGTAAGATGTAAAATGGCTATCTCGATCGGAAATTATAGATACCCGTACTCCATGACGTGATACTATCTCCTTAAGGTACAGTCGAGCGAGCTTATCGAGACTATCGGTCTCACTAATGGCTAAGAAGTGAGCAGACTTAGTTAAACGATCAACGATTACCCAGATAGCGTCATTGCCACTAGTTGTTCTTGGTAATTTGGTGATAAAGTCAATGGCGATTCACTCCCATTTCCATTATGGGAGTTCGGGTTGAACTAAGAGTCCTGAGGGTTTCTGGTGTTCGGCCTTTACCTTAGAACAAGTAAGGCACCAACTGACATACTGAGCTATGTCGGATTTCATGTTACGCCACCAATAGAGTTTCTTAAGGTCCTGATACATCTTATCGGCTCCGGGATGAATAGAGTATTTTGATTTATGCGACTCGTGCATAATCAACTCATGGATTCCACCATGAAATGGTATCCAGCTTCTGTCTTTGAAGCATAAGGTTCCATCGGAACGCTTCAAGAAGCTGTTTTCACTTTCTACCATTCCATGCAGATTCTCGTAAGGACGGTTCTCTTCCGTCAATGCTGCAGTCTGGGCGGCTAAGATTTGAGATGGTAGAGGCGAAACAATGGTCATTCCTAGGGATCGAACGAGCAATGGTGGAATGTTCTCCTTACGACTAAGTGCATCAGCCACAACATTAGCCTTACCAGGATGATAACGAATCTCACAGTCATAATCACTAAGCAATTCTAACCAACGACGCTGTCTCATATTCAGTTCCTTCTGATCCAAGATATGCTTCAAGCTCTAATGGTCGGTAAACACTACACACTTGGTTCCATACAGATAATGTCTCCAGATCCTAAGGGCAAACACTACAGCACCTAACTCAAGATCATGGGTGGTGTAGTTCTTCTCAGGTTTCTTAAGTTGTCGGGATGCATAATCAATCACCTTCTTCCGTTGCATCAAAAAAGCACCTAAGCCTTTATGCGAAGCGTCGCAGTATACGACAAAGTCTTCGCTTCCTTCAGGCAAAGCTAAGATGGGCGCACTACACAACTTCTCCTTCAGAAGTTGGAATGATTCTTCTTCCTTTTCTCCCCATTCATACTTAACGTCCTTCTGTGTCAGTTTGGTCAGCGACTTAGCTATTTTGGAAAATCCCTCAATGAATCTCCTATAATAGCCTGCTAAACCTAGGAACTGGCGGATTTCTGATGGGTTCTTAGGAGCTGCCCATTCCTTAATGGCCTCAATCTTAGCTGGGTCAACATGAACACCTCAACTATCTATCACGTGACCTAAGAATTGTACGGACGGTATCCAAAATTCACACTTAGAGAATTTGGCATACAACTTCTCCTCTCTCAACAATCCTAAAATGAGCCTCAAATGCTCTTCGTGCTCCTCACTACTCTTGGAGTATATTAAGATGTCGTCTCTGAATACTATCACAAACTTATCCAGATATGGCTTACATACTCGGTTCATGAGATCCATGAAAACCGCTGGCGTGTTGGTCAAACCAAACGACATCACTTGGAATTCATAGTGTCCATAACGAGTCCTAAACGTCGTCTTAGGGATATCCTCCTCTCAAACTCTAAGCTGGTGATAACCAAATCGTAAATCTATCTTAGAAAAGACACTAGCTCCTTGGAGTTGGTCAAATAGGTCATCTATTCTAGGTAGCGGATATCGGTTCTTCACCATCAACTTATTCAACTCCCTATAATCGATACACATCCGAAAGATCCATCCTTCTTCTTCACAAACAACACTGGTGCTCCCCACGGTGACGAACTTGGTAGAATGAATCCCTTCTCTGACAACTCTGCCAACTGTTTAGACAGTTCCTCCAATTCTCTTGGAGTAAGTCGATAGGGTGCCCGGGCTACGGGTGCAGCACCGGGTATCAACTCTATTTGGAATTCCACTTGTCGGACAGGTGGAATCCCTGGCAGATCGTCGGGAAACACATCCGGAAATTCTCTAACGACGAGTACATCATTAAGGTGTCTTTCACTCTTCTCCTCGCTCTTCTTTTCAGAAATTCGAGCCAAGAAAAGACAACCTCTTCTATCGATGTACTTTTGGGCCTTAATACAAAAGATGATGCTCAACCGGGAAGGACTACCACAGTCTCTCCGATCTCCTTGTATGCTCAGAATGTTTCCGCCATACGGTACACGCACAATCTTCTCATCGCAGATGATGTGTGCACCGTTCTTCGACAGCCAATCCATTCCGATAATGACATCAAAACTTTCCAAGGTAACTGGCAATAGGTCTATGCGAAACGGGTGGTCTAAGAAACTTAAGGTACAACCTCGGACTACGGTGTCTATCTTCTCCCTATTCCCATTAGCTAATTCCACATCGTAACTAAACCCTAGATGTGTTTGGGAGATTCCTAGTAATGGCATAAAGTTGGTGGATACAAAACTCATATCCGCACCAGTATCAAACAGTATGGAAGCATAGCGATTATTGAGAAGGAACGTACCCGTAACTACGTTAGGGTCCTCACCAGCTTCCTTCCCAATAGCATACACACGCGCTGTTCCCATGTCTCTCTGCTGATTCCTAGCACCATGATTTCCCTGGTTCTCCACGACCTCACGCTTCACAGGGTTTAAGCCATTATTTCCCACACATCGGTTAACAAATCCTCCTACATTACCAGGATTTCCTCTCATCCACGGCTCTCGGCAATCATTCTTGTAGTGCCCCTTCTTTCCACATCCAAAACATGTGACAATGGCTTTCCAGTCCGCTTCTTGTGCAGTTTGAGCTGCAGCAAGTGGTCGGGACCTACAGTATTTGGCCAAGTGTCCTACCTTAGAGCACTTCCTACACACATTCGGGCACAGTCCATGGTGATGTCAGTTGCAACGACCACACATGGGCCTACTACCTTCATAACTCTTCCTTTCTCCATTTCCTATGGCGAACACCCTGGCTGTCTCATGCCGTTTGTTGCCATTCCCTTTAACAACTTCATTCCTCTTCCTTTTATCACTCCTATCACTCTTACCCTTGTCTCCTACTTCTACATAAGAGTCCATCAAACGATGAGCCACAGTAATTGCCTCATGCAAATTAACTGGCTTTGCAGTGATGACATCATTTCGAGTAGCTAAAGGCAATCCATCAGTATACCTCTCAATCTTAAGGTCTTCAGTGCGAACCATATCAGGGCAAAGCAACGATAACTCTTGGAAACGACGATTGTAAGTCGTCATGTCAGTACCCTTAACCTTATGGTTCCAGAACTCAATCTATAACTTCTTAACTTCATTCATAGGACAGTAAGTCTTGATCAGGAGAGTCTTAAAATGAGTCCAAGTCATGCTATAAGCTACATCACTTCCTATTGATCTGTGATAGTTGTTCCACCAGGTCAACGCTTCGTCCTTCAAGGTAAATGTTGCATACTTAACCTTACAATCCTCCTCACAGTTACTAACGGCA
The DNA here is from genome assembly GCA_019973895.1 of Chrysanthemum seticuspe. NCBI lineage: Eukaryota > Viridiplantae > Streptophyta > Magnoliopsida > Asterales > Asteraceae > Chrysanthemum > Chrysanthemum seticuspe. The sequence continues at coordinate 26,291,516 of BPTQ01000001.1, forward strand.
AACACATATTCATTTTTCTCCAACCACCTAGTTAGGTAAACTACTCCCTCAGTTCCTCCGAACTCGATGGGACCACAGAATTCGAACTCTTTGTAGGTACAACCCCGAGTTCGATTCAGCATTGGGGTTCTGCCAGAGGTGTTAGAGAGATTTGACTCATCTAGCAGTTCAATGACACGCTGCGTCACAAGCTGGTCAATGTGGGCTGGGTTCACAGGTGGAGGGTTTTGTGGAACAGGACCATTCTCAGCACGGTCATTCACATTCGGGTTCTCTACAGCTGGGTTATCAGTGTTCAGGTTCTCAACAGGTGGAGTGGTCGGGGCCGGACGACGACCTCGACGGATAGGGGCAACCTCAACAGCAGGAGCTGCTCGGTTGTTCCTAAGCGGGTTTCGTCTTGTTGCCATCATTCTGAAGGTAAGAATAACAGTTTCATAAGTTCACAGTTCACGCTCTAAAGATAGAGTTAGGTTCCAAGGATCACCAAATAACGCTTGAATACATAGTCAAGGTCAACAAGGATAACGCTATACTAGAACAAAACAATCAGAGACCGAATCATAACTAAAGGATGCACGTTCCAATAACCATAACTCATAGGTTTCAAGGTGGAATACATGAAAGGATACAGGGAAATCAAAAATGATCCTAACAACGATACTAATACGATAACTAGGATAAACCTACCTCTCGAACCAAGTACTACTTAGTTTCAAGACGGTACAAAGCTATGAATCTAACACTATCTAGCCATGATTACGGGCACTCCTAAATGATCTCCAAACATCATCCATCGCTCTCCATAGCGACAAAATCCCCAAATGCTGAGAGTCGCAATCTTTCCTAAGATTCACGACCTCCTTCTCCAACTCATCGACCTTGCGCCGAAGTGCTTGGTCTGCCTCCTAGGCTATCGAACACTCTGCGTGCTGGTCTCCTACCTGCTCATAAAGTCCCGACATACCCTTTCTTAAGGCCATCGACTTCTTCTCCATCTTAGTCAAATCTATCCCAAATCCTCTACACCAGTCCTTGTCACTCCGTCTAATCGATCTGACAACCTACTGAGACTAATATTCTGGGATATAATCCTCTACAGATCAGACCCGTACCTCCATACTCCTCGGGCTCTGATGCAATCTCCGATGGTATCTCAGATCCTAATGGGCTACCTATCTCAGGTGAATGTGGAGGTGAATCAAAATCAAAAGGCTGTCCAGGAGAATCAGGCTCAGGCAAAGGAGAGCCTGGTCCTGGAGAATGTGCAGGACTCTGCAATGGAGGAGTACCCCCTTTTGGGATATCCTCATCGTCCTCTTCGTGAGGATCCTTATCCTCATCTACATACTGCTCCTTAATCTCATGCTCCTCCTCGACCTCATGCTTCTCCTCACCCTCATCCTCAGAGGGAGAGTCCATGAGTCGAAGTCTTATACGGGCGAATCCTGAGGTGGTACAGTATGGGATCTAGGTCTTCTAAGACATGGTGATGCTGGTGGTGATGACAGAAGAGAGTGGGCTGCTAAGCGGATAGGTAATGATGGTGGTCTCACGGACATGCGGGCAGTACTATGAGCAAGTCTAGGAGTCTGGGCTCGTGCTAAGACCCGATGTAAAGTGAGATGCCTAGATGAGCTAGGGCGATTTGATTATGATGATGAACTAGAGTGACGGGTAATCTCATAAGGATCACCCTGCGCAACCGTCATGAGAGTCAATGCTGGGGAACTAGCAACAGCAAGGACCTCCATAGACACATCAAAAGCTAGTGAAGGCATAGTCTGTGACAATGGCATAGGGTAGGTATAAGTGTTAAAAAACAACTAGTTTTAATAAGCGCATCAACTCAACCAAAACATGTATCACATAATGAAAGTTTTAAAAGTAGAGGTACCGCATTACTCAAAATATGCCTTTAAATAAAACATGTAAGTTTAGTTCTATCACATAATCCCATATCAATTCCATCGAGCTCAAAATCCCAAAATCATAACATATCGATAACCCAAATCAAATACGTGATATCTCAATAATCGCATCACATTTACCCAAAATCAATAATCATATCCCAAAACATATCATCTCATAAGTCAAATCACAGTTCATACCATAATCAAATAAGAAGCTTCGGCTTGGCAAGCGGGCATGCGTCGGTCGAGGATCAATTTTCTTAAAAAGTGGTTATAGTTTAAGGTTTATAAAATACCTAGTTCTCTATAACCTTGAGCTCTGATACCAATCTGTAACACCCCCAAATCTCGGTACAGCGGAAGACTTAATCAAGTTTTCGGGGCGTTACGATAGGATTGGTATCTCACACAAGTATAGCAAACAAGATAGTCATTTTCATTCAAAACCAATCCCATATTTAAATATTCAAAACACTAATCCAAAAGTATAAATATTAGGCCCAAAACATGTTTTAATAAAATAGGTCCCCATAATTTATCAGAGTCAAATATGATCCTTGAACCATGCCTCCTTGCCAAGCTTCCACCGATCACATATTCCAAACATCATTTAAATACCTGAGAAAACATGCTAAAAGGTCAGCTTACACTGGTGAGTTCATATGTTTAAATTCAATAAAATCGTAGTGGACCTGTAGGAGTTGATTTGCTATGCAAGACTAAAGATAGATAAACATCGTCACAAACCGATCCTAACCGGATCACAATCCATATCCCGCATCCAGGGATCACTCGGTCCCAGCGACTCTAGTCCAGCATTGTCGTGGCAAAGTCTAGAACGATTGCCAACCCCGGACTAGGTCGAGGTAGAAGTCTATTCTTAGCTAGGAAACAGTTATAGCAATTAGGATTGCTACCCTAGTCTAAGTCAACGACTACCGCACATCTATCTAAACAGTCAAGCACATAAGCAAATCCAAATAGTTTTAAAGGTCCAAAAACAGTAGCATGATTCTCACCCCAATTTAGTTAAAAACGTAGATAAAAATGGGGCTATGAAACTCACCTCAAGCAACCAACGCACGAATAAACACTAGCAGAAGATAACAGGTAATCACGGCACAACAACTATCGACTCGGCACAACCTATTCATGTCAACCAATTTTAATATATATTTCCCAAAATCAACGTTATCTACCCCAATGTATTCCATTTTGTTATTTCCAAAAATGTCTTATTTCGCCGTTTAGTCCTAGTGTTTGGTATCCTCATGTGGGTGTATCGACTCAATATGATGACATGAATGCACTCAAACAACCAATATGTGACTCAATGCAACACAACGAGACATCTAAGCGATAAGCTCCATAGTCCAATAAGTTTCGGAATAGATAGTAGATCTTATCGAATTCGTCAACTCGATAAACTCAATTATTTATTCGTGTCACTTATTATCCCATAAACCAGTCGCATCCTAAAGAGTCATAAGGATAATTCACCCATTAATAATGTTACCCAACGTACCTAGCGGGCTCTTATTAGATTAGTCAACCTAATAAGTCCGCTATCTACGTGGATCAAAACTATTAATGTTAGGTTATCCGTAACCCATGCACACAACGTAAGTAACTAAATACTCGAAAATAGTATTAAATGCCCATAATTTGCATATTTCGATAAACGCGTACTCGAAATATTAATTACTTATTTATTATAAAACATTTCCATTTTTAGTCCAATTAAAAGTTGACAATTATATATATCAAGTCCAATTAAAAGTCATAATAGCGCAATTCAATCCCAAATCAACTCCAATCAATCTCGCCAATCAATCAACCTACCAAATATACCCGAAACCAATGTTATGACCCTAATGGTCATGACACGGTCACGGTTAAGACCATGTGAACCAAACAAGCTCTAGAAGCTTTTCGGCTCCACGCGTCTCATCCAAACACCAACAACATCAACCCACAAGCTACCACGACAACTCGACCCAGACCCTTGGTCCTTGAGGGTCACGTACGCTACCCAAACACACCCATACGTGGTTTGGTGGCTTGTACGCCCCATATGCACAACCAAACACCTCCCAAATCAATACCAGAACCTCCAAACACAGTCAGTCATCCTCCAATCATCAACCAAACATCAAACCCATCATCTATTCTGACCAAAAACATAAATCTAAACCTTAAATGCAAAGACCCAACAATATGATACACCACATGATTCCAAAACACTAGCTACATATTTATTTAAGTGTTAATTAGATTTAATCCCATGTTTCACCCAAAAGCCATAAATTTTTAATTATGGTCGAACCATAATCATGCCATACGTGGCTTTACAAGGCCAAAACAAGCATGACCCATGTTCCATTTACCTTATTCAAGCCCGATCTACAATATTTGATGAAAACCCTAAAAGTTCGAATCTTAATTCAAAGATTTGAAGGTGTTATGGAAGTCTAGATGGCACGTGTTATATATGGTTGGAAAGAGGAGAAAGAGAGCTTCAAGATGGTGGTGGAGGTGGGTGGTCACGCGCGGCGGTGTGGTCGGAAGTGGCCGGAACAGTGGCGGCGGCCGGAATGGGTTTAGGGTTAGGGTTTTAATTATTTTGAGGAGAGAGAGAGAGTTAGAGAGACAAAGGTGTGTGTGTGTTTTTAGTGAGAGAAAGTGAAGAGGTAAAATGAGGAGGTGATGGGGTATTTATATTTAGGAGGGAGGGACCTCAAAATAAAGAAAAAGGTGGGGAGGGGGCGCCGGCGAGGGGAAAGAGGAGGGGCCGAAGGCGTTATTTTTCGTAAACTCTTCCGTTAACTCATTCCCGAGCTCGTATATTGTCCCCCGAGTGTCCCACGACGTTCATTCGACTTTCTAATATCGTTATTTATGTTTTTCCACAAGTTTTGACTATTTATTTGTAAATTTTCGAGTTACGGTCTAAAAGTTATGTTATTTCTCGTTTTAGGCTTTTCTAGTGCCGACTTGAATAGTGCCTACCAAAAAGAGTTAAAACTCACACGATAACTTATCCAATAATGAAATAAACCATAAAAACCAATAGACGATATAAAATCAAGTCATGGTTGATAAAAATAGTGATAAAGGCAAAACTCAGTTTAGTTTAACGTAATGCGGTTACCTAAAATAGACTCCATAAATTGCCAGTTGTCACATAAACCGACCCGTTTAACAATTTGGATAAGCCCATGGATCGTGTATAGTGATCGGCTAAGCATGCATGTATATCGGGTATACGTATTCAAGTATTAAACGTTCGACACGTACTCTCGTGTTTAACGTGTGTGCCCCCATAGGCTCACACACTTCTAGTCGTTTACGTGCGTTTACAACTCCCACAAAACAACAGCTTCCACTTGGGAGTTGGAGTGTCGAATGACACACAAAACTAACGACGAAAACGCCTAGCAACGCTCTCACTCGATTTTTAATAAAAAGTGTCTGAGATATAGTTTCATAAAATCTTCTCAATAGCATGGTTAATTAATGTCTTGCTTTTAATCATCCTTTGTTATAGATACCGTTAAACCATGGATATGGATCCGAACTCATTCCATATAGTTTAACAATTTAGAATATCGTTATAGATTTTAATTAAGATATACCAAATGTAATCAAGAATCATCTTGCATTACCCTATGGGTTTGGCCAAACAATTATCTGATTAGATCTGGAGAGGCGCCATGGTATCTTTCTGCACATATCAAGTGGAGTAACAAATCCTTTATTGACTACAAGTGTTGTGGATGCTGCTTCGCATCACTTCGAAATATAGCCTTTATAAGTACCTTATTCAAATAGCGTTTTGCGTATACTGACAAAAATGATATCCATACATAACAGAACTTGCTTGCATCTCAAGTCTAAGGACGATTTTAACAAACCATTTTCAATATTTTACTTATGACAAGGAACCAAAAGTAAATGTTTGAAAGTTGGGGTATTCAATATGCATCCCTTGTCAATACACATGAGTTTAGCGGGAACAATCCACATTCTCATTAGAATATAGCCAACACTCACATTTTCCTTACATAACAATATTCCCATATTGCTAACCGACAATGGACATATTTAGAACAATAAAATTATTCAAGGATTAAACATGCATATATAGGATAACAATTATTATATGAATGAATAACAGATACCAAGTATCTTTATTCATTATAAAGTAAAAATTGTCTTTCAATCCCAATTATCCAAATACTAAAACAGATATGCATGAAACTAATTTAGTAAGTTGAAGCCTAATGTTTCCAACATTCTCAACCTTTCTTTAAAAGAAAAACTAAATAGTCATCTGAGTAAACTTTCCGAATACTTGTTTCAAATTTCACATTTAGTGAAGGATTTGAAATATAAGATGAGTGTCTTATCTCATATGCTCATAGCCTCATACCATTGCAAGATTTATAGTACGGAGATGTCGCCCTACCTTGCATGAGGTATTAGAAGTCAACGACATACTGACAGTCATCTTTACAGTTTCTAAAAGTGTAAAGTATTCTCATTCCTTAATGTGTAATGCAACAAAGTTCTATGTTGAACATAACTAGTTAGCAGATTTATCATAAAAGACGAAATCCTACCACAACTAGTAATAATAATCCTCTAGCATCATTTGTACTTATACAACACTATGCTTTATAATTCGTAAACATCTGTATTGACAATAATCTAAACACTCTCAATTAGATATTGTTATTGTTAGCTTATCTTGTTCTTGTACAAAAGCAACAACTAGTCTTATACACAATATAATATATACATGATAATTCCTTTGTTAAAACAACATAAGGTTTCTATCCATGTAATAAATTATTTCAAGTGAAATATATCATTTAAGACTTGCTTGAAAGATACATTGCATTTGCATTAGACTTAATTTTCCGCATGTGTTTATTCCAGATAAACATTTATTTCAAGGTTGTTTGTTTTATTCCCTAAATTTCAAGTGAAGTTTTATTCCAAGCTTAAGGATTAATATCTAGCTTATTTGAAATGATATCTTCATCATATAAATTTTGAGGAAAAACACACTGCTCCCACTTAATGTCAGATATACTCTAGAGTTGTCTTAATTTAATCAGAATCATATTGTAATTAAATTTAAGATCTCAGCTCCTAGATGCATGATCCAATCCAAAACATGGATTGCTCAAATTTTGTATACTACATAAAGATAATATAAATTCATAACCCTTTTGATTACACACCGTCCTCGCAAAAGGTAATCATAAAAAAATAGTTATAAAATCTAATTGCCATATTCCTCATACAAGGAAACATGTATGACAATTGATTATCTTTATATCATTAATGCGTGTATATATAAGAAAATTTAATCACAGTCAATTGCTTAAGTATGATTATAAACTTCTTATTAAATGCCATGCATTAATATGTGTACAATTTTATCCTTGTGAGTCTTTCTTCAAAAGAAACTCATTCCAACCTCATAGGTTAACTTTTATGCGAAATAACAATCAAGCTCAAAACTTGATTTTCCTTTTAAGGACTGCATCTTATCATTCATAGTTCTAAAACATTTATCAGATTCAACATGTGATAATGTATTTTAGTAGTTAGCTGATTTACAATAATCTTTTAACTTATATCCCTCAGCATTGATATAAAATATCACTTAAGTGATGAGGTATCCTTGCGGATTTATGAATGAGAGTAACATGATACTACATTCAACATTTTCATGTTTAACCTTAGTATGACATTAATAAGTGGATTTTAGAAGGTTAAGTATTTTGTTCTCAAAAACTTTGAGATTTGTATATGCTCCCACTTACTTTTGTAAGTAGAGACAATTCTCTAAATACAAAGTATTTAAGCAAGAATAAATTGTTCTTTATGGGGAATCACAAAATACATTTTAAGTTCTCATCTCAAGATTTGTTAATAAAATGCTTCATAAGATTTTAACAAACTCAGAACTTAAATCAAGACATAATGGAATTCCTTCCAAAAACTCAAATTAGGGTTTATAGAGAAACTCTAATTTAGTATCACTCTTTAACCAAAAGTTCTAGCAACAGTTTTGTGTTTCATCAAGCTAGGAAGAACATCAAAACTACAATCTTCAAGCTAGAAAGTGTAGAATAATCAAAAATCCAAAAGGATTTAGGATTCAATTGGTTTGAGTGGAAAGCCTAAAATCCCTAATGAATTAGGGTTTTCAGTTATGGGTTGTCTTGAATACCTTATAGGTTTGAACTATATTGAGTGTATCCATGACACACACAATTTTCTAACCTTGATATATTTTGGAGGTAGAACAATTAAAGCTATCTTGAACCAAGCAATATGAATAAGGTTTGATTCAACATATTAGACATGCCATAATGAAGTGGTATCCTATGAGTATTAGAATTGTGAAACTATATCAGAATTCCATAGATAACTTAATTATCTTTGGAGCAAATACTTGTCAATTGGGTCGAGCCAAATTGCTTGTAAAGTATTTACGAACCAAGTGCATGCAATAATGTATATTCATTGAAAATACAAGAACCTTATGTTCACGTGTTCACAAGAAGACATAACTGTCCAATAATAATATGTTCATGTGTTAACAAGAAAACAGAACATGTCGGTAATACATTATAAGTCTTTAAATAATTCAAAGGCCTTATGTTTATGTGTTAACTAGAAGACATAACCATTTTACTATATGTACTTTATGTTACAAGTCATTGATTAATTCAAGGACTTTATAATTATGTCTTAACATGTAAGCATAATTATACTAACAAAAGTAATAATGAACGCAAAATCTTGAATTCAATAGTAATTTCAAGTAAATTTTATACTTCAGAATTATGATCATTATCATATAACAATAATTATTTAGACTAAAACATGTAGTCAAATGTTGAAGTATCTTTACACTATATCATGACATTTGAATGTAGTAGGGCAACAAACATCTTGCGTGTTCAAGTCCTAGTAGAATCATTATAAGAATATAATAGGGCAATAAACATCTCACGTGTTTAAGTCCTAGTAGAATTCTTATTTACATGTAGTAGGGCATTAAACATCTAATGTGTTTAAGTCCTAGTAGATTTATTAGTTTTCTTACCTTGCGGTCAAGAGATACCAATAATATTGTTCTTCTTTGCACACACTTTGAGATTTCTCTCACTTGTGTAAGGTACAACATCATATTATAAAACAAACAACATGTGATTGATTGTTCAAACAATATGATAATGCCATAGATATCATAAGTAGTTTTAGAACCATAACCTCTAATAAGGAATTGTGGATTATTATTCTATAGATAACGCTTCAGAGAAGCAACAACAGAAAGGCAACGAGTTATCTTATAAAATAAAATGCAATTTTCCTTAAAGTAATGGTTGTTCATATTCAGAAAGTAATGAATTATTTCAAAGCAAGTTTGAAATGAGATGGGTGACTAACAAGGAAATAAATCCCGTAGCTCCCACTGAAATTAACAACATTACATGAATGTTATTTCAGTAATAAAATGCAATTGCTCCCACCGGATTTGTCAACATTGTAAGTGTTACATTTCCAGTAGAAAGCATATAGCAGTTTTAGATACTTTCCAATTCTCTTCAAATGCCTACGAGTAGCATGTACTTAGGTATTGAACAGAGTATATGAAGTCATACTTATTGTAGATGAGGGGCTGGCCACTCATGCTATCATTTAACTTGAATCTTTAGCATGCAATTCCTCCTTTATTGTCTACATAGCCCCTAGGGTAATTAACACTTTAGGAATAATGAGAGTCCAAGAAAATTACCCAGAGAATTTTCTAGTAATTCTTTACTCTTTGCGGTTTAAACTCATACATCGTGACAAGTGCAGGATGTCATTTATTTTGGTAGCTATAAACACAATGTTTTTTAGTTACACAAAATATTCTATCCTTCAATAATTTCTAGACCACTAAAGGGTAATGAAAGATTATCAGTGAGTTTAACAGTTTGTAATCCTATCTTAGTTTGTCAACTAAGGAGAAAAGATAGGAATAAGTCTCACTCTTCTTACCAGGAAAAGAGACTAAGCTTGTCTTTAATGAAAAACAACTTTGTTTACGAATTATGTTGCAATAACATAATTAATCAGAACATAGAAAGTTCAATTATAGTATTTTCGATAATTATATTCTTAAAAAAATTAACTACCCAATTAATTACTAATTAAGACTAAGATACATCTTGCACTCCCACTTAATTACCAGAGGTCTGACCAGTGCGTAACTAAGTGGGACAAGATGTAACACCCCAACCCGACAAGGGTAAAGATATCACAAATACAGTTTCATATCAGAACTTTAAGTACTATCCAAAAGCGAAAGTCTTTACGAAAATTTCAAAAGAAAACATAAATAACTTAATAACCAAAATAATTCTAAGATCTCTATGGTCAAATCTTGCTCTCGTCTCTACTCTCAACCCAGATCAGCTATCCCAAGAGCTCATCTTGAATGCTTAAAATACCTGCCGCAGGAAAAGAAAAGTGCGGCTGAGCTTACAAAGCCTAGTGAACAGATATAACGAAACAAAAACTAAACAAAAACATAAATACGAATTGAACAAAGAAACGAATAACAAAATCGTAGCGGAACGAGAATAATGAATCATTGAGGATTTTGCAGAAACACAATTGCACAGAAATCCGGAACAACAATTAGCAATCAAGGACAAACACATAGCATATTGATGACTCCAACGCAAACACATCAAAATAACCAGACACTTAGTATATCAAGAAGAAATAGATTACATATAAACCAAACGAAAATTCTAAAGCTAACGGAAACACTTTCTAGAAAATAAACATGGCATTCAACGAATTAATTAACCCTCACTTAACACACTTAATTCAATATTGCAGCAGCGAAAATAGCAGTCCAAATCATGGCAGTCTCACAAGCAAATAGAAACATAGTAGACAAACTATAATTAAATAGACCAAACAAAACATAGCATAACCATTAACAATTATCAAAACAGATATCATAAGCTAAACCAGTTCTCAAATCAAATCCTAACTTCAGCAGAGTTAAGCATGGCAGGTCACATAGGCAATAAAACACTAACGTATAAGCAAAATTCACAAAATTAACTGAACAAATTATACATACTAAACTTATAGAATACTCACTTTCAAACTAGCACATTCATCTCACAGATCAACGAATTCACATAACGATAAACTAACATGACATCAGATGACAGCATATGAATCATATTTAAACATATTAATCAAAACCTAGCATAGTAGACGGTAGTCACATACACATGCAAAAGCATAAACATATATAATAAAGTATAATAGGCCTAGCACATAATTATTAACACTTGAACATACCGAATCATAATCAGAATACTTAACATAGAAATAACAAATAAAGATTTAGTTAACTACCACGAGCCCATAACATATCATATCAAAAACATCATAACTATATAGAAATAATCTTAGAAAATAATTTGGAGTAGCTAGCTCCCAGAAGTTGTGAAGACGCGTATTGCACACGACATCATTCACCTAGACAAATCATATCGGGCAACAGATCAGATCTAGGATGCATCCATACGCCCCACAAACATATATTGATAATATAATATAACTTGAGCTCATAACAAATAATAGATAAGGGACGTGGCAGAACTTCACTCTACTGCCCTAGAGTCATGTCAGAGGTGCATCACTGACACGGACATGGAACCCCCATGACTAGGTATTATTTGGCTCGGGTGTCAAACTAACTTAGGTCAAACAAATTGTCATAAATGACATAGATCATAATCAACACAAGGTCACATATAACATATCAAATAGTTCATATAAGGTTCATATTCAAATATCCAGGGGTAGAAGTTTATATCACAATCACAAATCATACATTCATATCTAGAAGTTCATAATCAAATATTCATAATCAAACATAGCAAGGTTCAACAAATGTGCATATCAAAGTCTTCCTAACATACAGTTCAAATCAAATATTGCATGGTTCAATAAAACATAAGTTCAGATAAGCAACAGGTCAAACAATCAGGAAAGGGTTCATAGCAATGGCATCGGAAACCCTAATAAGTAAAATAGGAAAGCTAACGAAAGAACATCATAAGGAACCTTTACTGAAAAGGTCAGAATATCTGTACCTTAACGCAAATGAGAGAAAAGCAAACGAACGAGTGAATCACGAAGATATAACGTCGCGTCTTCTTCAACGAATCTACACGAATTATGATTTATTTAATACTTATTGGCATCATTAAAGTTATAACGGATTTATCGCATTAACATTCTTAGAGTTATAAGTATGTTCTCATTTTATAAGCTTCTTATGCATTTGTAAGTGTGTTACCTATTGATATCATATTTTATCTTTCAGTTTCTTAAACTCATATTCGGACCAGACTTTAGTGATTTTTATAAAATACTTACTTAGCTCAAATGAAATCAAGCAAAATCCCAGAGGTTCCCATATGAGTTAAAAGAGTCTCCAAAAATTGTTGGGTTCTATATCTATGCCAAATGGCCTATGGAAAATCACAAGTCCAGACCTGTCCAGAAAGTAATCAGAAAATACACCTTAAAATTTTACACTTATTGGACCTGTTTAGACACCTTGGAAAAATTCCCAAAACTCCCAGAAATTCATTTATGTCATAAATATCACTCCTGTAAAATGAGAGCTCCCAATTCCTTATGGTTTGAAAATGAAAAATCAAACAATACAACTAAATTTCAGACCCGTTTTCTCAGCTTTGACACTTGATTTTGTAAAATTCAAAAATACGACTTAGACAACTCCAATTTCGACCAAACCACTTGGAAAACTTAACTAAGACATAAAATAAACTTTCCCCACAAAAACCAAGATTATTGCACTTATAAAATTCGATCTATGACACACACAAATTCGACATATGATGCTTTCCAGTTTTAGGGTTTATTAAAACCACTATAATCACATGTTTAGACCATTTATTACACTTAGGGTTCCATTCCAATTAGGGTTTCGAATTTATTAGGCATAATAACATCTATATATGTGATTTGGTTCTCTTGTGCTCGACATACCTATGATCCGATTCAAATAATACATATATGATACATGTTTTCTTAATTCTTATAAGGTCCGATTTATTATTTATTTGTTTCATATGGTTCGGCCAAAAAGAAACACAAGATTCGATTCAAAACAAAACATGTTACAATATATAATAACATTAGGCGTATCGAAGTGAGACGAGAAGAATACGTGTATACTGATGAGTGTCTAAATACTCATCATTTTTATACTGTTAGAATGCCAAAAACATCTGAAAACACTCAGAAATGCTTCAAAATGATAAAAATATCACAAACAAGTGTTTTATATGTTTTAAATGCAAAAACATCAAAATCTGATGAAAAACGTATCAAGTTTGCATAATTGGCAGTTTTAGTCCCCCAAGTTTGAAAATATGTCAAAAATAGTCCCTGGTAATTCAAAAACTTGCAAAATATCATTTTAGGTCCAAGAGATTCAAAAGTTGTCAAAATAAACCCTTTAAAGTTTAAAAATCACAAAATGACAACTTTGGTCCCTCAACTTTGAAAATTGTCAAAAATAGTCCTTGGTTAAGTTAAAAAGTGAAAATTATCAAGTTTTAACCTTGTACTATTAATAAATGGCAAAAATGGTCCTTATGATAAAACTTTGGAGAAAATTACAAGATTGGTCCTTATAGTTTTTAAATTGACAGTTTTGGTCCCTGGATTTGTAAAAAGGGAAATTTTCAACAAAGGTCCTTGTTCTATTATTACTTGGCAGGTTTAACCCTTGTGAGAGCTTTGGAAAATGTTCAAGATAAACCCCTCAACTTTAGCCAAATTGCATAAATGGTCCTTGTTGTTTAATTAAACCAAACCGGCCCCTTTATTATCACTAGCCCAAATCCAAGCCCAAACAAATGACCCGGTCCAGTTTTTAAATTCAAAATAAACCGCGGGTACTGTAGACCCGTCTCCCTCACACCTGTTTCACCAAAACCAGTGGTTTTAACCACTGGTTTTCTCCTTTCCACCTCACTTTTCCACTCAATTACACTCCACCTCCACCTCCACACCAATCCAACTCCAATTAATGAGAAAAACCAACCCTTTGAAAAAATGGCGCCAAAATCGCCATGTGGCAATTCCAATGATCTGGCTCAATCCAACGGTTGGATTATGGTGGGATATTCTCAGAGGTGTCGACATAGTTGAAAATGATCAATAAATATCAAGAGGAAGCAGCAGAGAAGACTATCTAGTGTAATTTTAAATTTTAATGTCGTTTTAGCTTAATCTTCAAATTTCAGTGTTTGTAAAAGCTTTAAGCTTTGAATTTTATGTTTTAAGGTGAAAGAAAACTTTTGTAAGCTTCAATTTCCATTTTCAAGTCTTATGTCAAGTTATGAAATTTTCTTATCATTCAAAAATCTCAATAAGTTGAATTGTTGTTAGAAACTGTTAATTTGGACTGAGAAGCACATATAAGCTCCAAATAAAGCTTATCAAAGCTTTTAGATACTCTTAAAATCAGTTTATTAGCAAAAATCAAAAATTCACAAAAATATCAAATAATTAGCTTAAAAATAAAAATCATGGTACAAGGTTCATGAATGCTTGGAGCAGGGTATATTTTGGATTGCCTTGGGATTAGTGCTTCATGGGAAGCTTTAGGATGTGTTTTCAGACCTTGGTTCTAAATTTTCAGTTGGAATCAGTTGTAAGCCCTTTTTAATCATTTTGGTGTTTCACTGTTTAAGCTGTTCTCTAGCTTGCATCTTTGTGTTTCCATGTTCAGTAGTTATAGTTAAGTCTATTTAACCAATATAATCAATCACTTGTTCTTTTAAATCTGTAGTTAGCAAGAATTTTATTTTGACAGTTAAATTAGAATAATTGGTATTTCTTAGTTTTAAGTTGTTAATGATGTTGTTTTATGATTATTCAGTCTTCATATATGATAATATAAGCTCTGTAATGATTTGCATGGTCTGAGCTTGTAATACTCTTTGAAAAGCTCAAAATCAGTTTCTGAAAGTAGTGTTTGGATTTGTGTATTTCTCTTTGTAACAGGTTGTTGCAGACTTTGTTCTTTGTTGCTACATGTAATACTTGGTCTATATAACTCAGTTTAGCAAAGAAAACCAGAGCTTGTTAGTTTTAAAAGTCAAACTTTCCTTAATTCTCACCTTACTCAGTCACTGTTGGAAGTTTGAGTGTAAAAGTTATCACAGTAGCATAAAACTTGATAACTTAGCTTAATTCAATCATACTTTAGCTTAATATTACATAATAAGTTAGTATAATCAAATTAAAATTCATTTTAGTCAAACTAATTAGTTCTTATAAAAGTCAAAATTTTCAGTATTAGCAGTTTTGGATAAAATAGAATAACCTATATAGGACTTAATATTGAGTTTCATGACTTGAGCTTTTGGAATATAAAAATCTAGCTGCTCATCTCTAACCTAGTGTATTTTGTATTTTCTCATTAGCTTATTTACTAGCTTTTCTCTTAGCTTATTTCAACCACCATTTTCAAAATGTGCCCTGTGCACAGTTTAGCCAGTCATTTTCATAAGCTCACAGATAGCTTGTCATTTGGCCTTAGCTTGCAATTCTTGGTTCTATGGATAGCCAACCAAGCCATCTTGAATATCCAAGCTTAAGATTTCACCTTGAAGCTTGTTTGACAGGTCTGCATTAAGCTTGTAGCTTTGTCCATTTCTGAGTTAACTGCTTAAGCAGTTATTTGGACTCTTTTTCATAAGCATCTCACAAGCTCATCTTAGCTTGCCTGGACATCATCTTTGGTTTATAGGTAGTCAACCAGGTCTTTTCCAAGTCCCAATCTTTGCTTTTCAGTTTTAGCTTATTGTGTGTTCTGTGTATCAGCTTAAAGTAGCATACAAAAATCTGTTTTGCTTATCAAAGCTCAAACTTCAAATCTGTGAAAACTTGTAATCAATAGGTTCAAGCTTGTTGTTTTTGGTTGAAATAGAGTTGTTTTAGCTTAATATAGCTTCTGTATCAAGTTGGTAGCTTTTGGTTATCATTTAGCTTTTTCTAGTGCTTATTTATAAGCAGTCACAACTGCAGTTGTTTATTTCTCCACACAAGCCTATGTTTTTCTATTTTTCTTAGATTCTACACATTAAAATAGACTTTTCCTGAAATTTTCAGATTTTTCCAAGTTCATTTGCTATTTTTCTTGATTTAATTTAGTTTTTAAGCACTTTTAAATAGCTTTAAATACAAATAATTAAGAAAAGGTTCTAAAAAATGATTTTTCAATTTTCTTAGGTTAAGATAAATATAAAAAGCATAAAAAGTATTTTTGCCTATTTTTCTCCTTTTATTTGGTATTTTTAATAATTTAAATTAGTTTTAAATAGTTTTAAATTAATAATAAATACATAATAAGTCTTAAAAATATATTTTTAGTTTTAAAATAAGTTTTATCATATTTTAGATTTTTCTAAGTTATAATTTCATTTTTCTAGGTTAATTTTGTATTTTCTTGTATTTTAGCACATTTTAAATACTTAATAAATAGTTTTTAATTAATAATAATTAAATAAATAGTTGTAAAAATAATTTTCTTTTTCCAATAATTTTCTTTTATTATTAGGATTGTAAAAATACTATTTTCATATTTGTAGGTCTTTTATTTCTTTAAAACTCACTTTTTATTTTATACGTAGACGTAATTTTATTTTAAACATAAGTTTTAAGTTTTAGGTTTTAAACGTTCATCGCCTTTAAAAATAGTGATAGCGTTTATTTAATAGATTTTAACTTTTTAATTTTTTTAATTTGCATTTAAGTCGCTGTTATTTGTTAATCTTTTCTTTAGGTATAATTTTCCATCGAAAACCTTACTGATCGCTATCCTTAGTGATCATTCTACCATCTGATTAAGTGTTTTAACACCAATTCATCCTCCGTGGGACTTAACGACCCAGGAATTCCCTATATTCCTCTGATCTTAATTGCATTAGTGTTTGAGCTGTTTTAAGTCTATTTGACTTGACTGTTTAGCACCAATCATATACCTTAGCTCGTTGGACACAAGGTCTCGACACCAAGGGTGTTTAGCAGCCGGCCGAATAGGAAGAAAAGAAAAGAGGCAAAGAAAAATAGCTAACTTGCAAACTAGGGTTTCAATTTGTGTTAATGAGATTGTACTTATAGTGGTGCAA
Source organism: Chrysanthemum seticuspe (assembly GCA_019973895.1). NCBI lineage: Eukaryota > Viridiplantae > Streptophyta > Magnoliopsida > Asterales > Asteraceae > Chrysanthemum > Chrysanthemum seticuspe. Next base: position 26,308,707 of record BPTQ01000001.1, read on the forward strand.
AAATTCGGTTAGGGCTTTTTTTGGGGGGTGGGCTTCGGCTTGGGTCCAACCGAACACAACAAAACAAACGCCCCTATGGGCTCTCGGCGTGAGTCCAATCCACCAAGACAAACGGCCCAACTTAGTTCACAAAACAAACGAAAACAAGGCCCAAACGAATGGCCCAACTAATTACGCGAGACGTTTAATCTTCGTCGTACCATGTCGATTACATAAATATACTCACGTTAGTTTTTAAATATTCGTAAGTTAGGATTTACTTTTGTTAAATGAACATCAATATATTTTACGTATTTAATAACTTTTGATTTTTAAGGGTAAAATAGTCTTATTATGCGTTTATATTTTTAGGGTTTTACACAAGAGGTAAGCGACGAGCGTTAATTGCGTAATGAAACTCTTAGATTTATGAGACTGATCAAGACATTAGTAGACAAGTAGTAATGTCATGAGCATATTTAGTTCTCATCTTATGCCTCGGGTTCAAGGTCTGACCAAGCCAACTCGAAATAAGTCGACCAAGTATGAACGTGTAGAAATAACGAAAGGTCTGACCTAAGCGAAATAATCACCATGGGTTGGAAAGGCCCTGAGGTCTGACCAGAGAAGTCAATCCAAATGCACGTGTTGATAGTTTGATGGCATAGACTAAAAATTAACAAATAGGTATGCACATAAATGTGGTAAAAGACGTGTACAAAGAAGCATGCAAAACAACTTTTTAACACTTTTGGTAATGACACTGTAGTGATCATCATGGTTCACGGTAGCTCCAATCGAACTCACAGGGAGGTAGAGGACCAGTTCAGTGCTGAAGCAATAACATAGACATCCTTTCGGTGTGACTTTGCGCACCTCTTTAAACCCCCTTTATAGTTTGTTCGAGTGGGTGAGCCGTACATCCCAAGTGTCCATAGCGTCTAGTTTTTAAATTCATGAAAAACTTGTTTCAATAGTTTAGGTCACTTTAATTAACAAAAACAATTTTCCACAAAAAAAATAGGAGGTCATAATGAGCATGATATTTAGGCGTGTAAATAAAGACCATTATTGATGTTATGGTTACGATATGTATTATTCCATATTGCATACAATTAGGTGTCAAAGCAAGTAACAATAATTCACATAATGGAATCACAAAAATATAAGCATAAACATCAATATAAACACATATTGTTCCGAGTTATCTCGTTAGTCTTCTCCAAAAGGAGAACCACAAGACCGTCATTAGGTGCAAAACCTAGATTGCCCAATACATCAGAAAAAGCAATTGAGTGGCTCTTATGGCCGGAAAACATATAAAAAGCATGGCAATCATAATTAACAAGTAATTAAGCTTTTTTATGTATTTTAATAAACAATATGTAATTCTAATTATCAATATAATTCTAATTAAAAATTAATTAATTTTAATTAACATTTAATTCTAATTAACAATTAATTCTAATTATCATTTAATTCTAATTAACAATTAATTCTAATTAACAATTTAATTTAATTTGTGTGTGTCTTGTTATTTTATTAATAATTGACAAGTATTGCATATAGTTATCAAAAAAAAAATAAAACGAATAACTAAATTAGATTTCATGCAACCTTTTAAACATGTTTATTAAAAGAAACGTGTAACCCATAATCGCCAAAACGAGATGGCTCGTGATGCCACTGTTGGGATTTTATAATATAGTTAACCAAGTAACGCAACGAGTACGCTGTGAAATATGGATCTAGCTTATGCAAGTAGGTTAACACGTAAATAATAAATAAAAGGTAAATAGAAAATTAACCTTTGGCGTCAACTGCACGCTATCAACGAACAAGAAACCAAAGAAACCCAAGTATCTAAAATAGATACCTCTACGAGTATCACACACAAACACTTAAACCAAGTACGTTCGATTAGACGCTAGTCGAGAACGTTTAAAACTATTAACCCTTGAATTACTTGAATACCAACGGACAAGAAAAACCCAAAAACGCCTTCTATCTTTTCTGTCCGAGATCAAAAACTGTCCGAGAACAACTTTTAAGAACCACCCGATATCGGACAAGCTTTGTCCGATATCTACTCATTACTGTCCGAGAAAACAAACGAACAGGAACATACTCCAACCTTACTGCTGCGATTCATGACTGGGAACAAGCAGGAATTCTAAACACTTCTTGGATTAAAGATGCAAGCTTTAGAATTAAAACCAAAGCCAAAACCTATTAGAATCTTGATAAAAATTCCGATTGGTTGAAACCAAGTAGATGGAAAACGATTTGGCAGGGATCTTTTGAGATCATTCAATCGTGAGTTTTAGGGATAGTTATTATATCTATTGCATGTGAGGTTTTATTTGTTTATATATAGCTCACAAGCCAGCTCAAGGCTTGGGCCTTTTGCTTGATCGACAAGAAATAAACCAAACACCCCATCCACCTGATCGTTTAGAGTACTAGGCCCAAGGCACCTCTAAACCGACCCATTTAACAATTTGGACAAGCCCATGGATCGTGTATAGTGATCGGGTAAGCATTCATGTATATCGGGTATACGTATTCAAATATTAAACGTTCGACAAGTACTCTCATGTTTAACGTGTGTGCCCCATAGGATCACACACTTCTAGTCGTTTACGTGCGTTTACAACTCCCACAAACCAACAGTAAGGTTCTGACAAGCAAGAATTCTATTGAAAAACATTCGCCTGCATAAAATGTTCACTTTCCTTGGGACAAGAGGATTCCATTGAGTCACCGAGAGATTCATTGGAAGGATAATGTGGCGAGCCATCTTCGAGTATAGTTAACTGTGAAATCACCTCTTGGATCCGGGTTCCAAATCCAAGAATCGACATTGCCCGAACATGAGAAACTTTGAAGCCGTTCCATTAAATCTTGAAACTGAGATTGCTCCATTGCACCTCTGACTTGCCTACACGAACTCCAGATCCAACGATCACGTGAATTCCACTTTTCTAAACAAAGCGATCCTTATGAGTCTCCAGAGAATAAAACCGAGGATATTGAGCAACCAAAGTTATGCCGTTTAACCAACAATCATGCCAGAATTTAGTGGATGTTCCGTCTCCTACTTTTCTTTGAAGGGTGTCTTTGCAAACTACGTTTTTGGCCTTTAATCTATTGCAAAGTCTCACCAGTTTTTTTTCTCACAAACACCGGAAGAACATATAAACACCAATTTCTACCCGTTATATAAAAATGCCACTTATCCAAAATCCGAATAAAAAACCAGAAATCACCACTTCCTCCTTTCCAAGAACATTTAATTGTAAACACTATTTTTTAATTCATGTCGACTACTAGTTGGGAAATCTTTTTTTTTTTTTTTTTTTTTTTTTTTAGTTCCATATATTTATCAAGCCATACTAACATCTGCTTTAATGCTGCTATAACTCGAAAATGCACATTTCGAAAACTATCCAAAACTTTTGCCATGTTGCATACAAACATTTTATATCGATTTTAGAATGTTAAGTACACTGACCATGTTACAGCTAAATATCTTAAGGGACTTCAAAGAACATTTAGATGATACGGGTCTCATGTTCATCACATCTCATGCCTAACTTTCCTGATATCTCAGTCTCACAGTTGTACCTCGTATGTTACTATGAATTTGCAGTACCGAAGGGATACTAAGAAAGAAAATGTATCATATCATGGTTTTTTTCAATATAGTTGCATCAATAGTCCATATTATGAAATATATGAATTATCTGTGTAATAATCTATAGTTATTTATTACACGAGTATTCCTATTGTTATAACATAAATAATCCCTCTTTTTTTAAAATAAGGACTATCAATACAAATAATTTGAAAATTGAAAATTATTTATGTAACTATAATCGAATAAGAACGACGAGTATAATTTTAGGTAAACGTGATGTCCGAATACGTAGTTTTTTCATCCAAAAATAATATAACAAATATTAGTCGATCATTTCTCTAACTTTCAATTGTGTCAAATCTTCTTAAGAATTATACTGTCATAAAATAGTGTAATAACTAATAGTTTTTAAGAACTGCTAAAATACGATTGGGGATGTAGCTCAAATGGTAGAGCGCTCGCTTTGCATGCGAGAGGCACGGGGTTCGATCCCCCGCATCTCCATTTTTATTTTTAAAGAACCATGATATGATACATTTTCTTTAGCGATTCCCGGTTGAACATCAAAAGCATAATAATTATTATAGCTAACTGGAAGCCGTACATACAGTTAATCTAAAAACGGTTCATTGAAAAAACTACTTGTTAATTAACGACTTCTTCATCCCTATAATGAACTATCCAATTTTTTTCTAAGTTGCGGTAGTAGGTACCCTCTATTTGGAAATTTGGGTTTCTTTTCTAGATGGCCATTAAAATTTTCTGCATGTAAAGAACGTCTATTGGCCGAGTTTGTGGACTTGTCATGATCCTTATTTCCACAAATTAGCCAAACATGAGACTGTAATAACATGGTTAGTTTGTTCTTTATTAATTTGGTTAATTTGTTCCATTACCATTACTAGCCATTTCATTCTATCTTATTATCTTGGTTTTGCCATTAGTAAGTATATCGAGTCTATATAAAGGAACTTAAGAACCACAGCAATCGATGAGACTTTGTAACTAGTCGCAAATATGTTTTCCTCCTTAGAGACTTTGATAATCTCTTTTGTGCAACTCTTCGTTATGATGATTTTTATCCGTTCCAAATGGATTTCATCGTATTCTAAGATGGCAAAAAACTTACCTCCATCTATATTTGGGCTTCCGATTATTGGAAACCTCCACCAACTAGGCTTGACGCCTCATCACTCCCTTAGAACATTAGCTCATAAATATGGCTCACTCATGTTGATTCATCTAGGTAGTGTACCTGTCATTGTAGCTTCTTCAGCTGAAGCGGCCCAAGAAATCATGAAAACCCATGATCTAATATTTTCAAATAGGCCTAAAATTAGTATTGCAAGCATAGTTAGTTTTGATGCTAAAATTGTAGCGTTTTCTCCTTATGGTGAACATTGGAGACAATCAAAGAGCGTATATCTGCTCAACCTCCTAAGTACAAAAAGAGTTCAGTCATTTCGACACGTAAGAGAAGATGAGACAAATCTAATGCTTGATGTAATTGGAAATAGTTGTGGTTCTGAAATTGACTTAAGCAATATGATCAGGTCACTCACAAACGATGTAGTATGTCGGATAGCTTTGGGGCGGAAATATTATGAGGAATGGTTCAAGGAACTCATGAAGGAGGTAATGGACGTGTTAGGTGTCTTTAGTGTTGGAAATTATGTTCCATCACTTTCATGGGTAGATCGATTAAGTGGGTTGGAAGGAAGAGCATACAAAGCTGCTAAACAGCTTGATGCTTTTTTGGAGGGCGTAGTCAAACAACATGAGACTAGGAGCAATGAAAGTATGAAAAATCAAGACGTAGTTGACATATTACTAGAAACTCAAAGAGAACAAGCAAGTGCAGGCACCCCATTTCATAGAGATACGGTTAAAGCTCTAATGCAAGTAAGAAAAATCTCTTATAAACTATATATATACTTTTACCAATTGCGGATCCATTCTTTCCAACCTGGGGACACTATCTTTACCGATTCCTTAGAGATGAGATTTTGTATACTGTGTTTACACTACACTTTTTTTGTGCGTTGTGAGCATGCATGACTCCTAGCTTTATAACTCCACCCATGCTTTGTAGTCATTTATAGACTCTTGGGTGGAACAAATCCCACGATGGGGTTTTTTTTTTAACGGCAGTGACATTGAAAAACTAGGAAGGAGCTAGAAAAGATTACAAGAGGTGGAGAGAGCATTACAAGGATAATTATACCACTGTATTCATTTTTATTTTTATTTTGGAAGGCAAAAAAAGAAAAGGCTTATGATCCAATTGAAAAACAAAAGGCTTATAAAGGAGGTCTTTGATTCATTGATTGGCTTTATTTCTATAACTCCATAAGGCCCAAATCGTTGTTTGCACAACGTCGTCAAAGAATCTTAAGTACTTGTCTTCAAGGGGAGATTGATTATCTGCCATATGTATCACGTCACAAAGATTAAGATATGACATGCTAGGAATTCGCACCCCCTTAAGAACAATGGTGAAATATTTATATATATATATAATTCTTTAAAAAAGCATCATAGTTGTCAAAAAAATCATCTTCAGAGAAGCGAATAAAAAAAAAACTCTTGTGACACTAATGTTGACACTAAGGGATCGGGTGCGGATTACATTTTAAGTAGGGATGGTGCGGATAATATCACAGTAACATTCAAAAAAAAATTAATTCAAAAAAATCTGAAAAAATTAAAAAAAAGAAAGAGGACAACAATTTATTAAGAATCGCTGAAAAAAAATTCAGAAAAAAAATCATTTTCATGGTTAAAAGGTACAATGATATTATGAATTTTGTTAATATCACCGTAATTATCAAGCTTTCTTAATATCACTACTAACTAAGGCTAGCAGTAGTTTCACTAAGGCTAGCAGTAGTTTCTAAACTAGCAGTGATATTAAGTTTTTTTTTAATATCAAAGTAACTTTTTAAGTAAAATTGTTAATATCCCAGTTACTTTTTACATGTTTTCTTAATATCAAAGTTAATTTTTTTAATATCACCGTAAGTTTTCTTAATATCGTAATAAAAAAGGCAGTGATATTAAGTAAAATTGTTAATATCACAGTAGGACTCATAATATCGTTAATATCACGATAGAACTCATAATCAAAAAAACAAAAATTGCTTAGAAAAATCTGAAAAAATTAAAAAATGAAAGAAGATAACAATAGTAACGATCCCTCAAAAGGAAAAAAATAAAAAAAATCGTTTACATGGTCAATTGCTACCGTGAAATTAGCGCAGATCTTGACTATCAGATCTGGAATGGGCGGTCCAGATCCATCCGCACATCCGCACGAATTAAAAAAATCCGCACCTGATCCTCACTATATATATATATATATATAGGGAAGAGATCAAGTAAGAAGAATAATTAAAATAAGAATGGTAAGAAGTAATTCTAACCACACATTTCAAATTAGGAGGGAAAATTTGAAGGAAGATGCATCCACTTTTGTAGGTGCATCTAAAATGGGTGGTTGTGGTTACTTCTTATCCTTCTCATTTTAATTATTTTTCCTATTTGATCCTAACTCTATATATATATATATATATATATATATATATATATATATATATATATATATATAAGACCTAATACATACTATATAAGCTTAGTAATCTACTTCTATTGCTAATTGGTGTTTAATTAAACCCTATATGAGCTTATATATCATGCTAACCAATCTTACGAAATAAAGTTTGGACTTATTTTCTTGAAGGAAATGTTTATCGGCGGGACTGATACTACATCTACAGCTTTAGAGTGGGCAATCTCTGAGGTAATAAAGCATCCAAGAGTAATGAAAAAACTCCAGCAAGAACTAGACGAAATAGCCCAAGGAAAACAAAGAATCACAGAAGAAGATTTAGAGAACACGCAACAACCATACTTAAACGCCATATTAAAAGAGAGTATGCGAATGCATATTCCCCTTCCACTACTTGTTCCTCGAGAAGCAACACAAGATATCAAAGTAATGGGCTATGACATCGCAGCAGGTACACAAGTGCTTATCAATGCTTGGATGATATCAAGAGATCCCACGATATGGGAAGATGCGGATGAGTTTAAGCCAGAGAGGTTCCTAGACACTAATATCGACTACAAAGGTCTAAACTTTGAACTTCTTCCGTTTGGTGCTAGCAGAAGAGGGTGTCCAGGGATTCAGTTTGCTATGTCTGTTAACAAGCTTGCTTTAGCAAATTTGGTATACAAATTTGACTTCAAACTTCCAAACGGACTGAGATTGGAGCAATTAGACATGACTGATTCTACTGGTATTACTGTTCGTAGAAAGTATCCTTTGTTAGTAATACCAACTGCTCGATTTTAGATGGAATCTGCAACTTCCATCACCCATTCACCCTATATATGTAACTTTTTGCTTGCATTTTCGATAAATTGAGATGATGTTAGTCAGTTCCGGAACAGGAATTATAGTGACTGGAGGCACAATTTGCTATCGTTCAAGAGAAAATAATGAAAACAAAGTGCGATTTCAGTTGAAATGATTGAGTTTAACCAAAATATGTATATTTTTTTTACCTACTAACGGATCAGATAAGTACCAGAAACCAAGCTTATATGTTAACTTTGAGATTATAGTTCTACAGATGTGAGATTGGGTTTGCACACCCAACATCTTTGGATCAGGTGCATTTACAAAAACTTTGTATTTATTTTACAAAAAATATCACTACAAATAAAATTTTGATCAGGTCCCATGACACCTTGGGAACCCCCTAATTCCGTCACTTATGTTAGTTGTGGATTGTGTTTCTTATATATAATGTGATGAACAAGTTAGAACACTTTGTAAATGACCAAAAACACTTTACTGCAGAAATGTAGTGACCGATATATTGTGAGACTTCGATAAGTGTCACCATACATATCTTAAAATCTTAGTATCTAAATAGTAGATAGGTGTTAGTTTCTAGACATGTTTTGGCTTTACCACACTTGTAACAAGAAAATGTGTTGCAATAAGATCAAAATGTATGGATCATCCTATACAAACCCCTAGGATGTCAAATTAGGGTTTTTTTTTTATACTTTTATTCATTTTGTCCCACCTGTTTTTCTGTACAACACAGTTTTTTTTTCCCAGTTTCTGCTGCATATTTCTGACAGTTTTAAGCGATTGAGTTATTAAACTTTATATTTTATGTTCTATACTTTCAGGTTTATACTCCCTCCGTTCCATATTGACTGTCCACTTTGACTTTTTTAGGTCTTTCATTTCCAACTTTGACCTTAAATATTTTTGTTTTGTGTTATATAATACTTGATGCAAACTACATGAATAGATTGAGTTTTAAATGCATTTTCATTGGTATAATTTTTATTAAATATTATATAACACAAACAAAAATATTTAAGGTCAAAGTTGAGAAAGAAAGACTTAAAAAGTTAAAACATGACAATTAATACGGGACGTAGATAGTAGTTTTTTGATATAAAAAAAATCACATAAAAATGTTAGGATCGGACACGACACATACAAACACAATTATATATCACACACTCGGTTCTCACAAACTGCCACAATTAAGAACACAAGGATATAAGGTGGTTCGGTCTAATCTGACCTACGTCCACACGAGGTAACTAGGAGTATTATTTCTTGTTGTGTTGTAATCTGTTGGTGTTGTTTACAAATACACAGTAATCTCTTATATAGAGATGATTTGATAATGATAACTGGTCATAAAGCAGGCCATAAAGAATGCCATAAAATATGGTTGTCCTTCCACTACCGAATTAGTGGCTTCTTTTTCTGGCACTATCTTTCTACTACCGAAAACATGATGGCTTGGAACATGCCTTTACACTTAGCAAGCACTATCTTTTTGACCAACCCAATTAGTGGCTTCACACTCAACAATCTCCCACTTGAAGCCACGAAACAATCTTCACATGTGCTTCAACTGTGTATCTCTGTATTTCTGTAAAAAAGAACTTTTGATCTTAGCTCCATCCTAGTTACCGTTGCCTTCTCTTCAATTAACCTGAAGGCCAGTTGAAGCTATGCAAAGCTTCAACTTCTCTAAGGTAACAACCTTAGTTAGCATATCAGCTGAATTTTCAGTTCCTTTGATCTTCTTCAACTTCAGAGTGTCATCATTAATTTTTTCTCTGATGAAGTGATATCTCAGCTATATGTGCTTTGTCTTCGAATGGAAGACAGGATTCTTTGCAACGTGTATTGCACTTTGATTATCACAAAACAGTGCACAATCAGCTTGTTCTTTGCCAAGTTCTTCGAGAAAGTTCTTCAACCATATAAGCTCTTTGCTTGCTTCAGCAACTACCATATACTCTGCTTCTGTGATTGAAAGGGCATCACTTTTTTGGAGTTTAGACATCCAACTCACTGCAGTGCCTCCCACTGTAAAGACATACCCTGTGGTGCTTTTGTATGAATCTTTACAACCACCAAGGTCTGCATCTGCATAACCCCTTAGAATGATATCTTTCCCCTTAAAATGCAATTTCATATTTGAAGTTCCCTTCAAGTATCTCAACAACCATTTAACTGCTTCCTAATGTTCTCTCCCCGGATTGGACATAAAATGACTAACAACCCCGACAGCATGAGCTATATTTGGTCTCGTGCATACCATTGTATACATGAGGCTACCAACTGCAGATGCATAAGGAACTTTAGCCATTTCTTTCTTGTCTTCATCTAATTTGGGTGACTGATCTTTAGAAATCTTAAAGTGACTTCCTAAAGGTGTGCTTCTGATCTTGGCATCTTTAAGGTTGAACTTCTCTAACACTTTCCCAATGTATTTCTCTTGAGATAGTGTCAAAGAACCAACTTTGTTTCTGAAAATACTCATCCCGAGTATTTGGTTTGCCGCTCCTACGTCTTTCATTTCGAACTCTTCAGACATTTGCCTCTTTAACTTCTTGATCTCTGACATGTCTGAATCGGCAATCAACATATCATCTACATAGAGAAGTAGAATGATATAAGAACCCTTAAACCTCTTGATGTAACAACAATGGTCATTGTCACATCTCTTGTAACCAATCCTACCCATAAAGTTATCAAACTTCAAGTACCATTGTCTGGGCGCTTGTTTCAGACCATACAAACTCTTCTTCAGTTTACACACCAAGTTTTCTTTGCCTTTAACCTGAAAACCCTCTGGTTGTGTCATGTAAATGTCTTCATCTAGGTCACCGTGTAGAAAAGTTGTCTAGACATCTAGCTGCTCTAGATGCAAGCCTTCTGCTGCTACAATACTGAGAACAAGTTGGATGGTAGTCATCTTCACCACTGGAGAGAAAATTTTATTGAAATCAATTCCCTCTTTCTGTTGAAACCCCTTGACTACTAATCTGGCTTTGTACCATTTAGTACCATCATGTTCATCCTTGACCCTGAAAAACCATTTGTTCTGAAGAGCCTTCTTCCCAGATGGAAGCTTCGTTAAAAGCCAGGTCTTGTTCTTCTCAAGCGACTTCATTTCATTTTTCATTGCTAGCTCCCACTGCAATGAATTTTTCAACCCCATAGCTTCAGAGTAACACTCGGGTTCACCATTTTCTGTCAAGAGAATGTAGTTGACGGATGGTGAGTATCTTGCTGGTGGTCTAGTGACTCTGGAAGATCTTCTTGGTTGAACTTGAGGTGTGACTGGGGATTCTGGAGTTGGAGGATTGGTTTCTTCATCTTCAGAATCATTACTGGAATTACCCCCTGAGCTCCCACTGTCAGTTGAATCATCCCCAGATTCAAGGATTTTGACTGAAGCTTCTTTCTTCTTTTCATCACCTTCAAATTCAACATACTTATTCTGAACTTCTGGACTTTTGTTGTTTCTGTCTTTGTATAACTCAGCTTCGTTAAAGGTGACATTCTTGCTTCGGATTAACTTTCTATTTTCACTATCCCAAAGCCTGTATCCCATTTCGTCTGACCCATAACCAATGAATGTGCACTTCTTGGTCTTTGAATCAAGTTTATCCCTGTCACCATCATTTAACAAACTGTAAGCACTACAACCAAAGACTTTCAGGTGTTTGAGACTTACTTCCTTCCCTTGCCACATTTCTTCTGGAAATTTAAAATCCAAGGGAACACACGGTTAACGGTTAATCAAGTAGGCTACATTGTTAACTGCATCGGCCTAGAATGTCTTAGGCATGCCTGCATTCAATCTCATGCTTCTTGCCCTTTCATTCAGAGTTCTATTCATTCTCTCAGCTACACCATTCTGCTGAGGGGTTCCTGGGACCGTCTTGATCATCTTTATCCCTTGCTTGGCACAATAGTCAATGATGACGTACCCTCCGATCAGGTCGAAGGACCCCCTTCGGCCTCAGTCGAAATTACATTACGAAGACCCAAGTCTTTCTTCATAAGTCATGGCTGGCGTAAAACCATTCATCATTGACATGGTTACCAGTTGGGAATCCGCCAGCCGAAGGCCTATGCCCTTCGGTGTCTTCCCTTGAAGATGCCAAGACAAATAAGAACCTTGACTTGGTCTTCCCCCACGTTCCCACTATGTCCTTAGCTTCCCCGCCAAGTCCGAGATAGTGGGGATGAAGCCCTAGCGGTTACCACAAATCAGGGGACGCCCCCATGATCTCCTAAACGTGTGCTAACACTCTCCAAGCTATTTTCATCACCTATAAATAGGTTGGACGATTCATTTCAATGGTATGTTCACTCAACACAGTATTTCACATACATCATATTATCCATATCTCATATCACATACTTATTCACACATCGGAGGTGGTTCGCAGGGCCCAACCCCTGCGCAATCACTTAACGAAGTGTCTACTATTTCTTATTGCAAATTGACTACAAGTTTGGGTCAAGCATATCACCCCTCATACCCTTCGATCACCATCGAAGGCCTGGTCGTACGAATTATTGTACAATCAGTGGCGCCATCCATGGGACCCGCTACTATTGGTCTCGTTATTCCAAACTTACACCCAGTCAATCACTCTCACTAGTTTTACGGCATGACTCAAGGAAGAGAAGATACACCTCCACCGGGTATCTCGACCTTGACACCAATTCCAGTCAACGATCCTAACAACCTTCCCAACATAACCGCATCCACTTTTACCATACGATCTCACCCTGAAATAACCCCCAACAACCATGCTTCAACCTCGGCTAACCCTGAACCAGTAATTAGTCCAGCATTTGTTTAGGCAAACATCGAAGCATTAGAATCTTTACTAAGAGCTCGAAGGAGGCAAGCTCGGAACGTGGAGATGAGTAGGGAGTTAGAATACTCAAGCGATGAGTATAACGAAGAGTTGGAAATGGAGACTAGGCCCTTGGCTCCTGGGGCTACTCGCTCAGTGCCAAGGATAGGGTCTTCGAGCAGTCGGAGGCCTAGCGGAAGGTCGGTTGTTTTCAAAGACGTTCCGGAGAGGGCTCCGACTATGCGGGAAGGCACGATAGAAGGCTCCAATGGAAGGAGTCACCGAAGGGAGGCTACGGAGGTTAATCTGCCACCACTCTTGGCAGCTCATCTGGGAAGAACTGAAGCGGGGGTTCCACTGCAGCCTTCTCACGCATCCGGCGTAGAAGGCAATCCACCTCAAATGAATGGGGGAGGAAATCTTCCTCCTCATGGTATGTACCTTCCTTATCAGACTCAATCTTACCCTCAAGGGGTTTACCTCCCACCTAACGGGCAGGCTAGTAACCCCAGTTTCACTCAACCATACGGAAGTATGCCCTACGGGCAACCTATGGTATGCCCTTCGTATCCTGTAGGAAGTCACCCACCTTATATACCTACCGCTTACCCTCAATATGTCAACCAAAACCCTGTTGGATTACCTCCAAATCATAACCCGTACAATGCTGTCCCTACCTACATGCCACCTTATAACTGCCTTTATTCGGAGCCCATGGGCTCCACAACACCCTTCGTAAGATGGATAGAAGACTACCCTTTACCCGATGGGTTGAAAATGCCCATGCATATTGGTATCTACGATGGGAAAGGGGATCCGGATAACTTTTTACACTTGTTTGAAGGGGCTATTAGAATGCAGAAGTGGGTTATGCCTGTCGCTTGTCATATGTTTACATACACCCTACGAGACTCCGCTCGAATATGGTGGAACGGGAAAAAACCGGGTAGCATTGTGAATTTAGATGATCTCAAGGCCAAGTTCAGATAACATTTTAGCCAACAGAAAAAGTTTACAATGACACACCTGACAGTACACAACATCAAGCAGATGGAGAATGAGAGCACTAGGGCTTCCATTACCAGATACACTGACGACACGTTACAAATAATGGGCTTGCACGAAGACCAGCGCATTTCAGGTTTTGTGCATGGCCTACAAAATAGAAGTCTGGTCGAATTCCTCTCCACTGACCTCCCTGCCACCTACAAAGGTTTGGTGGAGAAGGCTTACACCTGGATCGAAGCAAAAGAAGTATCTACCAACGAGGCTCCGGTCGAAAATAAAGAAAGTCACAGCAAAACTCCGAAGCATCCTTCGTGGGAAGGATCGAGGAACAAGCACAAAAATAGGGACAGGTTCACACCGTACCACAAAAACATCAACCATGGGCTGTTGGCTAGTCTGTCCAAATCTCCAATAGAGATACTTGCTACGGAAAAGGCTGCGAAGGCCTTTGATCATCCTCCTCGCTTGGCAAACAAAGGAAGGCCCAGAGATACTTCCAAATTTTGCTACTTCCTTGATGATCACGGACATGACACCAACAACTGCAGAGAACTCAAGAAGCAGATAGAAGAGGCCGTAAAGTCCGGCCAATTGGGACATTTGGTGAAGGGTATAAAAAGAGGTAAAGACAAAACCTCCGACACACAGTTGGGGAAAGATACCACACCTGCCAAAGCACCCATCCTCATGGTATACAAGGAAGATTCTAGGTCAAAGAGGAAAGAAACAGAGGAAGCCTTGTCTGGAGTAGGAGATGTCACTTTTCCTTCAATCACAGGGAAAGTTCTTTCAAATGAACCCGTGGTCATCAAAGTCCTGATCTCCAACAGAGAAGTAAACAGATCCTACCTTGACTGCGGTAGCTCCTGCAAGGTTATCTATGAACGATGCTTTCTAAAGCTCAAACCTTCAATAAGGTCGAAGAGAGTAGATTCGAAGGTACCCTTAGTAGGGTTCTCAGGGGAACACTCATGGCCCTTGGGAGAAGTCCCTCTAGAGGTTACGATTGGAGAAGGGAGGCTAAAAAGAACAGAAACTCTGGTTTTCACGATCGTAAGGTCGGAATCTCCCTACAACCTATTGATAGGGAGAACAGCAATGCAGAAGATGGGCATCGTTGTCTCAACCATACATACCGCGATCAAATTCCAAACACCTTTCGGCATTGGAACGGTTTTCTCCAGCTATAAGGTGAAGGAGTCCACGGCAGAAAGCAAGAGGATCAAACAGGTTTCGGAGGAGCCTTTGAAGGATGTTCTCAGTTGTGCTAACGCTGAAGAACGCATCGTGGTAAATGATCTCTACCCCGATCAGACAGTAGTAATCGGAAAGCAGTTTCCAACCTCCTTTAAAGCAGAATTGGAAAAGGTACTTCGTGCTAATGCAGATGTCTTCGCATGGACCTATTCTGACATGACGGGGGTCCCCAGAACTCTCACCATAGACGGAAAGCCCTTCGGCACTGAACACAAGCTCAATGAGTTCAAACATATTGAACCCATCAAACAAAAGCGTCGAAGTCTAGCTCCTGAAAGAAATGTCGCCGCATGCAAAGAAGTGGACGAGCTTGTAGCAGCAGGCATACTCAGAGAGGTGAAGTATCAAACTTGGGTGGCCAATCTGGTGATGGTCAAGAAGCATGACGGAGGATGGAGAATGTGCGTAGATTTCACTGATATTAACAAAGCCTATCCGAAGGATTGCTACCCTTTGCCAGAGATTGATTGGAAGGTGGAATCCTTGTCAGGGTTTCGGCTAAAGTGTTTCCTAGACGCTTATAAACGTTACCATCAGATACAAATGGCCGAAGAAGACGAAGAGAAGACAGCCTTTTTTACAGAAAAAGGAGTTTATTGTTACAGAAAGATGCCTTTTGGTTTGAAAAATGCAGGTGCCACCTACCAACGATTGGTAGACAAAGCCTTCCACAAGCAGATAGGTAGGAATCTGGAGGCCTACGTAGATGATATGGTCATCAAGAGTAGATCGGAGGAGGATATGCTCTCTGACATCAAGGAAACCTTCGATCAGCTTCGCGCCATCAATATGAAATTAAATCCCAAGAAGTGTTCCTTTGGTGTGGAAGAAGGACAATTTTTGGGGCATTTGATCACCAAGCAGGGTATTAAGGCCAATCCTTCGAAAGTCAAAGCCATCACGAATTTGCAGCCTCCTAAGTCCCTAAAAGAAGTGCAAAGTCTTAACCGAAAGCTAGCAGCCCTCAGCAGATTATTATCGAAGGGTGCAGACAGATCTTTGCCGTTCTTCAAAATGCTCAAAGGATGCACGGACAAAAAGACGTTCCAATGGAGCATAGATGCAGAAGCAGCCTTTCAAAATCTCAAGGAGTTCATGGCTATTCTACCTACACTTACGGCCCCAATCAAAGGCGAAGTGTTGTTCATGTATATTGCAGCCTCCTTCGAAAGCATCAGCGCCGTGTTATTGGCAGAAAGGGAGAAGAAGCAAATCCCTATATACTTTGTTAGTAGGGTACTACAGGGAGCTGAGCTAAATTATCCAGCATTAGAGAAGCTAATTTTGGCCTTAGTTCATGCTGCGAGACGCCTTTGAAGGTACTTTCAAGCTCACCCCATAACCGTACTTACAGACAAGCCAATTAAGCAGATACTTTCGAAACCGGAGAAATCTGGAAGGATAGCTAAATGGGCTATCGAGCTAGGAGAACATGATATTGAATACAAGGGCAGGAGCTCGGTCAAAGGGCAAATATTGGCAGACTTTTTAGTAGAAACACCCTCCGAACCGAAACATGACAAAAAGGTTGTTGAAAAGAAGCCTGCTAAGGCAATCGAAGGGTGGAAACTTTATACTAACGGAGCCTCCAGCTCCGATGGTTCTGGCGCAGGTCTCATGCTCGTTGATCCCAAAGGGAAGGAATACACTTATGCACTTCGTTTCGAATTCGATGCTACGAACAATGAAGCGGAATACGAAGCCTTGTTAGCAGGTCTCCGATTAGCCAAAGATATGGAAGTGGAAGATTTGGCTATTTTTGTTGACTCACAACTAGTGGCCAACCAGATAAAAGGCTCCTACGAGGCAAGACAACCTGTGATCAAGCAATATCTGGATAAGGCCAAAGAAATGCTCGAAGGGTTCGCATCTTACAACATAGAGCATGTTCGAAGAAACCAAAACAAGAAGGCGGATGCACTTAGCAAACTGGCATCAATGGCATTTGCTCATTTAACAAAGGAAGTTTTGGTCGAAGTATTGGCGGAGAGGTCCATCGTCCGAAAGGAGGTGTCTGACGTAATACTGGAAGAAGACTCAAATTGGATGACTCCAATTAGAGAATATCTAATAAGTGGCATACTGCCGAAGGATCCGAAGTTGGCTCGAAAGGTGCGCATCAAAGCACCACAGTACAGAATCATGGGAAATTACTATACAGAAGATCTTTTCTGTCCCCTTGGCTCCGTTGTGTAGGACCAAGGCAAGCTGCCAACATCATCCAAGAAGTGCATGAAGGATCCTGCGGACTTCACGCAGGACCCCGTTCCGTTGTCTCAAAAGTCATGAGGGTCGGATATTACTAGCCTTCGATGCACAGAGACGCTGTCGACATCATTCCGAAGTGTGAAGCCTGTCAAGTCCACTCAAGAGTCCCAAGGCTACCAAAGCAAGATATGACTTCCGTAACGTCTGCATGGCCCTTCAGCCAATGAGGGATAGATATTGTAGGCCCTCTGCCAGTTGCTCCAGGAGGAGTAAAGTTCTTGGTCGTAGCCATCGATTACTTCACTAAATGGGAGGAAGCGAAGCCTTTGGCATCCATCACAGGAAGACACATGGAAAAATTTGTGTGGGAACATATTATCTGTCTGTTCGGAGTACCTCACATCATCATTTCAGATAATGGGAAGCAGTTTGCCGAAGGGGTATTCCCAATGTTTTGCAGGGGTCTGAATATCAAACAATCCTTCACTTCCGTTTACCATCCTCAAGGTAACGGTCAAGTAGAAGTTACCAACAGAGACATCATACAAGGAATTGAACGAAGGCTGGGATACAGTCATCACGGTTGGGTAGATGAACTACCTCAAGTACTCTGGGCACATAGAACGCATACAAAGTCAATTCACGGAGAAACGCCTTTCAGCTTGACATATGGCACGGAAGCTGTCATCCCTTCAGAAGTAAGTATCGAAACAGAAAGGGTCATGAACTTCGAAGCAGCAGATAACGAAGAAAGACTCCATAGTAACTTGGACCTACTTGAAGAACGAAGGGAAATAGCCTCCATTAGAGAGGCTATCCACAAGCAAAAGATTGAAAGGTACTATAACAAGCGAGTCAGACCTTCGACTTTCAAACCAGGGGAATATGTCCTCCGACTCAATAGCGCAAGTAAAGCTGAGTACCAGGGTAAACTGGGACCTACATGGGAAGGACCCTACGTTATTAAGGAAGCCTATGGTAACGGAGCCTACAAGCTGGAAACCTTGGAAGGAGACGCTATTGATAGAACCTAGAATGGCACTACTCTTCGTAAGTTCTACGTATGAAACTTACAATGTCTAAGGACACATTTTATTTGCTTTCAATCAATGTATTTGCATTCTTCTCACTTAGGGAAAGAAGCATTAATGGTAGGCGTCTAGTATTCATTTCTTAAAATGATGTAATCCTCCATACCCACTTAATGATAATAACACATTTCCCTCAAATCTCTTGTTTCGTTCAATACAACAAAGATTTGTCCACCAAGTCGCTTTATAAGTTTCAATGTCGAAGGGATGTACAAAGACTAAACAACATGTCTTGCTCATATGCATAACATCCATCTCAACTTCACATTAACTTTCCTATATGGCCTTAAGGTATTTCAAGCCTTTCGCTGCCCAAAGGATGAAGACGGAGTGGGTCGCGACCCTCTGTCAGCAGTTAAATTATACGATTGCTAATATTCTTGGTGAAGTAACTACACTCAATGAGGCTATGTATCTACCATACGCCTTAGGTTGTAACAAATATTTTTTACATAAGTAAAAATAAAATGAGAAGAATCACACATGGCAAAATTTGAGCCCTAGTGGCTTCATTGTAGATTAATGACTAGTTTAACTAGTCTAAAACAGGCCATAGCCTTAACGATTCAACAAAATAGAATATTGTCTTAGGCCGTAGCCTACACAAACCACATGTTAATTGTTTTATCAGGCACGAAGCCTGGAAAGGAACACAGACAATTGTTTTAAACAGGGTACATACCACCCTGGGGATCAAATTACAACCACATGGTTGCCTTCATTAAACCTTGGAATGAGTGGGATCAGCTGAACCTGGGGATGGAACCTGGGGTGATGGAGTCCTCTTGGAGGAAGATGGAGGCTGAACTGTTCTTGGCTTATTGGCTAGCAGGTCCTTAATTGAGGCCGCTGGGTCCTTCGTCACATCTGCAAGGAAAGGGAACTCTAAAGCAGTTAATTGATTACTTGCATCATCATATTCTTTTTCATGAGTTGCCCTGTAGTACGGAATTTTCTCCAGCACCACTGGTTCCCCAGTCTTAGCTACCTCCTCCAAAGTGGTACACTTACCATGAAAAATGGCAGCATTCACCACATTCCCAATGGCAATCCCCACATCATCGCTATGGTAAAGTTCCATAGCAATATAGGGGATCACCTTGGTTATCAGGTCCACTCTAACCTTCTTCAGCATCTTCAGACGAAGGTTCAATCCATCCACCTTTTCTCGGAGCTTGATCTCTTGGTCCAGCAAATTTGCCCTCTCTTGTTCGAGGCCTCCACACTTGGATGAAAGAATAGATATCTGCTCCTTATAGCCAACAACCATAGAGCCTTCGACAGTTAACCTGCTGCACTCAGCCTCGCTCGTTGCCAATTGACCTTTGAGCTTTTCATTCTCAGCTCTGAGATCTTGCACCAAGGGGTTCTTATCAAAATCCTCCAATGCTTCCTCATACTTCTTCTCCAGGTCTGCATACTTCTGATCCCTAACCTTCTCCCTTCTTAGCATAACATCCATTTCTTCTCGAGCTTTGGTGACAGCACAGAGCAATTCCCTTGTCCTAGCATTGAGTTGATTGTCAACCATGCACTGGCGAACATAGCTTTTATCATGAAGATCACAGAGCCTCTCTATGGACATGTTGTCCATCACCCCCTTCCACTTGGATGGGATCACATGGCTCACGAGTTGGTGACAAGCTAGGGGAGAAGGAAGCTCCTTCGTATCAGGAAGTCCTACAACAAATGTACATTTCATTAGCATATTATATTTGGTACCTAATTTTGTTTCACAGGAAAGAAACTTACCATGGATATCATCGCCGCTGGGTCCTTCGATGGCTGGAAATACCACAACCTTACCCTGGGCACTCTTCTGCCGGGTGGTTCGAGAGGGAGGAGTAGGTAGAATAAGCTTTCTTTTTGAATCAGATTTCACAGCCTTAGCACTGGCACCTTTCCTGCTTCGGACCCTCTCACCTATGCCGGAGGGTCCTACGATGGCCAATGGTCCTTCGGAGACTGGTTCGTCTGAGTCAGCAACGTTCTCCACCAGCTGATCTTCTACATCTATGGGTTCCTTTGACGGAGGAGCAGAGGATACATGCTCGACAGGCTGGGCTTCCACCTCGTCTTTGTTTATGGACACCGATGGGGAGCCCACACCATAGCTTGTCTCTTGGGGATTCTTTGGAAGAAAGCTTACCTCTTTTGCACCTCCAGCCACAACAAAGTTCCTGAACGACATCTCTGCAAAAAGAAGCAAATAAGATAAATATCAGCGAGATAAGTTTTTGTTTCTTATGTTAATTTAAAAAAATACATACTTTCTCCATCACAAATTATCTTAGGTACCAACGGAGACCCCTCCTATCTTTCAGCAATGCCAGCCATGAACAGGATTGGCTCAGGGAAGGTCTGGCAGTCAGCAGGATGACGAGCCAAACGCTGATACAATGGGTTTCTTCTCACAGTATAAAGTAATGGATCGGTGAACCTTTTCTCATCATATTGAAAGTCTGGGTTTAACAATGCAGAGTATCCAGGAGGGATAATGGTAGTCTGGATATAAAAGAACTTGCCTTTCCAGTTCCTTATGTTGGTAAAAGGTCTATCTATCAATATGGGCACATCCCTCTCACCCCTCTTGGCCAAGGTTAACCAATCTCCTCCCGGGTATGGATTCAAAAAACCCCTAAGCACAGTCAAGGATGGTTCAAACCCATAAGCTTTGCACATAACAATGTATGTTGTAAGCTTGGCTAGGCTAAAAGGGTTAAACCTAGAAATGTGTACTTCATAATACCGGAGGAATTCTAAGATCAAAGGATGCAAAGGTATCCTAAGGTTGGAAGTGGTGAAAGCATGGGTATACAGGCCTACATAATTTTCAGGGGCATCAAATATCCCTTGATTTTTACTCGGTAGCATTATTTTATGTTCCTTTGGAATGGGATAATCAGTTAGGAACGCTTTAAGCTCCTCCCTGGTTAGTGTCCAGCCTTGTTGTTTTATCACAAATTTTTTATTGGTAGACATGCTACCTTCTAAAGAACACAAAATGTATTTGAAATACAGAGAAGAAGGAGCGCTTTACCTTGTTTGGTCGAAGGCTTGATCGGAAGAAGTTTTAGTAGGTGAATAACTTTGGGCGAGAGTTACTTTGTTAGGGTTTTACTGTTTTTTGCATTTTATATACCCTACAAATGTTGCATCTCAGCCCTACACGTGTCCGGACCTATCCCTTTTCTACCGGATTTCAAACCTTTTTTAAATTCTGAAAGGATGTTTACTTTTACCGAGGAAACATGGGTAGTTAGGATTAATAATGCATTTAATGCGCTCAATATTAACAAGACTTTTCATCTTCGTTCGTTTTTGTGACGAAGGGGAGGTTTCGTTTTTACTTCTGAGTCGTAAGCAATATTTCTTGTTCGTACATATCACTTTCGACTGGGGGGCTTGATGACGTACCCTCCGATCAGGTCGAAGGACCCCCCCCTTCGGCCTCAGTCGAAATTACATTACGAAGACCCAAGTCTTTCTTCATAAGTCATGGCTGGCGTAAAACCATTCATCATTGACATGGTTACCAGTTGGGAATCCGCCAGCCGAAGGCCTATGCCCTTCGGTGTCTTCCCTTGAAGATGCCAAGACAAATAAGAACCTTGACTTGGTCTTCCCCCACGTTCCCACTATGTCCTTAGCTTCCCCGCCAAGTCTGAGATAGTGGGGATGAAGCCCTAGCGGTTACCACAAATCAGGGGACGCCCCCCATGATCTCCTAAATGTGTGCACTCTCCAAGCTATTTTCATCACCTATAAATAGGTTGGACGAGTCATTTCAATGGTATGTTCACTCAACACAGTATTTCACATACATCATATTATCCATAACTCATATCACATACTTATTCACACGCCGGAGGTGGTTCGCAGGGCCCAACCCCTGCGCAATCACTTAACGAAGTGTATACTATTTCTTATTGCAGATTGACTACAAGTTTGGCGCAAGCATATCACCCCTCATACCCTTCGATCACCATCGAAGGCCTGGTCGTACGAATTATTGTACAATCAGTCAACAAACTCCTTGCTTATGTATTCACTACCATTATCCGACTTCAGGCACTTTACCTTCAAATCAGTTTCATTTTCAACAGTAGATTTCCATATCTTAAAAGCATCAAATACATCAGATTTGTTTTGAAGAAAATAAACCCATACCTTGCATGTTGAATCATCGATAAAGGTTGCATAGTAGTTTTTGCCTCCTAGAGATGAAACTGGTGTTGGTCCAAATACATCCGAGTGAACAACCTCTAACTTCTGAGCTTTTGGTGTCTTCCCCGTCTTTACAAAAGTAACACACTTTTGTTTCCCGAGAACACAAGATTCACAAAATTCAGTTTCAACTTTCTTCAAGTCTGGAAACCTCCCCTTCTGAGCCAACATCTTCAATCCCTTATCGCTCATGTGTCCGAGTCGTTGGTGCCATAAATTAGATGGACTCGGATTGGTGGTTACAGCATGAACACCATCGCCAGGTATCTCTACCATGTATAGAGTACCTTTCTTCTTTCCTTTGGCAATCACCAAGTTGCCTTTGATCACTTTCCATTGTCCACCGCCAAAGTGAACATTAAGCCCTTCATCATCTAACTTAAAAAACTAAAATCAACTTCCTCCTCAAGTTTGGGATAACCCTGACATCTTTCAATGTCCAGGTGGTTCCCATCGAGGTCTTCAAATCTACGTCTCCAATACCTGTAATATCAAGCACTTGATCATCGGCCAAACGAACTTTGCCATGATTACCTTTTCGTAGGTTCTTGAGCAAATCTGGGCATGAGACGGCATGGAAAGAAGCTCCTGAATCTATAATCCAGGATTCCACTGAATTCTCAACACAACAAATGAGAAAATCTCCTGATTCTTCAGAGGATACATTGTTTACTTCTTTCTTTGCAACTTGTGGTTTTGGGCATTGGTTTCTAAAGTGACCTTTTTCTTTGCAGTTCCAGCATTCAATATCCTTTCAGTTCTTGGACTGCCCCATTTTTCTAGACTTTGACCTGCCTCGATTTTGTCCTCTATCATTCCTTCTTGCTCTACTTTCTGTATGTAACAGAGAACTTGAACTGGAAGATTCTCCATTACTTCTTCTTCTAATGTCTTAATTTAAAATCAAGTCACGAATGCTATCAACGTTAGCTTAGTAGTACCAGATGCACTACTAACTGCTGTGACTGTGCCTGACCAGCTGTCGGGCAAAGATGATAAAAGGAGAAGAGCTTGTACTTCATCTTCAAACTTTATTTCAACAGAGGCTAAATGAGAGATAATCGAGTTGAACTCGTTTATGTGAGCAGCAACAGACATACCTTCCTTCATCTTGGTGTTAACCAATTGTCGGATGAGAAACACTTTGTTTGAAGCGGATGGTTTCTCATACATGTTGGACAAAGCTTTGAATACACCGTACGTAGTTGTTTCATTGAAAATGTTATACGCAACACTCTTTGCCAAAGAAAGCCTAACCACACCCAAAGCTTGTCTGTCCAGCAACTTCCATTCTTCATCGTACATGTCATCCGGTTGTTCGCCCAACATAGGTAAATGCAATTCTTTCTGATACAACAAATCTTCAATTTGCATTTTCCAAAACCCATAATCACCACCATCAGACTTGTCAATCTTGATCTTACTATCATCTGCCATTTTAACAAAAAAATTACCAAATTGCTACAAACCAACCAGGTTAGTACTGCTAAATGGCAATTATACGAGCGGAAGCAATGAAATAAAAACACGAGACTTTTCTATTTCGCGTGTTAAATGGTGATGAACTTGTGAAGGTATCTTGATTAAACTGTGAGGGACTTCTTTTGTCAAACTCAAAAACTTTTGGCCACCCTTAAAAAAAGACTTCATTTTTTTCTTAAAAAAAAAGCTTCTAAATAAAAAAAAAGTTAGTCTTCTTCCAAAAAAAAAAAAAAAAAACGCCTGGTATTTTCCCAAGAAAATCATGCCTACTTTTTCTTCCCAAAAATTACGCCTTATTTTTTTTTCTTTAAAAGAGACCACTTCTGATAAGAGTATCACTCCTGATCCTTTTCTTCCCCCCAAAAAAATGATCGGTCTGGCTTCTGTCTCCGGCGGGTGGTGAGTTGATCAGTGGTCTTTTCTTCGGCGGGTAGCGATTGACGGTTCTGGTTACGATGGTGTCTGGTGATGATGGCGACAATCGCAGGTTGCGATGGTGGCTGGTGGTGATGGCGACAATCGCTGGTGGCTGATGGCGACCAAACCCTAGTCTTGATTTCTTCCAACAGGTAAGCTCCTTCACCTTCTCTGTTCGTATGTGTCAATCAAGAACCAAATCTCTGATACCAGTTGTTAGGATCGGACACGACACATACAAACACAATTATCACACACTCGGTTCTCACAAACTGCCACAATTAAGAATACAAGGATATAAGGTGGTTCGGTCTAATCTGACCTACGTCCACACGAGATAACTAGGAGTATTTTATTTCTTGTTGTGTTGTAATCTGTTGATGTTGTTTACAAATACAGAGTAATCTCTTAGATAGAGATGATAATGATAACTGGTCATAAAGCAGGCCATAAAGAATGCCATAAAATATGGTTGTCCTTCCACTACCGAATTAGTGGCTTCTTTTTCTGGCACTATCTTTCTACTACCGAAAACATGATGGCTTGGAACATGCCTTTACACTTAGCAAGCACTATCTTTTTGACCAACCCAATTAGTGGCTTCACACTCAACAAAAAAGAGAGGGGGTGTCCTTTGTAAGAAAAAGGGTTTGTATAATCTAATGTGGCAGCTTGCAAGAGAGTGGAACAAGTATTAGAGTGGAAGGTGTGGTGAAGAGGGTTTACCTCTTCATCACCGCCACCTCATCATAACAAACCTCCACAATTAACCTCCTCACTCATAACAAATCTCAA
Organism: Chrysanthemum seticuspe; assembly: GCA_019973895.1. Lineage (NCBI taxonomy): Eukaryota > Viridiplantae > Streptophyta > Magnoliopsida > Asterales > Asteraceae > Chrysanthemum > Chrysanthemum seticuspe. The sequence continues at coordinate 26,334,018 of BPTQ01000001.1, forward strand.
CATCTTCATTTGGAACCCACCACTATAACTTTATTTTTTTTTATTCAAATTTCCAAATAAACTAAATTCATTTCATTAAAAATAAAAATACATTAAACAACACAATATTGAGAAAAATAAACACGATACGTAAGAATAAAAAAAATAAAATAAAAAATAAATAAATAAACACACGGAAAAAAAAATACAAAACATACTAATACTACGAAACCTAAGCATCTCGTTCGACAAATTTCCTCATTATCTTTTCCTGCCTCTTTCGGATGATCTCTGCTTTTGTCGGGTCACCGGCCAAACTGGGATTTAGCATGAGAAACTTCATCTCCTTCATCTCTTGGATAGCAATTTCCTTCTCCCGCCTCGCCTCGTAACAAGCCATTTGAGCGTCGGCTTTTTGAGCATATTTTTCGGATATATGACCCGAAAAAGTACTCGATTGACTCCCACCGGAGCTCGCAGCGCTCGACGTTGAATTCGAATTTTGTTTCTTTGCGGCGCGATTCTTTTTGCCGCCATCTCTTTCAGAACGAGGTCGTTTGTCGGGCCGAATATATCCTCGAGACATGTAATGTCAATCGGATCTTCGGCATCCCACTTCTGGTAATTTTTCAAAATATCCAACATTTTTCATACACGAACTCCTTCCCAGCATAACGTTGCGCAAAGCTCAGTTTCGCATTCTAGACATGATCGTGGTCATTTTCACCACTTCGACGCTGCAGATGTTTGTAAATAGCGTTGAATTTTTGGCAATCACCGTTAATCCTCGACCATTTACCAGTGATCATATTTTTGGTACGCTGGTCATCGGTGATCTGATTATTGAACATGTCCATAATGTCGTTCCAAAAGAAATTTTCGAAACGGTCATTTCCCATATCTCGATCTTGGGAAATTTCTATCCAACATTGCGCAAGCAACCTTTCTTTAGACTTGCTCCACTTCCTCCTGTCTGCCTAGCCTATGACTTCCACATCTTCGTCATCGTCTGCGTCCAAATCCGCAACTTGTTTTGTTTTTTTGCCTTCGTCTTTTTCCCTCTACCTTTGGCTGGTTCACGTGATTTTGGTACTTTGAATTGTGAATCGGACGGTTGTGATTCCATTTGGGGAAACGTTTGAGGTTGTAACGGTTTAAAAAACTTTGGAGGTTGTGACGGGTTAAAAAACTGTGGTGATGAAAATCGGGCGGGGTAACTTGCGAATCCTTGTTGAAATGCATATTGTTGGTTAAGAAAAATTTCTTGTGGAGAGGGGTTGGAATTTTGCGAGGAGGGGGTAGACGGGTTTGAAGAACCCCCGTATTGTGGTGTGTTTGAATTTAGTAGGTTTGTGAAATACCCTCCGTCATTTGGGTTTTAGGACATTGTGAGATTTTTTTTTGAATAAAGGGATGAAAAGTTGATGAAGATGGAGAAGACGAAGATGATAAAAATGGTGGTTATGATATGTTATTTATAGGGGTGGTAAGTTTGTTTTTATTTTTATTTTTATTTTATTTTATTATTTTTTTTAAAGAAAATAAGGGAAGATATCCGTTTACCAACGGATATAATTTTCGAAATTAAATTATATATGTTGCTTTGTCAGAGCTTCAAGCTCGTTGTCACCACGAAAAGGCCCTCGACGGCGAGCTACGGCGAGCCACGGCGAAACGCCACGTGAAACGACGGCGAGCCACGATTTTCCCACACCTTCCCACTTAGTGGGGCTAGTGGAGTAGAGGCAGAACCCACGCCCCGGTGATGAATTTATTTTGGGACGTTATTCTCAAGCTGGGACCAAAAGCAGATGTTGAAATTGCAATTTCCATTTGTTAACTTTCAATATTCATTCATAAATTCCACTGGGCCACTGATTGCTCTTGGGCTGCTGGGGAGTCGTGGAGCATGGACTGCACGCGTGGGCTGTAAAAACTTCATTGGGCTTCGTGGATCTTGGGCTTGTTGCAATCTTGGCCCTTTGTGCTTCTAGAGTAAATACCAAAAACATAAAAAACAACTTTTATGTCGGATGGAACCCTCGATCTCTCGCTTAGCAAACATACGCCCAACCACTAGACCAAAAACCTTTTTGTGTTAGATACTTAGATGTTGCATTAGGCTTCTTTTATCTCCCTTTTTTACTGGGCCATAATTTGTTGACTGTATATTTACTTTGGGCTTCGTTTGGTCTTTCAATTTTTTTGACTCTTGCCTCGATGCTCCAAATAAAAATTCCATTTGACTCGTTTTTTCATGCTCTTGTCAATGGTGTGCTCGAATAATCTTTAAGACTTTGTTTGAACCTCGAAAAACGCAAAAACATCGTCGAAACTCATCTAAAAATCACCGTTTTTGCTTTGTTTTCAAACCATCGTACTTGCAAGACATAATAACACAAAACAAATATATTTGCAATATAATTTAATGTATTTCATGGTTACTAGTCTGTTTCGACATATTTTTAGACATAAAATGATGTGTATTTTAGCACACATCAATTGTTCATGCAAGTCTACTTATATTGCTCACAATTTTTCTTTTGTTTATTTTAAAGCTATCATCATGGTACAAAGTAAAAACAAAACGTATTTCAAAATGCGAATGCTAGACATACGTAAAAATTACACAAAAGAAATACACACGCTGATATATTAGGGAGTTATTGGTCTAATCAGAAAGAAGAGAGAAAGTATAACAAAATAGCCTAATCACTCCTTGACACATCAACATGTGTATTTTTTGTGTAATTCTTATGTGTGTCTAGCATTGATCATTTCAAAATATTTATTTTACACTAGCATTCTACATATTTTATTTGTAAATAAAGAAAATGGGAAATAATACTTACACGGAGTGAATTGATTGGCACACAGAAAATATATGTTAAGTGACATAGATACCCTCAAATACTTTACCTAATTTTTATTAGGGGTGGCAATTCGGGTCGGGTTCGGGTTGGCGGGTTCGGGTTGTCAGGTTGGCGAGTCAGAAAATCCCAACTCAAACCTGACCCATTTAAATCATTGGGTCAGCTATGTCAACCTTAACCTGTTTAGACATAACCCGGACCTAACCCATTTAACCCGTATATATACTTGGGTTGGCGGGTTAAATAACTTACACGGGTTGAATATGTTAAACGGGTTGAATCGGTTCAGCGGGTTTCGGGTTGACCCACTTTACCCTTTTTATATACAAAATTTGGCACATTACACTAGTTAAACAGGTTGTTGGGTCGACCTATTTAACACATTTAACCCGCATAATAAAATATAAATAATTTTGAGTTTATGAAAAAAATCTTAAATTGGTTGGCGGGTCGACCCGCTTATTTTATTATCAACCCGAACCTGACCTGTTTAATAAACGGGTTAGATAGGTTGACCCAAATCTGACCCGAAATCTATTTAGCACAACCCGAACCTGTTAATTTTCGTGTCGGTTTCAGGTCGGGTTTCGTGTCAGGTCAGAAATTGCCACCCCTAATTTTTATCCTCTTTAACTTCAAAAGTCCAAATTAATTCCGGTATATCCATTATCGCTTTCATTACCATGGTACACTTCAAATAAAAGACGCAACATAAAATTGCCAAGTATTTTATGAACCGGTGATTCTCATACCTTCTTATCAACGACGTGTCCACGTGAAAGAAAATTGTGCTTAGTAAACCATTTATGTCCACCGTATCTATATCTATACTATATAATAAATGATATTACTGTACCACCCCGTTAAAACATTGCATTAAATTTTATTATTAAAAACACTACCTTATTTAGCATTAAATTACAACACACCAATGCATCCCTTCACTCCATTAGCCACGTGATAGAACACGTGAGTAACACTGACTTTGTCCATAGGTTTTCTTCTTCTGCGTTTTGGTAACTCTTAAATTTTTCTTCACTAATTTTGGAAACTCCGCTCCACCAAATTTTTTGGAAACTCATTATTATTTTCAGTGATGCGTTACAATTCATTCTTCCTCTACACGGTTTTGATTAGGGGTGTAATCGAGTCAAGCCGAGCTCGAGCTCGACAGGGCTTGAGCTTGGCTTGAAACAAAAATAGTAGGCTTGAGCTTGGCTTGATAGTTTGTCAAGCTTTAATCATCCAGGCTTGAGCTTGGCTTGAAAATCTTGAATGTATACAAAAATATTGTATTTGACAGACAAAGTCATCAAAAAATATATATTTATAAAGTAATATAAACTAAAACCACATTTGAAAACCAAATAAAATTAATTTACCAGTAATAAAACCAACAATAACATTTTCGGACTAAATCTAACATTAGAATGAAACATAAGCCAAAGTACTAATTATTGTTGTCATCGATATACCAAGTATAAACAAAAGCTAAAGTTATTTAATAGTAGCATATGTTTTGGTCTATTAATATTCACGAGTCATAATTAGAAACTTGTATTCGCTTCTAGATATAAAGCAAGTAAGCAACATCACTGGTTTAAGATATCGTTGTTATAAATAATTACAACTTTATTTACCATATAAAAGTCATTCAAGACTATATTAAATAATTCTTTATGAAGTAAATCCTTATAATTAGAATAATATTCAAATTATCCCTTAGTTAAATTTAATATATATATATATATATATATATATATATATATATATATATATATATATATATATATACACACACACTAAGGCTTGATAAAAGCTCGAGCCAAGCTATCAAAAGCTTGAGCTTGGCTTGTTATATGTTTCGAGCCAATTTATTGGGATTGAGCTTGGGCTTGAGCTTGATAAAAGCTTGGCTTGATCGAGTCAAGCTCGAGCTCGAGTTGCTTGTTAAAAGCTTGACTTGATTGCAGCCCTAGTTTTGATTCATTTAATCAGTTCATTCTCATTCTTTCTCATCAAGATTCTAACGCCACCATCAATTCATCTATTTTTGGTATGCAATAACACCACCATCAATTCATATACGCTCCATCTCTAAAACCCAAAAAAGCCTTTAAAAATAAATATCATACTCAAAAGAAAATCAAAATCTCCCTTCTGCTGAGTTTCACCCAATAATTTTTGATTGATTTATTTTGTTTTTTCAATTTAAATGTTAATACAAGTTTTAGTTTGATTTGTTTTTATATTTATAATGAAAAAATTTAGTAATGGTAGACGTAATTTGTTATTTCTGATGTGAGTTTTGATTGGTACTAATATTTTTAATCATGTTCTTCTTATGGCTTTTTTTTTTGTTTTTTTTGCAGATTTTGTTTTAGGATTCATGATTTTGGCTGTCAGAACTGGGGATTTTACTAATTGGTAAGCAATGTGTTTTATTGGTTTTGATTTAGTTATTATACATTTTTGATTTGTTTGTTCAAATCTATTCTTATACATTATGTTCATATTAAAGTTGTAATGATTGACTATTTGATCGAATTGGTTAATGGGTAAAGTTTTGATGTTTGTATGAGTTTATAAATTCACTTTTTTTGTTTCAAATAGCATTGAACTGAAATACCGAATATTTTAAACAAGCTTTAAATATTAAACCCAAAATATAAACCAATGTATCGAGATTCAAGTATAAAGCTGTGTCTTGCATAAACCAATGTATCGAGATTCATTTCATATGCTAAAAAAAATGTTTGGTTAATAGTTTGACAGTTAAGTTTTCATATGACATGAATATTGTCTTCGATTATATGAGGCATACCAAGTGTTTGTGATAATGTCTGAATGAGTTTGGTATGTTTGTTTTGTGCAGGTGGTCTGGACATTTGTTAATAACTGTGGTTCATGAATACGTGGTCATGCCATATACATTATGCAACTTACAAGGTGATTATTTACTCTAATAACCCTTTATGTATTGACAAGCTTCATAAACAAATATTTTCTTAAAATTGCAATTGGGCCATATCATGACCAAATTATCATAGCTTCTCATTGCGGTTGGAAGTAATATTTACTGAGGAATCTAATTTATCATTGTGTTGTCAGTTTCAAAAACAAAAATTTATTGTGTTGTGAGGCTGGAAAATATCAATGGCAATCACATGTCCAATGTGTTAGAACAACACTTACAAAAATACTGCTGCCTATCTCCCTGCTGTCATACAAAAATACTGTTAGCAAAAGAGGTAGTAGATATTAATAATATGACCATAAATAGTTATGAAGGAACAAGGTATGACATATAAAGTCAAAGTATGGCAACATCGTGAGTATACTACAACATTATTGCTTATTCTGAAATCTGGACTCGATATTGTATTTTGTGTTAATGTATTTTACTTTCTTTGTGATCAACAAAAGTTGTACAACAGTGGATGAAGCAAAAGCTACAAGAAGGGTAAAATTTAAAACATGAAAAGACCTCAAATTCAACTATCCTACCAGAGGTATCAGGTCTTTATAATGTTTTTGTGAGTCCTTTTTTTTGGCACCATTATACAAAATTTAGTCTAAGAGAAATGGGCCAAATGGGTGGAATGCGTCAATAGTGAAAGTGTAATTTCAACGGGAAAAAAATCTTGAGTTGGTTATTTGAACCTTTGTTATGCCTGCATTTACTCTTTAGTTGTTTATTTGCATATGTGGCTATTTTGCAGATAGGTTGAAGCATGTTACTGGCATTAGTTTCAGAACTACTGAGATGCTTAAGGTAAAAATATCTCGATTTTTTATTTAATGTAGGGGGTCATAAAAGAGGGTGTTTGGGATCGCTTAATTTAGTGCTTATCATCATTGTTATTAAAGGCATTATAAATAAACGAGTTTTGGATTTTGGGTAAAAAGGTAGTTTTTGGATCACTTTAAATAAAAGTGTTTCACATGGCTATCGTAAGTTAATAACTATGTGTTGCTAATGTTGCTTTTTTGTCTAAACTCTATAGTGAAACCACAAAAGTGTGATGATTGCTTCGACATTTATACATCTGAACTTTAATGCTTTTAATAACCCACTTATATCCAATTTTCAGGTTTGTAAATTTATAAAGAAAATTTTGCAGATAGGTTGAAGCATGCTACTGGCATTAGTTTCAGAACTACTGAGCTGCTTCAGGTAAAAATATCTCATTTTTTTATGGTTGTTTTTTTGGTAACTACAAAGAAACCTATAAGCAAAAGCTAAATTTATAATTACACTTCAATGATGTTCAATGCAGGTTGAGAATGAATATGGATTGACAGGGAAGCCATTCGTGGGTGTTGGCCATAGCTACTGCCTACATGACTTGGGCTGCAACATGGCTTCACGATTGGGTGTCGGTATCCCATTTATCAAGTGAAAGCACGAATATGCTCCAGAACCGTTAGGTAATCTTTGTTCGAACCCATTTAACTTGGTAACACTTGAGCTTCAGTTGAATGCCCACTTGATAAGTTATAAGGAACGATCAAAGAAGACTCCATTTTTTGGCCTCACTTGAACTAGATTATGAGTTTGTGTTGGTTGTTTATTATAATGTATTTTTTCATATTTGCAACAACTTGGGTATGATTTTCCATTAGTTTATAAGATTTTTAGGTTATTCGTTTTGTTTATTCTTAAAAGGTGGGACTTGAATGATGGCACTTATATGGTTCTTTAAAAGATGGTACTTCGCGTAGATCATTTGTAGTATTATTCCTGTTAAGTTTGTTATTAATTCTAATTCATGTGTTTGATCTTTAGATTATCCTTTAGCATTATTTTGGATTTGGATTTCATGTTTATTTTGCACTTAATATGTTTGATGAAATTTCCATGTAATCAAATTTCTTAATATGGACTTATTTAGTTTTTGTAATGTAAAGTCATTCGGTTTGCGCTTTTAGGTGTCACACATTGATAAAGTTTTGGCGAAGTTTGTTAATACAAATAAGCCGTAAAAACGTTTATCTATATTTTACGATCTTCTAATGTTTTGTCGATAACAAATGTAAAATCATTTTAACGAAACAAATAGAATACGTAAATAGTTTGAGTTGATAGTTTCCTAACACACTTACGCTTTCACATAAAACACTAAAACAAGTATAAGTGATTTTATGATTTAAATACATATGTACAACAACTAGTGTTTACATATTGGGTTAGCATATACTTAAACTAAGTATACTAAAATGGGTAAAAACAAGTATATACTAAATGGGTAAAAACTAGCAAATGGTATTGACCCATAACCCATGGTTTTATATATACCACTTAACCAAGTTCAATGTATCTAGAAAGAAAACCATGGATCAACCCATAACCCATGACTCATGACCCATAACCAAAAATACCCATGGGCAAAGAGGAGCGTTCCACGGATCCCTGGCTTTGTTCTAGCCGGATCCCAAGTGGAAGGGATCCGTGGGATCCGGGGAACAGTAGAGAATTTTCTCTATAAATAGAGAGCCATTTCTTCCTTTCTAATCATCACTTCACATACATATTTCCCCAAGTATTATAACCCTATAACCTCAGATCCAAGTGATCTATGTAGTTTGTCTTTTGTTTTTGTGTGATCTTCTAGGTTCCTCTTAAAGGCAAGATCACCACATCTTGAAGACGAGCAAGCTCAAGTCCATGAGTTGCCATGCTTCGTCATCATCAAGATAACTAAGGTTCTCTTGTTGATAGTTCTTCCTTTCTTCATAGATGTTTGGTTGAAGGCATTAGTGAAGAATGCCGATAGTGTCAAAATGAAAGCATTAGTGAAAGGTGCTCATCATCCGTGTCAAAGCATTAGTGAAGAATGCTAAAGGTGTCAAGACAAAGGCATTAGTGAAGGGTGCCAAGCGTTGTGTCAAAGGCATTAGTGAAGGATGCCTGTCACACCCCCAAATTACCTGTTTTGCAGCGGAATGGAATTCCTGGGGGTTGACTGTCATAGCATCACAATCACAGTTATATTGAACGACCTAAAGTGTCGTTTGAAAAATACATCGCTTGATTTAAATAAAACATTCAGAGTTACAAAGATAGGTCCCAAATGAAAGTTATTATGTGCGGAAAATAAGTTTGGTACAAGTCAAACGATGTTTTTAAAGAAAACCATAATATACATTGAGACAAGTCGACGCCGCGACTCTAAGAGGTTCCTTAATCGTGCCATGATGCGAATGCCTTAATTACCTGAAAATACATTGCTAAAAGTGTCAACACAAAGGTTGAGTGAGTTCATAGAGTTGTTGAAAATGTTCAATACGACTACCACAAGTATAAATTATGTATGACAATGTCGTCACAAAAATGATACAATTGCTATAAGTCCATGACACCGAAGCTTGACTGATGTTCGCCCCAACAGAGTGTTTGCCAAACAACTCAAATAATGATAATGACATGAAATGCATCCGTCCGGTTGGAATCCGCCAACCCGGATGGAGGTGTCACCCTCGATAGATCTATCCACTCACTCACGCTTCTATGAAATTAACGGTTCATGTTCATGAAATGGGGACATTTAACTGGCAATGAGGTAACTTAAGCAATGTAATGAATTTGAATATACTTGGTATCGTAATAAAAATGACGTGCAATGTATTCTCCCCCGTAGGTTTGAAATAAGTAAAAACTTGAATAAATTGGGGCTATGAAAACTCACCTGTTGCAATGATAATGATGATGTAATGGCAATACTGAAATGAGACGCAACCTCTGACCGTGACCTATTATGAATGATATGTTCTAATGTAAATCATGAAACAATGTCGTGCATGCAAATCCACATGTAATCTATACCACTTGTACGCTTTGAAAAATAATGTTTATCATCGAAATATATGTTTATGACATCTCGTCATATTATAAAATACTTTACAAGTATTTTCGTTGAAATGATATCCCAAGATAGCCATTTAATGATTTATTGTGAAATTATAACTTTTCGTCGTAAAATAATGTCGCTGAAATTTTCATGAAAGTGACTAAAATGGCTTTGAAAAGTTAGTCGTAAAATGGTGCACGTCGAGTATTAGGAAACGAACTCAACGGTTTTGGGAAGCTTGTATCATTATCTCAAAGTTTTAGTGTTTAAGTTTCCATCCTAGAGGTCTCGATCACAAAGAAAAATATAGGTTAAGTATGGTATTTTTGTCCAAAATGTTGTTTAAGGGTGGTTTTCGGCAAAGTTTAAGTGACCGTATGTTATTCGTTACAACTCCGCTTGACAAACGGTTGGACATTTTGGAAAATATGCTTGGCGAACTTACTTTTACTAGAAGACATCTTTTTATAAAGAGTATCCCATCAATGTTAAAAACGACCCTCAACATGGTCATTTCTTGACCCGTTTGGAGAACAAACTTGAAAAGAAATTTGGAGAACTAATTTTTGGAGAACAAATTTGGAGAACAAACTTGGGAAAATCATATCTTTTTAACCGTAAGTCATCATGGGTCGAGCCACCCGTCATTTCGAAGATAATTGAGTCTAGTTTCATGTAAAAATACTTTCAAGGGTCAGTTTGTTATAAAAATTTATCAGTTCAACGATTAGTAACAGCGGGTCAGTTTTTCCGGAAAATAGTTTTGTCGTTAGACTTGAAAATAGCATAACTTCTTCGTTATAGCTCCGTTTTAACCCGTTCAAGCGGCTACGTTTTCGTTTTAAAGTATATTTTCTAAATATCTAGCCCAAAATATTTTACCAACTGTCAGATTTTCCAGATTTTCAAAATACCAACAGACCCTTAATTATAGTTGTCGAAATGAGTTTTTATCGCGCAAAACCTATTCTAACCAATTCAAAACAACTCCGAAGCTATTCAAATCCTACCATACACCTTCTTAGGGTGTCATGGGTTCCTAAACATCACCAAAAGTGATATGTTTCAAGGGATTCATTATAGGATAATTATATTACATAATAAGTAATAAAAACAACAAAAGTGGTATAGACCCATATGTAACATGCATGTTTCTCAAATATGATGATATGAATATGAAAATGAATATGAAATATTATGATGAATATGAATGCTTACTTGAATGATGTTGTGGATGAAATTGATGAAAACCTTAATTAATCTTTAGGTTTTTATTTCAAAACCTTGAAATAGATTACTAGTAAGACATGATAAACACTTGGTTCATGAAAAATTATATGTTTCTCTTGGGTCTTGATCATGGCCGGCCTTCAATGGGGAGGAGAGGAGAGAAAGATTTTTGGTTTACACCTTTGAATGTGTGAAGTGTATGTGTTAGTAACTAAAATATCTTGCTTAAGTTGTGTAGGTGTCTTTTATGTTGAAAAAATCAATTTGATGACTTGTTGCTAAAAGAGGTGGCCGGTCATGGGTATTAGGGGGGGGGGGGATGAGGTGTATTTTGGTGTTAAATAATTTTAGAGGTTAAGTATAATGTGTGTTTGTAGGTATAAATAAGTATTTATTGTAGTGTTAACTAAAAATAGATTTTAACGGAACAAAATAAAATGTATTGAAGTCATAAAAATTATAAAAATACATTTCTTACAAGAATTGAGTGAATAAATATTTATCGTGTTGAATTTACGAAAACCGTCGTAAATATTTATACCTAACAATTTATATACAAAATAAATTGAAAACATCGGGTAAATTAATAATATAATTTTTATAGTCTTAAAATGAGTATAAAAATATATTAGGATTATTTTTGGAAGTGTCGGATCAATATTCAAAATAAATGTTTACACGATAGCGTTTATTTAATAGAAAAGTAAACGTTTAATGAAAAATGCAAACCCATGCATAATATAGATATGAAATGATGTTATTGATGATATGTAGACCGAATCTAGTCTATATGAAATGTCCTCGATAAAATGTTCATGAATTCGCAGCTAAACCATTAAGGTTACGCGAATTTGATACTCGTAAACGTAATTTACGATAAATGATGAAATAGTGAAACTTTTAAAGTTTGTAAAATGACCTGAAATTACGAGTTGTCACATTCGCCCAACCAAAAAGGAATTCAGTCCCTGAATTCAGTCCATGTTAGGTTCTACAATGTTATCGGTGAAAGGTGAGGATATTTGAGTCGTATTGGGTCGTCCAATGTTTTTCTGAATCGTACCACGCCCTTCCAAGACGGGACTTTGAACATAAATCTGTTGCCAACTTGAAATTCTAATGGTTTGCGACTTATGGAACATACTTCCAATATTTTGCGTTGTATATCGACATAGCTTATCTAGCTATTTGTTGTTTCTTGTAACTGATTTTTGATCTGTACGATCACTTTGTTGTTTCATGAATAAGTCATTGACTAATGAGTTGGACTTTCCTGATTTTTAACCAGTGAATGAGTGATTGACACCTTAACCATAGAGTGCATCAATTGGTGTAGTCAACCTGTTCATGTGCTAAATATTGTTGTAAAGTAACTTGTTCGATGAAGAATGATTTGCCTAATCATTTCTAGAAAATTACACATGCCTTGAGTATATCTTTTAATGTTGGAATTGTTCTCTCGCTCTAACCAGTGAGATGAGGATAATAGGCGGTACTCATGTCCTAGTAGGTTCCATGGGAATCTTGATATGATTGTCACCAGTCTAAGGTGAATCGAATAACTTATAATAGGTACAACTGGAATTGATAACACGTGACTCATGCCAAATTTCAAAATGTTAAGTCTGTCGAAAAATGACCTTATTGAAAAGAATAGATTATGGGTAACAATTGTGATTCCTCGTGTTTCTCGTTCTAGCGAATGTCATGACTTAAATCTTACTTGCCTAAAGTGTTTAGTCTCCATAACTAAAATGTTTATGGTTTGATTATCGAAGTGTTTCCATGCTCTATGTTGTAAAATCACAAAACCTTAAATATTCAAGTGAGGTGGTGTGATGGTTGAATTTCAAGATTTGTCCCAATATTGAGTGCTTCTAAAATATTTCATCACTTATGTTGTTATCATGCTAGCAAGAAAGTAGATATCAGCTCATACTATGTCAAAGAATGTTTGTTCCAATTTCACTTGTAAATGGGGAGTCATTGTTTGTCCGATATGTTCAAACCTGTTGCATCTCTTGATATGTAAGTGGGGTTGTCCGTAATTTCTAGAGAACACAAGGCCTTAGAGGAAGTTTATATCGATAACCTTAACTTAACCAAAATTTCCTTTAAGGGAAACTCATGGTAGGGAAGTTCACATATTGTTGAAGCCATGTTTAATGAAATGTTCCGCAGTCTCAGCTAGAAGACTTGGTTGATCCCTATAGTGTTGCTTAGGGTGTATTCGATTAGTACTAAATCTTGTAACTCGGTCTAGCTAGTACTTTTGAAATGACAGAATTTGGATTCTAATCCAAAATATTGGTTCGGAATGTCTCGTGATGTCTTAAGATTTTTGTTGAGTTTTGAAACGTCTTACTATATACTTCTAGTCCTTGTTGGTAGTCCTAGAATGCTTTCATTGTTTTCTTGTATCGAGAAATCCTCCTCATAGATTGTATAGGAAGTCTTTCCTAAAAAGGTTACTCGTCGGATTCTAACTTATCGGTTGAGTGAGGGATGAATGGCGTAGGCTTCTATAGAGTGTTAACAAAAAGAAATGTTTATGAACAATTTATCTGATTACAAAGCTTTGCTTTTGAGTGAAGATTGTTTTAAGAGATTGGAAATGATGCTTGTTACTTTCATGACATAATTCTTCCTGAATTATACATAGGTGATCAGGCCATGTATAATCGAGGACAAATGATGTGATGCTTGGTTTTGTTGAAATGGTATTATGTTCCTCCGAAGTTTTAAATGGTATTCAACGTTTTGTTTTGTGAGATAATGGCTCAATAATTTTTCAGAGTAACATGAAAATCGTTTCGCATGATGATATTAAATCATTGATAAAATGATTGAAAACCAACTGATAGGGTGGTAACGAAACAACTTTGTTTTAAAACTTTATGAAACAATGTTTCTAAGATAGTGTAGAATAGCTTGAAATAAAATTAAGTGAAATAATTTCATGAGATGGTAGCATAATAACTTGAAATAAAATTTGAGGAATGGTTTGTAGAATACATGGGGAAACCTCATAGAATGGTAATAATCTCTTAATTGGTCAAGAATAAAGTTGGCCTAACCCCTAGTAAGATAGTGAGGTATCATCGCGAAATGATTGAAAATTGGGCAATTGGAATAAGGAATGAAATGAAAAAAGGTTGTGATTATCGTGGAGATAATAAGTGATAAAGATTACATTAGCTAGAAAGGTACTTATTATTTATTCCTGTTGATGGTCTAATCGTGTTTCAAGTGCAGGAGCAGTAGGCGGTCTAGCAACAATAGCCCTAGAACTCTCACAGTCCTCAAACCTATGAGATGGTGTAGTGTCTATAGTCTTAGTGATAGATGGTAATGATATGTCGAATCATGCACGCTTCCCAAGCGGCAAATCAACTGTATGACTAATAGGTCCACTAGGACTAAGCTTGTAAGTCCTACCCAATGGTATAATCTGTCTCAACAGAATGATAAAAATTGTCCTGATCCTACAGTGAATCAATGGTGATCGTGATTGTGTAGGTGCAACTTCGTCCTCCTAAAAGGGTTCAGTCTCCTCATCTGATGTTATCGGTGTTGAGTCAACTGATGTTAAAATTGTGATAGGGAATGACAGGGCATTCTCCATGTCAAAGTCTGATGTGAGTATGATGGGATGGGTATCTGAAGGCATCTATGTGACAATCGATTTGAAATGAAAGTAAATAACTCGCAAAATATGCGTATGAAACCGCATGTATAGTGACTATGCACTTATGATGAAATGATTAGATGCTATGATGATGTAGCTATAGTCTAGGGTCAATGATGTAACCTAGTTCTCTATAACCAAAGCTCTGATGCCAATCTGTCACACCCCCAAATTACCTGTTTTGCAGCGGAATGGAATTCCTGGGGGTTGACTGTCATAGCATCACAATCACAGTTATATTGAACGACCTAAAGTGTCGTTTGAAAAATACATCGCTTGATTTAAATAAAACATTCAGAGTTACAAAGATAGGTCCCAAATGAAAGTTACTATGTGCGGAAAATAAGTTTGGTACAAGTCAAACGATGTTTTTAAAGAAAACCATAATATACATTGAGACAAGTCGACGCCGCGACTCTAAGAGGTTCCTTAATCGTGCCATGATGCGAATGCCTTAATTACCTGAAAATACATTGCTAAAAGTGTCAACACAAAGGTTGAGTGAGTTCATAGAGTTGTTGAAAATGTTCAATACGACTACCACAAGTATAAATTATGTATGACAATGTCGTCACAAAAATGATACAATTGCTATAAGTCCATGACACCGAAGCTTGACTAATGTTCGCCCCAACAGAGTGTTTGCCAAACAACTCAAATAATGATAATGACATGAAATGCATCCGTCCGGTTGGAATCCGCCAACCCGGATGGAGGTGTCACCCTCGATAGATCTATCCACTCACTCACGCTTCTATGAAATTAACGGTTCATGTTCATGAAATGGGGACATTTAACTGGCAATGGGGTAACTTAAGCAATGTAATGAATTTGAATATACTTGGTATCGTAATAAAAATGATGTGCAATGTATTCTCCCCCGTAGGTTTGAAATAAGTAAAAACTTGAATAAATTGGGGCTATGAAAACTCACATGTTGCAATGATAATGATGATGTAATGGCAATACTGAAATGAGACGCAACCTCTGACCGTGACCTATTATGAATGATATGTTCTAATGTAAATCATGAAACAATGTCGTGCATGCAAATCCACATGTAATCTATACCACTTGTACGCTTTGAAAAATAATGTTTATCACTGAAATATATGTTTATGACATCTCGTCATATTATAAAATACTTTACAAGTATTTACGTTGAAATGATATCCCACGATAGTCATTTAATGATTTATTGTGAAATTATAACTTTTCGTCGTAAAATAATGTTGCTGAAATTTTCATGAAAGTGACTAAAATGGCCTTGAAAAGTTAGTCGTAAAATGGTGCACGTAGAGTGTTAGGAAACGAACTCAACGGTTTTGGGAAGCTTGTATCATTATATCAAAGTTTTAGTGTTTAATTTTCCATCCTAGAGGTCTCGATCACAAAGAAAAATATAGGTTAAGTATGGTACTTTTGTCCAAAATGTTGTTTAAGGGTGGTTTTCGGCAAAGTTTAAGTGACCGTATGTTATTCGTTACAACTCCGCTTGACAAACGGTTGGACATTTTGGAAAATATGCTTGGCGAACTTACTTTTACTAGAAGACATCTTTTTATAAAGAGTATCCCATCAATGTTAAAAACGACCCTCAACATGGTCATTTCTTGACCCGTTTGGAGAACAAACTTGAAAAGAAATTTGGAGAACTAATTTTTGGAGAACAAATTTGGAGAACAAACTTGGGTAAATCATATCTTTTTAACCGTAAGTCATCATGGGTCGAGCCACCCGTCATTTCAAAGATAATTGAGTCTAGTTTCATGTAAAAATACTTTCAAGGGTCAGTTTGTTATAAAATTTTATCAGTTCAACGATTAGTAACAGCGGGTCAGTTTTTCCGGAAAATAGTTTTGTCGTTAAACTTGAAAATAGCATAACTTCTTCGTTATAGCTCCGTTTTAACCCGTTCAAGCGGCTACGTTTTCGTTTTAAAGTATATTTTCTAAATATCTAGCCCAAAATATTTTACCAACTGTCGGATTTTCCAGATTTTCAAAATACCAACCGACCCTTAATTATAGTTGTCGATATGAGTTTTTATCGCGCAAAACCTATTCTAACCAATTCAAAACAACTCCGAAGCTATTCAAATACTACCATACACCTTCTTAGGGTGTCATGGGTTCCTAAACATCACCAAAAGTGATATGTTTCAAGGGATTCATTATAGGATAATTATATTACATAATAAGTAATAAAAACAACAAAAGTGGTATAGACCCATATGTAACATGCATGTTTCTCAAATATGATGATATGAATATGAAAATGAATAGGAAATATTATGATGAATATGAATGCTTACTTGAATGATGTTGTGGATGAAATTGATGAAAACCTTAATTAATCTTTAGGTTTTTATTTCAAAACCTTGAAATAGATTACTAGTAAGACATGATAATCACTTGGTTCATGAAAAATTATATGTTTCTCTTGGGTCTTGATCATGGCCGGCCTTCAATGGGGAGGAGAGGAGAGAAAGATTTTTGGTTTACACCTTTGAATGTGTGAAGTGTATGTGTTAGTAACTAAAATATCTTGCATAAGTTGTGTAGGTGTCTTTTATGTTGAAAAAATCAATTTGATGACTTGTTGCTAAAAGAGGTGGCCGGTCATGGGTATTAGGGGGGGGGGATGAGGTGTATTTTGGTGTTAAATAATTTTAGAGGTTAAGTATAATGTGTGTTTGTAGTTATAAATAAGTATTTATTGTAGTGTTAACTAAAAATAGATTTTAACGGAACAAAATAAAATGTATTGAAGTCATAAAAATTATAAAAATACATTTCTTACAAGAATTGAGTGAATAAATATTTATCGTGTTGAATTTACGAAAACCGTCGTAAATATTTATACCTAACAATTTATATACAAAATAAATTGAAAACATCGGGTAAATTAATAATATAATTTTTATAGTCTTAAAATGAGTATAAGAATATATTAGGATTATTTTTGGAAGTGTCGGATCAATATTCAAAATAAATGTTTACACGATATCGTTTATTTAATAGAAAAGTAAACGTTTAATGAAAAATGCAAACCCATGCATAATATAGATATGAAATGATGTTATTGATGATATGTAGACTAAATCTAGTCTATATGAAATGTCATCGATAAAATGTTCATGAATTCGCAGCTAAACCATTAAGGTTACGCGAATTTGATACTCGTAAACGTAATTTACGATAAATGATGAAATAGTGAAACTTTTAAAGTTTGTAAAATGACCTGAAATTACGAGTTGTCACAATGCCGATGAATCAAATCAAGTTGCATTTGAAAAGAATGCCTAGGTCGTATAATCGATGAGGTGCATCGTTATACATATAAGTATTTGTTTATTCCCAAGGATGGTGATATCCTTGATGATGTTGTAACAAGGAGTGGATCTCCTTGAGATTAGGTGTTGTGTCGTGAAGGGTAGTAGTTCCTCCATAGTAATGGAACTAGGTACTTAGCCTAGTACCTAATAAAGGGTAGGCGACGTTGTGATAGGATTAGTTCTCTTTGGTGTGAAAGAACTCGGTGGTTAGCCTAGCACCGTATAAAGGGTAGGCGATGTCGTGATAGGTGTGGTTCCCCTTGTTGTGAAGGAACTCGGTATTTAGCTTTGTACCGGAAAAAGGTTAAGCGACGGTGTGAAGGCTTCTCCGCCATAAGGAGATTGGTGTAGTGTTTACGAACTCTCGAGTAGGTAACTCTGGGAGTGGAGTAGGGCAAGGAAGGTGTCCATGTAGCCGAACCACTATAAATAACTTGTGTCGTGGTGATGTGCTTCTTACTCTTTATCTTTCATTACACGTTTATATATCTATCTATCAACGTCCAACATAAACAGCTAAATAGATTGACATAATTCGATCTAAATATTTAAAAGGAAGTTTTAAATTGGTAAAACTATTCAACCCCCCCTTCTAGTTTTCCACAATTGGCATCAGAGCTTCGTTACCAAGTTTCTTAGAGTATGTTGTACTTTAAAAACTTTATACGATCCATGTATGTTTGAAAACTACAAAGAAGGATTCTTTTTTAAAGGTCATATTTTTTCTTTTCTTTTAAATCATTTTGTTGGATATTGATAGATCATTCTAACAACTTTTGTTTTCAAGAAGAATTCATGCTAGAATCTCTTCAAAATCTTCATTCAAAGAATAAAGAAGTCAACATTCAAGGAAGGATCTATAAAGTAATCACAACTTACGTACACCAAGTACAAATGATTACTTTAAAAGGTCATGAAGTAGTTTTGGTATTATGCTAAACCAAAAAGCATGGAGGTATGTTTTATATTTCATTAGATAGGTTACATGAGTTCAATTTATTTCATAAGTTCTCTTTGGTTAATAATCACTAACATCGTTAGAAGTCTCTTTCGTCATTTCTCCGTCTTTTTCATCATCGGGAAAAGCATTCCTTTTGATTCGTCAAACTAACGTCGTCATCACATATGAACCCTCGATATGTGATTCATTAAAGCCATCATCCAAAAACAATCTTCATCTAATACCTCCGAACTATTTTTTTTGTAAGATAATTTATAAGCCTACTACAAAAATAATGCCAAACAACTCCTTTTCTGTCCACACTAGCCGGATCCCTCTAGTTGTACTAGTCGGATCCCAAATACAAAGGATTCGGAGGAACCGTGGAACAGAACTCAGTTATACGTTTTCAAAAAATAACCATTGATCTTTTCCTTCTACTCACATAATACAAAAACAAATACACCACTGATTTCATCCTCATTGGATTCCATTATCTCAAGTATTCCTTCCTAGAACACCATTGTAAGTAATTACATTAACTTGTTTTAATTTTCATCATCCTAATTCTAGGGTTTATGGTTTCACAAATCTCTAATCAATAATTTTAATTAGGGTTTTCAAAATTAATCATGAAAAGGGGCTTTTTAACATAACTAAGATCACATTGTGTTCACAACATTGTTAAATACAAATCAAAACCATAAACCCACCACAACTAACTTTACCTAATTGAAAAATTTGTGTTTTTAGGACCAACCATGCCTAAAGCTACTCAACAAGATCATCATGATACCGTTCACTACCTTACTCATTATTATCGTAATAAGGAATTCTCAAAAATCGACCGCAAGGTCTTCAAAAAGCTCAAAAAATGACTTATCCATGAAGGTTGTGTAATCAAGGAATGTTTCCTTGAAGATACCGACATTCGTCAAGTCTTCTCAGCAATCAATTTTGATTGTCTTCTTGACATTGATGAACAAATTTGTCCGGTCTTTGTCTTTTAATTTTATAGAAGCATTAGGATCATTCGAAACGTCGATGATAGCATTTCAATCGCTTTCATCATCAATAAACAAAACTTTACTCTTCCTCTCAACACATTTGCTCAAATTTCTTCGCATTCCTTGTGAAGGAATTTGTATGTATTCTCAAGATTGGGAAATTAACACTCAAAACCTTGCACTCGATTATAAACCAATGTACCATACTCCTCTTGATGAACCCGAAACCATCCGAGACACCATTTTCAAAATAAGAGCCGACCAATCCCGTTTCGACCGAAACAAGCTCATTCACTGTAATCCCTTTCAAATGGAACTTTTCAAAATCCATCCCATGTTTAGAAAATGGGAAGAAATCCTTAGGGAAAACGTCATAAGCCTAGTTGGAAACAAAGATCATCCAAACGCATGTCTTGTGCAAATGATCTATTGTCTTATCCACCGAAAGCCATTTAATCTCGCCTATTACATGGTAAGGAGAATGGCTAGGTTATTCAAAGCTTCCAACATGGTACTTCCATATGGTATGCTCCTAACACGACTTTGTAAGTATGTTAGTGCATTGCAACCATCCCCTATCAACAATGATCATTTCCTTGCCGATCATGTAATGGTACCTCTTACCAAAATACCCTCTAAACGCTTCAAGGTCAATGGAAAGAAACCTAAAGCTCTCTCGGACTCCTCGGCCGGTGAAGAAGAAGATGAAGATGAGGAAGATGTCGACCCCGTTGCCAATATCAAGTTGGAAATCCTTGAATACCAAGAACAACTTCCAACCATTCCGAACGAGACCGCGGAATTTAAACAATTGCGGGGCATGATTCAAAAACTCGCTTACAACCTCACTAAGCCGTCGAAAAGGAAAAGAAAGGATTGACGAAAAAGACAATAGGAATGTGCTTATTTTCGTTTATTTTATGTTTGGATGATTACGTTTTAGCTCTTTTGGTTTATGGAAATTTGGATATTGTTACTTTATCATACTTTTATAAGTGGTGTTTTGTGATGACATGCTTGCTCCTATTGCTTTATTTATAGATTTATTAGTGTGCAAAATCTGCACATCACTTCTGTGTAGATTCTGATCTGCAGATGCCGGATCCCTAGGACTAGTCTAGTCGGATCCCTCCTTTGAGGGAACCGTGGGATCCGTGACATTAGATCAGCAATACTGCATTCCTTACATCAAGATAACTTTTTAGATAACCTCGCATTAGCTAAGCATATGATTTTAGAATCCAACTAAAACCACTTCAAGGATGAGAAAGTGTTAGACTTACTAAAGGCTTAAGATCTTAGTCAAAATGCCTCTTGATTTATCAACACATCAAAACTCACCATATTTCCACTTCAATACTCACAAACTATTTCTCATCTTTCAAAACACTTAAGTGGACTAATTAAACAATTTTAGGAAATTGTCTCTAATCCTTTTTATCTCAAAGTGAGACAAAAGTTAGTTTTTCAATTCTTGTGATTTTTTAAGAATTTTTCAAATTTCACCTCAAGCTTAAATCTTATCACTAGGATCATTTATTATGACTTGACACCACCAAAACTCTTAGTGTTATTCCTTGACATCCATTGGTAGTCATTTTGTCCCATCTCCTTTCCATAAGAAGCAATCATTTGCTATAACACTTATTACATTTGATCATTCAAGTACCCTCACATCTTAAAACACCTAGGAGAACTGAAACACTCAAAATAAGATAGGCCTTAGCTCCTAGAAACCTCATTTCAAACCTTTCATAACTGCTGAGAGCCGGATCCCCAGGATTAGCCTAGTCGGATCCCTCCAAGGAGGGAACCGTGGGATCCGGGTGACAGTTTATGTCAAATCTTGCTAAATCAATCATTTCAACTCATCTTTCTAACTCAAACACTCCATCTCATCTTAAATGAGTTTCTAGATCAGTGACTTCAACCTTGTGCATGTTAATCATCACATTTCCAAGAATCTTAGTGGCTTAAGTCTTAAATGCACTTGCCAAGTTCTTCACTTTATAAGCCATATTGCTAAGAACACTTTAGTCATCAAACATAAACATAATTATCAGCAATTACAACCATCTCCCTTAGTCATTTTTATCATGAGAAAAGCTCCTAGTGCTAACTCATCCACTTAAGAACCACCCAAGAAACTTACTAAGATCATACACGAAGTTTCCTCAACCGAATCATCTCCGGTTAAGTCCACTAATGCTAGGATTTCCCCTACACCAAGGAAACCAATCAAGCTAATCCCCAAGAATATTGTTCCCACTAGGATTTCACCCTTCACAACTCAACCAACATCATTAGTGCCTAGAGCCACCTCACAATCATCTCTACATTCTCAAAATATAGAAGACTTACCTCCTTGGCCATCTCATCTTCCACCACTACCACTTGAAAAGGTTGAGCAAAAAAATCAAAGTGTTAAATCAACACTTGCTCCAACATCAAACTCTCTCATTCCCCCCAATAGTCCATTTTGGATTATGAGAAGACATCAAAGGCAACCACCCGACCACATGGAAGTTGATGCTTCTTTACCTTCACCCTCAAACATTGTAGAGCCATCACTTAATGAGCCTCCACCAATTCCTTCTTCATTTAAATATCCTCAACCCATTTCACTTGAACTTCCAGAAATTCAAAACCACGACAAGGATTGCTATCATTGTAAACACGTTGAAAGGTTGATACATGAACTACGTGAAGAGCAACGTTTCATGTTTTATCACCTCCTCGAACGTTTCGAAGAGGTCAACAAGCCTAAACTACAATGAGCATCATAAGTCACAAACTCAAACTTAGAATATTTAGGAAACCTATCTCATTCTTGATCATCATTAAGCCTTTTTGATCGAATCTAGAGTTTGGGTAACTCATTAGCATTAGTAGTCCTTGTATGGCTAGTTCATTCTCTTAGTTTTAGAGATTTGGTCGGTATCCCTTGTTTTATTGAATGAACATTTATATGCTTTGCTTATTTTGTGCTTTGTGCTCTTTATTGCACATATATTGTCTCCACACTAGCATTGTTTGACACATCTTCATTGCTGAATAAACTGTCACCAGATAGCCGGATCCCTCCAAAATGCCTAGACGGATCCCTCCATTAAGGGAACTGTGGTGTCCGTGGTACAGAAGCACAAATTTCTACTATCTTGAGTTTTATTTGCATGAAATTATGCACTATACTCTTGTTTTCTAACCTTTACTTTGTAGATTTTCAAAATAAAACATGAAGATTTTGACACCATAAAGCTAGGGGAGCTTTGTGTCAAACGTAATTGCAAAAACATTTGCAACTTAAGCCGATTTTGGACTATACTTCATGACACCCCATTGCAACTTTGCACTCTTCAAGGGGGAGCATGTTTTTCGTCACTTAGACGAACCATTTGCAAACATAATTGAAAATACAATTAGTTTATTTTACGTCATGTCCTTGACGCCCTTTCAAAGGGATGGACTTGTCAAGGGGGAGTTAAGACGAGTACCATTCCCGTCACTTGCTCTCTTTACATTTTTACATACCTTTTCTTATAAAAATTGTGTTAGTTTCTTTTAACACTTTTTGTTTCGACGAAAAGGAGGAGAAGAAAGTAAAAACTACAAATTCAAACTTTTACGAATTTTAGCTTTTCCTTACAATAATTTTATGTTTTGTCATCAACAAAAAAGGGGAGGTTGTTAATACAAATAAGTTGTAAAAATGTTTATTTATATTTTACGATCTTCTAATGTTTTGTCGATAACAAATGTAAAATCATTTTAACGAAACAAATAGAATACGTAAATAGTTTGAGTTGATAGTTTCCTAACACACTTACGCTTTCACATAAAACGCTAAAACAAGTATAAGTGATTTTATGATTTAAATACATATGTACAACAACTAGTGTTTACATATTGGGTTAGCATATACTTAAACTAAGTATACTAAAATGGGTAAAAACAAGTATATACTAAATGGGTAAAAACTAGCAAATGGTATTGACCCATAACCCATGCTTTTATATATACCACTTAACCAAGTTCAATGTATCTAGAAAGAAAACCATGGATTAACCCATAACCCATGACTCATGACCCATAACCAAAAATACCCATGGGCAAAGAGGAGCGTTCCACGGATCCCTGGCTTTGTGCTAGCCGGATCCCAAGTGGAAGGGATCCGTGGGATCCGGGGAACAGTAGAGAATTTTCTCTATAAATAGAGAGCCATTTCTTTCTTTCTAATCATCACTTCACATACATATTTCCCCAAGTATTATAACCCTCTAACCTCAGATCCAAGTGATCTATGTAGTTTGTCTTTTGTTTTTGTGTGATCTACTAGGTTCCTCTTAAAGGCAAGATTGTTGAAACTAGCAGACCTTTATAGATCTTGAGCTCGTGGATCGTTAGCTATGCCTATGTAATCACAAGCACAGTAAAAGACAATCTCTACAACTTGTATTAAGTAGCGGAATTATAAACACAAGTAACCCAAATAACTAAGAATTCTGTGATCCTCTATGGATCTTTATATTAATAAAAACTTTGTTTTTCCAATCGGTACATAACTAATACTATTGTGTTCCTTTTATAGACAAGGAACCCTAAACAAAACCCTAAACAGTTTCCCAAAAAACGTGTAAACATAAAACTAAATAAGATATACACAATCACTTCCTAATAAAGCTCATGTATATCCAAACTAAATATACTAAACACGGAATAATAACTTCCGCAGAAACAAACTAATAACTATAAAGCTTCAGCAGAATTATGTCTTCGGTAGAATCCGTACACTTCAGCAGAATCCTTTCAGCAGTAACCATACTTCACATAATTCCCAATAATCCTCCCCTAAACTGGAATTTGACTTGGTTAAGTTCCAGTTTCTTGATAGATCTTTAACAAGATAGCACCAGAGGATTGTTCACAAACACCAGCAGCAAAGAATCAAAATACTAACATCTCTTTGATGAATAAACTCTGAAACTCCATATCTTTGCAGCAACAAATGACAACATGTACATCAAAACATATTGGTTTCAAACTATTCTCATCACATCCAGGTGTGTTAACTCCTGTGAGAGGTGAATCATTGAAAATAATGGATTTGATGTCTCTTTACCAATAGCCATCACTACTGGAGTAGCCATATGTTTAAGTTCGAAAACTATGGTATACTGATAACCATCTGATTTATTGGCAAACCAGAAACCATATAAACGGATTTGATATGTCTTTACCTGTAGCCGTTTGCTCAGGACTAGTCAATTCTTAGAATTGGTGAACTGATTACCAAATATGGTAGTCCAATGCCTTTACCACAAGCCATATACAAGTGGGCTAGTCAATTCTTGGATTTCAAAAAGGAATAAATCATGGTGAATTGAAAACCATACAACCCTCAGCAATTAAGCATGGGTGGTTGCAGTCCCTATGATTTTGAGCAAACCATTACAGCTATCAACATATTTGATGTGTCTTTACCAAAGCTGAACCCCTTGGACTAGCTAACTCTTTGACATACACAAGGTATATCTGGTGAGTCAATAACCATCAATAGTATACAACAAACCTGCAATAAAAGTTAGACAAACTTAAACATATACATTTTTTTTTAACTAAAAAAAAATAAATAAAACAAATATTACAAAAGATACAAAATACCACAATCAAGATGAACCTTTATGTTGTAGAAGCTGATTTTTAATCAATCCAACACATTGTGTTGCATGAAGGTCATCATTGCCAACTGGATTAGGAGGTACTTCCAACTTCTGTCTCAGCATTCTTTCCATGAATGAAACAGACAAAGGATAAGACTTATCCGAGAACATACACAAAATCATGCCACATTTTGTCTGAACCACATGAACACAAGGCATAGGATAGAATCTCCAATTCTCAATCTCCCACTTATGTGAATTCTGCCAAATAGAATA
This sequence comes from Chrysanthemum seticuspe, assembly GCA_019973895.1. Lineage (NCBI taxonomy): Eukaryota > Viridiplantae > Streptophyta > Magnoliopsida > Asterales > Asteraceae > Chrysanthemum > Chrysanthemum seticuspe. The sequence continues at coordinate 26,359,859 of BPTQ01000001.1, forward strand.
CCCTTTACCATCTGGAGAATGAGAATTAAACAAGACTTGAAGATCACCCAATAAATATAAACCAGAACCCTGAGGTTTATGAATAGTATAATGCTGAGTGACATGTTCATACAGCATCTTCAAATCATGTCTATTCACCAAATGAAAGATTTCCTTCAAGAAGTTGAACTGTAAAGAAGTATTATCTAGTCGATAAACAGTATTAAGCTTCCCAGCTTTCCAATTGATCAATATAGCATGTGTTCCTTCAGGAAAAACATCAACAGTTCCAACTTTAATAAAAGTTGACTCATCAGCCTTGAGATCTAAAAAGTTATTCTGAGAAAGATGTTTCCTAGCTAGTCTCACAGAACTCCGTAAGGAACTAAGTTTCCTTTTAGCCATACTTTTCTTCCTCCTACCAGATGTACAAATCCCCTGAGAATATCCTTTCTCAGACTCTTCAAGAACATCTTCAGTTTGATCAGAAGAAACAGAATTAGACTTAATTAAAACACCTTTACGTAAGGAATTCATTCTGGCAATCATCTCTCGTGCTTTCTTAGCTTTATCAATCTTCAGATCTTCTTCCTTACTCAATGTATCACCCAAATGATCAACACTAGGCAATACTTCAGAAGGAACAAGAGAAGATTCAGCAGGAAAAACCTTATCAGTGGAAGAATTAGCTTCAGGAGTTGTTTCAGTAGTAACAACTTGAGATATCACCTGAGGCGAAACAACATCAAAATTATCCACTATATCAACTGTTTTAGGTCTCTTTGCTTTAGGAACATCAGACATATTAGCAATCCTTTCCAATGTAGAAGAAGAAGTAGAACCAGATGAAGAAAACTTCATGATCATATTATACTTTCTGATCAAAGCATCATCAGATAAAGCACAGATTTGCTTCATTGACATGTCAGCATTATAAAGAGTAGAACTATGATTCTTCACAACCCTCCTCATATGAGCCCTCTTCTGAGCTACAGTCATTGGTTTTTCCCTTTTTGCTTTATGTCTTTGAGCAACAATAGCTCTCCTCTTTGCAGCCGCTTCTTGCTTCTTTTGGTTGCCAAGAGCCACCATTTGATCCACAAAATTCTCACTATCAAAATATGCTCCTAAAATAAGTTTTGCAAGATTAGGATCAGATGCACCTTGATTAGTATAGGCATCCCATTGATCATCAGTGATCTTAGGAAATAATGCATCAAGCTCTAGTTTTCTCTTTGTAGAAAAATTAGAATCAGACTGAGCTTGAAGAAATTCAGCAACAACACGACTCTTCTGCATATTTTCATAATCAGCAAACATCCTAGCTTGAGCTTGATTTTCTTCTTCAGATACCAGACCTGAACCAATCATTTCATCAATCACAGCTTCCTTTCCTTTTTCAGAAGATTCCTCAACAGAACCAATTTGAGAAATATGCACAGAATGAACTTCAGAAGGAACACCCAAAACAACATCAGAATAAACATGCTGAGAAAATGTCTCAACAGGTGTAGAAAAGACTTCAGAAGTAGAATGCAACTTATAAATTCTCCCAGCCAGAAAAACTTCATCATGATCTGCTGAAGGTGAAGAATTTGGTTGTTCTTGTACAAATGAGGCTTGACCATGTTCAGAAGCAACCTCCTCAATTAGAACATCAGCAGTTGCATCGACAACATTTGGCTCTTTTGAAGTTTCAGTGGATACCTTATTCAGATATTGTCTTCTTCTTTTTCTAGCAAATAGAATAGGCTCCTGTCTACTTGAAGATTCAGCAGCAATAGGAGAAGAAACATGAGATATGAGAGCTGCATCGGCCAAGATTCCTAGTGATGCATGCTGAGTCTCTTCTTGCTCTTCTTCAGAAGAAACCAAAACTCTCTTTTTGCCCCTTTTTCCAAGTAGTTCCTCCAAGTTCTTAACAGTATTCTGCAACTCCACAATCTTACCACCAAGAGTAGACTTGGTCTCTGCAAGCTCCTTCTTAAGATCAGCCACTTCACCTGCATACTTGTTCACTAGAGCATATATAGAGGTAAGTGTAATAGGTTCCTCAGCTCCACCAACTGATTGATCATTGTTAATGGGAGCTTCACTGGGCCTTTCAGGAGAAATATAAACATGCTCAAAATTAGAAAATCCTTCATCAAATTGATTCCTAATAGGACTAGGTGTGGGCAGTCTATCAGTCTCATGCTCAACCTCATCAAAAGTATCTTGAGTAAGTGGTGGACTAGAACTAGGTTTAGGTGAAGGTATAAGTGGAGGTAGGTCAGGAGAAACATTAGATGCTTCAGCAAAATTAGAAGGGCCCTCATCAATGGCAACTGAAGGATTACCATCAGCAGTAACATTGGTAGAAGGTAGATTAACATCATTATCCTCATCAGCAGCCTCATTCCCCTGAGGTAACATAGCTACCAGTAAAGGATAATGTGTCCCCTCAAACTTAGTTCTCATTGAAGCAAACAACTTAGAAGTTAAAGCTCCTATGGGATAAAAGGCTTGGGTTTGGGTAGTAACTTCTAAGATCATCTGTAAAAACCTAGGGTACATCAAAAACTTGGTCTTTTTCCTAGTTATATTCTCAACCATATTATCAAAAATAAACTTAGAAAAATTATAAGTTAAACCCTGAGATAAACATATAATACCACATCCCAATAGAGTAGAAAACTGATCCCATCCTCCTGATTTATTGCTTAAACACTGAAGCAATGTATGAACCAAAAACCTCCACATAGGACAAAGCTGATTCTTTAACCACATGTCAGTCCTTGTACCTTGATATCCAATTGCTCTAAGCCCATCAAGTACCACAGCAGCATTAGAATGATAAACCCCATTCTGATCATCCAAATGAAGTTGTCTTCTTATCAGCTCTTCTGTCACCACATACTCTGTTCCGTCAATCATTGCAACAATCTCTGTATCACTCCTTTTCGTAGCCGATGCCCAAAATTGAGTAACCAACGATTCATATATTGCATTCGGAGAATGTGTTAGAGCATACTGAATCTTTGATCTCTGTAAGAATTCAACCATCGGTCTATACAACTCATCACCCTTAGCTGTTCCCAGAAAAGCGACTTTATTATGATCATGCTTGAATTGAAGCGCCATGAGAAATATCATAAGGTAGGGTTAAGATTCACACAAGTGGAAGTGTTTTGAATATGTGTAACAAGAGAATCGTTTAATTTGAGACGAAGATATGCGAATAGCGAATAAATAGTAGTTTCCCAATTTTGGTCAAATAGTTGACCAATGCTGACGTGTACTGCTACTTTTACCCAAATTAACTTTCAACTTCGGTAGAAACACTAGCCATTCTATTGAAGAATACCGATCAGCAGAAATAGATCACGTATTCAAGAAGCTTCAGTAAATATCTTTTTACTATTTCAACTATACGCATTAAATCTCATCAAGTCTTGAAACTGTCTATAAAACAATCCCAATGCACACATAACTCTTCATCAAAAACCCCCAAATATCATCACAAACCCTAATTTCATCAATGCTCCAAAATTAATCACAATCAACCATGAGTAGTTCCTCCCCAATCACCCTTTCATCAGATGACAATGCATCCTCCATAAGCAGTTTTGAGAGGTGGAAGAAGAACTATTTGTCAAGTAATTCAGGCGATGGTGAAGACAACTCATCCATAAGTTCTTATGTATCACCTTATGAAGACTCAGATGAGGAAGCAACTTCAAAGAGAGTGAATGAGCCTCCCCTTGCTGTTGTGAATGTGCCATCCCTTGCTGTTGATGATTCTGATGACTCCGGTAAGGAGAGAACATCTTACTCCCAACCTCCAGCACCTCAGCCTCAACGAAGGCCACATGCCAGGAATCCACCACTCCCTAAGGATAGAGAGGTGATTCTCGGTCTTTCTGCACCAGGTTTTGGTGCATCAACACACATCGTATAGAGGAAATGCTTAATGATGGTGGATTGATTGCATTTTGGTTGAAATCAATAGATGAAGCACAAAGGTCATATTATTTTTCTTCATCATCATGATTTGCATCAATCCATCCTTTCCATTTTGATCCTTAGCATCCTCATCATAGTAGTTATGCATCTCCAGCCATCGAGATAGAATGAATGGGTGGTTATGCAAGACTTCACAAATGCATATCCAGCATCTAGTGTGAAAGATGTGAGTGATCATGCATATCCAACATTATGTTAGATGTTGGAATAGATGATATGTACTAGATTATGATTAGTAGATCATGTAGTTGCATTTGATGTTGATTGTACTCTGTAAGCTGTTTCTCTTGAATGAATGAACAATTTGCTTCAATACTTCTCTTGAATGAACAATTCAGTACATTGTCTTCAGTAGAAACAAATAACTCACTTCAGCACTTTGAATTTAGCAGAAACAAGCTTTAGAGCTTTCTTGACCATTTTCCAAATAATAACCATGGTAAATTCCAACTTGAATAACCAATCTGCAAAACAGAACAAACACAGAGAAACACACAAACTAACAAAGAAAAACAAACTAAGATAACATTAGCTGGTTAGTGTTAGTGAAAAGCAAACAAACCAAAAGTATACATAAAATCATGCAAAGTGTACACAAATCCTCCCCTGAGGCCTATGCCTACCCTTAAACTTTGCAGTTAAGGGTTAAGCATACCAATATGGACCACAAGGTGTTGAAACCTTGGTCCATCAAAAGCCTTTGTTAACAAATCTGCCACATTATTATCAGTATGAATTTTAACCACGTTTATCAAATGTTTATCATATGCATCTCTTATAAAGTGGTGCCTGATTTCAATATGTTTTGTTCTACTGTGAAAAACTGGATTTTTAACAATGCATATGGTACTTTGATTATCAATAAAAATTGTTGTGTTCATGAAATTGTACCCATAATCCAACAATTGATTTTGAATCCAAAGAACCTGTCCACAGCAATTAGCAGCAACAACGTACTCTGCTTCAGTAGATGAGGTAGCCACTATAGTCTGTTTCTTGCATTGCCAAGAAATCAATCTCTTTCCAAGGAATTGGCAACCTCCAGTGGTGGACCTCCTATCAAGATTTGCACCAGCATAGTCACTATCACTATAAGCTTCCAACTTAAAAGGAGACTCTTTTGGGTACCAAAGGCCTAGATGAGGTTGGCATTTGAGGTACTTAAAAATCTTCTTAACAGCATTGAGATGGGAAGTAAGTGGAGTAACTTGATGTCTCGAACAAACACTCACAGCAAAAGTAATATCAGGCCTTGAAGCTGTTAAATACATCAAAGAACCAATCATAGACCTGTATAAATGTACATTCACAGGTGGATCTGCTTCATTATTAGTCTTTGTCTTAAGAGCTTCATAGGGTGTAGTGGCAGTCCTTACACTTTCCATACCAAACTTTTTCAAGATGTCCCTCACATATTTGTCATGACTGATAAAGATTGTCACACCCCCAAATTACCTGTTTTGCAGCGGAATGGAATTCCTGGGGATTGACTGTCATAGCATCACAGTTACAGATATATTGAACGACCTAAAGTGTCGTTTGGAAAACACATCGTTTGATTTAATAAAACAATCAGAGTTTACAAAGTGTAGGTCCCAAATGAAAATCATCTTGTGTGGAAATAAGTTTGTTACAATTCAAACGATGTTTTTAAAGTGCGTAAAACCCAAATGAGACGCGTCGTCACCGCGACTCTAAGATGTGTCCACATGCATGCCATGAAGTGAATGCCTTAGATACCTGAGATAAAACATGCTTAAAAAGGTCAACACAAAGGTTGAGTGAAATCCATAGGTTTAATTAATTCGTTTGAACACAATAATCGTAGTGTGAGTTAAATTGTTTCACACTCATCGTTGAAAACAAAACAGTATTTATTTCACTAAGTTCATGACAACCAAAGCGTAAACATCGCACCAATAAAAATTGGTAATCATCGTTTCATCGCCGCCCTAATAGGTAAACTTGCCAATTTACCTTAATGATTCAAATATAGTGCGCTCGATTTCCCCTAACCGGGTCAATAAGAGCGGGAGTGTTAATTCCAATAGGCCTATTCACAATATTCGCGCTCACTCGCAAGTGACTAATGGTGCATGATGTAGGGACTTCAAACATGGCAAATACTTAGTGATAATAAAACATTCGGATGTAGCATACAGTTCAAAGCATTTGTGTTTGATTAAAAATGTAGCATGTATCTCCCCCATGAGTTTGTAAAACAGTTAAAAGAGTAAAAGTGGGGCTATGAACTCACCTGTTGCAATGATTATGATGACAAAAGTGGATACACTGAAATGTAGCGTGATACTTTAACCTTGACCTATTATGAATGATATGATACGTAATGAGTTATGATGTAATGTTATGCATGCATTTCGTATGTTATTTATACCATTTGTGAGTTTTGAAAATAATACTTATTGTCGAAAAATACTCTTTTGACGTCTTGACCATTCTTAAATTACTTTACAAGTATTTACGTCAAAATGTCATCCTACAATAGTCTCTTAAGGATTTATTGTGAAATTTTAACTTTTCGTCGTAAAATAATGTCGTTGGAAATTTCATGAAAGTGACAAAAATGGCCTCGAAAAGCTAGTCGTAAAATGGTGTACGTCAAACGTTAGGAAACGAACTCAACGGTTTTGGAAAGCTTGTATCAAAATCTAGAAGTTTTAGTACATGAGTTTTCGTCATAGAGGTCTCGAACATAAAGAAAAACATAGGTTAAGTAGGGTGATTTTGTCCAAATGTTGTTTAAAAAGTGAGTTTCGGCAAAGTTTAAGCAACCGTAAATAATTCATTACAACTCCGCTATACAAACGGTTGGTCATTTTGAAAAATATGCTTGATAATCTCACTTTTATTAGAAGACATCTCGTTACAAAAAGTTCTACGTCAACGTTAAAAATAGCCTTCAATATGGTCACTTTGTTTATCCGTAACACTTTGTCAAATAAAAATAAAATAGTTTTTCTTAACTAATAAGTTACGGCAATTTTGTGAAAACGTGCATATTTTAGTCGTTACAAATCCGTTTTCTACGTATTATACGTCCTTAGCTTCGTATCAAAGTATACTAATATATTTTTGATAATTCGAAATAATTTATAAAGCTTAAGACTCGTTTTTGACTCGTACAATACAAAAATAGTGTGCTGAAATTTTCAGGACGTATATATTTCGTCGTCAAACTTGAAAAATTCATAACTTCTTCGTTATAGCTCCGTTTTAATCCGTTCAAGCGGCCACGGATTCGTTTTAAAGTATATTTTCTAAATATCTAGGCCAAAAATTCATGTTTACTGTCGGATTTTCCAGAAATACAAAACAAGATCAGACCCTTATTTATACTTGTCGAAAAGAGTTTTTCTCGTACTAAACCTATTCCAATCCCTTCAAAACAACTCCAAAGCTATTCTAATCCTACCATACACCTTCTTAGGGTGTCATGGGTTCCTAAACATTATCAAGACTAATATATAACAAGGGATAAATTATAGGATGACTTATATATATAAAACTCTAAAATCAATGTGAAAATGGTATAAATAACAATAAGTCTTGCATGCTTGCTAAAAAAATGATGAAATACATATGAAATGATAAGGAAAAATGTAAATGAAAATGATATGCTTACTAGTTACTTGATGAGGTGATAAGGACAAGGATTAAACCTAAACACCCTAGGTTTTTATTTCAAAACCTTTAATAAGAGTGTAACTAGATTGTTTATACTTGATCTTGGAAAATTTTGATGATCTCTTCTAGCTCCTATGGTGTGACCGGTTTTGAGAGAAACAAAGAAAGAGAGAAAAACCAACTTTACCAACTTATGAAAAAATGAGAATGAATGAATGAAGTGAAATTTAAGTGAAGTGTAGATCTATACTATCAAGAAAAAAATTACCAACTCATTAATTGCATACCCCCCCCCCCTTGGTCGGCCAAGGGGGGAAGTATTTGTAAAAATACTTTTTTTTTTTTTTTTTTTTCTTTTATATATTGTATAATTGTTAAAAAGATGTAAGTAAAATGTGTAGTTAATAATAACTTGTAAGATTGTATATACATTAGTGTATTTAAGGTAGTTTTAGGTAAAAGTAATTTTTAATAGATCAAAGTAAAGTATAATGAGATCATAAAAATTGTAAAAATACATTTCTTGTAAAATTTGAGTGATATAATAATTATCGTGTAGTTTTTAAGAAAAGCGTCGTAATAATATAAATTTAACGATTTATATACAAAATAAATTTAAAACACTAGGTAAACTCAAAATATAGTTTTTATAAACTAAATGTAAGTATAAAAATATATCGGGATCATTTTTGGAAGTATCGGATTAAATGTTCAAAATAATAACTTACGCGATAACGTTTATTTAATATGAAATTTACGCGTTTAATGTGAAATGCAAAATCATGAACGACTAACATGATGCAAATGATGCTAATGAAGTGTAGACTAAACTTAGTCTATATGAAATGTCCGTGATGATATGATCATGAATTCGCCGCTAAACCATTAAGGTTACGCGAATTTAGAACACGCAAACCTAGTTTACGATAAATGATGAAATAGTGAAACATGAATTGTTTTGAGAAATGACCTGAAAGTACGAGTTGTCACAAAGATACTATCAGGTTTCTGCTGAACTTGGAGACCCAAAAAGAAAGTCAACTCCCCCATAGCGCTCATCTGAAACTCTCCCTTCATAAGCTCCTCAAACTCTCTGCACCAAGCTTCTTTTGTGGATCCAAAAATAATGTCATCCACATACACTTGCACAAGAATAATGTCTGTGGAATTCTTCTTAAGGAAAAGTGTCTTATCAATTGCACCTCGTCTATAGCCATGCTTCAGCAGAAATGATGAAAGCCTAGCATACCAAGCTCTGGGTGCCTGATGAAGTCCATAGAGAGCTTTGACTACTTTGTAAACATGATTAGGATGATCTGGATCTTCAAATCCTTTAGGTTGAGTGACATAAACTTCCTCTTCTATTTCTCCATACAGGAAAGCACCTTTAACATCCATTTGATATACCATAAAACCCATGTAGGATGCATAAGCCAAAAATATCCGAATAGCTTCAACTCTAGCAACAGGTGCAAACACCTCATCATAGTCAATTCCCTCCTCTTGGCGATAACCCTGAGCAACTAATCTAGCTTTGTTTTTTTATCACAACACCTCTTGCATCTCTCTTATTCTTCAAAATCCATTTGGTCCCAATTTCATACTTGCGATCAGGTAGTGGTACCAAGATCCAAACCTGCTGATTTTGAAATTGTTGCATTTCATCCTGCATTGCTTCAAGCCAACTAGAATCTTCAAGGGCTTGAGTAACACTGGTTGGTTCCACTTGAGAGAGAAAACAGGCAAACAGACAATGTTCATAGTCTGTATGATTGTCTCTTTGTTGATTGGAGACATAAGAGATAAATGCCACTTGACCATATTTAGAACTTGTCATAGATCCCCTAGTTCTAACAGGTGCATTAGGATCACCAATAATATTGGACTGTGGATGAGCATTGTTGATCCTTTTAGTAGCAGTAGTGTTGACATCAATGGAGGAATCAAGATTAGTCACTGTAGGTTCAAAGTCAGTATCATAGGAAGGTGAGGTGAAGATGCCAGCTTTTGATTGATGATGACCAAGATCAGAAGGTTTTGGAAAACGTGTATAAGGTTCTCCAAGGTCTATTGACTCTCTAGTAGAAATAGGAGTAGAAACAGCATGTCCGTCAGCAGATTTGGAGATGATAGGAGAAACAGAATTACTTTCAGCAGAATGATTGTTTCCACTGATGGTTTCTCTTGCACTCTCCTCAGCATTTCTCTCAGCCTCTAGGTTAGCTGCATACTCCTGTTTCTTTAACCTAGCAAGGTCTTTAGCATATTGTGAATCATCATCACTCATATCAGCACCATCTTTTGAATAATTTCCTGAAAAATTGTTCGTGGAGAAAGAAGGCACAGTAATAGGTTGTTCACCATCTTCAAGCTCACTGTCAGAATCAGCATCCAATGTACCTCCATTGTTAGTAGGAGACTCTTGAGAACCTGCATTTTGGTTAGCCATATGTCTAGAATAACCCAAGTAATCAATTAAGTAATCAAGGTCAAAGGACCACACATGACCCTGTCCTTGAACATTAGGCTTATCTTCAAGATATCTCAGGTTCAAAGTCTCCTCTATCTCCCTAGCAGACAAGTTGTACACTCTGTAAGCTTTACTATGAGCTGAATATCCCACTATATAACCATCATCAGCCTTCTTATCAAATTTACCAAGTGGATCACTAGTATTAAGAATTGTCACTTGACAGCCAAAAGGTTTGAGGTAATGGATAGCAGGAAATTTCCCAAACAAAAGTTCATATGGTGTTTTGAGGTGAGGTCTAGTAATGGATACCCTGTTCAACACATAACAAGCTGTGCCAACAGCTTCAGTCCAAAACATAGTGGGTAACTTAGAGTCTGCTAGCATTGATCTTGCAGCCTCTATCAAGGTCCTATTTTTCCTTTCAGCCACCCCATTTTGTTGTGGGGTTCTTGGAGTGCTATAGTCCCTTTTAATACCTTTAGACCTGCAGAGTTCTATAAGTACATCATTCTTGAACTCTGTCCCATTATCACACCTGATTCCTTTAACCTTCTTGTTTAACTGATTTTCCACAAGGGTAATGAAGTCTTTCAGCACTTGAGATGTTTCATCTTTAGTCCTCAAAAAGAAAACCCAACAAAATCTACTATAGCTATCAGTGATAACCAAACAAAAATACTTGTGATCTATGCTTCTTATTTGAGTTGGACCAAAAAGATCCATATGAAGCAGCTGAAGAGGTTCAGAAATGATGCTCACAGCAGTAACAGCTTTAAATGAGGCTCTGTGTTGCTTTCCTTTGTTGCAGGCAACACAATTATGATCATTAGTGAAACTTTGGAAGGAAGACCTTCAACAAGACTCAGTTTAGAGAGCTGGTTTATGGTCTTGAAGTTCACATGAGCCATCCTCCTATGCCATTTGGTAAACTCATCAAGGGATGCTTTGGCCACCAAACAGGTTAAGTCACCTTCTGGTTTAACATCAGTTAAGTTGAATGTATAAAGATTGTGATTTCGAGGAACTCTCAGCAGAATTGAGGTTTCTTCTGGGAGTTTGAAGTCTTTAGACAGCACAAGACATTCATCCTCTGAGAAGAGTACTTTGTTCTTGGTGTCACAGATTTGTGAGACTGAGAACAAATTGAAGTGTTGGAGTTCCTTGACAAAGTATACATTCTCAAAATTCAGTTGAGGTGTTTTGATGGTCCCTTTTCCAGTAATTCTCCCATCACTTCCACCAAAGGTCACATTGCCTCCTCCTTCAATAGGTACAAAGTTATGCATTAAATCCCTGTTTCCAGACATACTCCTTGAACAACCATTGTCAACAATTCCAATATCCTTATGCTTAAGGGGATGATCCTACAACAACAACAAAAATATACAAAAAATTAGTACACTATGGAGGCTCAAGTCATTGCTGACTTGAACCTGCCTTGTGGATCATTTGATTTATGCCAAGCAGATGTAAAAGATCCACTATTGTTCTTGGGTTTCCATTGAAATTTAGGTCCCCTTTGATTCCAAGAACAACCTGCTGAGGACTTGACAGCAGTATCCCAATACCCTTTCCCAGTATTCATATTGTCAACATATCCAGGCCAAAAACCATTATTAAAATATGAACTTGTTGGTTGCACATATGGTTTAGCAAAAGATCTTCTCCAAGTAAAAGGAGAATCAGTATAAGATGCTTGTGGAACATAAGGTGGTATAGCATTAACATTGGTCCACATTGGTCTAGAAGTCCTAGAATCACCACACCTACTCATTCTTTGCTCATGATAATCACAATCCTTAATTAAATGAAATTTACTTCCACACACAAAACATGTCTTATATTTAGAAGATTTATTCAAACCAAAAGATGTTCTATTACAAGCAGAAGTATTCAAACCAAAACCATGAAAAGAATTGTTTTTAACAGAATTATTATGCAAAGAATTAGAAAACAGGTCTTCAGAGGGAACTGTCTTGGAAGTTGATTCTTTGGCAGCAACTCTGACATGCTTATTGGTAGTCTTGGGTGCAGGCAGGGGTGAAGACTTGGGAAGGTCAGACTTAGGAAGGTCAGACTTGTCATTTGAATCACACTCTGTGGACCCTTGCTCGGAGGACTTATCACTGTTAACACAAGAGACAAAGTCATTAGAAGTTGTTTCAGGGTCTAGCAAGTCTTTTGACTTTTTGCCATAGAGATGGTGTGATCCATCAAAGTCAGTAGAAATAGAAAGGTCAATTGGCATGTGCTCACCTCTAATAGGTCCACGTACAGCATGTAGGTCACCTTCTTTGACAAAGTTAGCTAAGCCTGCTGGTGTAGATTGACTACCATATATGTGACTGGCTAGTTTGTTTCCATTCATTTGCCATTCATTAAGCCTAGCTATCTCTTCATCTAGTTTCTTTTTCAATTCTAGATTCTCTGACTCTACATCTGCTCTTAACTTCTCAGATCTTTTTAACTCATTATTAGAACATTCAAGATCACTCTCTAATATCCTAATTTTTTCATCATAAGCTATTTGATTCTTCTGAAACCAAACCTTTTGTCTTTCTAATATTTTTAAAGCATGTTTATAAGCATCAACCTCAACATAGCATTCATTATATTTAGGTTTCAAAGTGTCATAAGCTTCTTTGAGTTCATTATAACGCTCACTACAACCAAACACACAGTTTTGTACCTGAGAGATGCCCATCAATGCAATCTGATCATGCCTATCCACTGAAGTACAACTTGCAAACAATCCAGTATTGTCACCACCAAGACCATCATCATTCTCCTGCTCATGTTGCATCCAGTCCACTATTTTATCAAGAGTAACCAAAGCTGCTGAGGCCTTTCCAGCATCCCTTTGATTCTGCTGATAGGAAGAGTAATTCACCTCATCACCAGTTTTTCTGTCCTTGCACTCTCTGGAGAAGTGACCCATTTGATGACATGTAAGGCACTTGACCTTCTTTTTTTCAAACCTAGCTGGATCTCTTCCCTGAAAGCCGAACTTCCTTCCAGCCTTTCTTTCAAATTTCTTGATGTCCATAGAAAGCATGGCCACCTGCTACTTTAACTTCATCTCTTCCATCTCCAGAGGATCCACCTGATCGAAATCCTCATATGCAAGTTGCTGCTGAGGATCATAATCAGCAAAGAAGGATCCAAGTACATCTTCCATTACCCCACTAGTTCTTTGTTGAGAACTAGATGAAGCAGCAGTATAAGATGAAGATGAGTAATACTCTGTTGGATTTGGAGCATAGATCATCTTTGGGGTAGATGCCCCAACAAAGGCTGTGTGACTAGTAGAGGATGATGACCGAAAAGGACTTCTTACATCATGTTCAAGAGCTTTAAGCTTGTTGTACAACTCATCAAAAGTAAGCATATCCAAACCACCTTTAGCTTTTAAAGCAATGCTTACTTGTAGCCAGGATGAAGGTAATGACCTCAAGAACTTAGAATTACAATCATCATTATCTGGCTTTGCCTTTAGCTAACTTAACTGACTTAAGATCTTGTGAGACTTGTCGTAGCCCTTTTGAATTCCTTCCTCTTCAGAGATTTGAAAGTCTTGAAACTGTTGTCGCAGCATGGACTTTCTCATTCTCCTAGACTCCTCATTCCCTCCGAACTTAGCCTTGATCGCCAACCATATATCCCTAGCATCTCCCATATAATGAAAATCACTCAAGTGATCTTGAGGTATCGCCTTAAGGAGTATAGTTCTCACCTTGTGCTCTCTTTGAACTGCCAGGATCTCATCAGCAGATTTTGGAGGAGCAATAACAACAGTACCATCAGGATCAGTGGTTGTCCTTTTTAAGCTGTTTCCCTTCTGCACGATTGACCAGAGATTCCAATCAATGTTGGAAATCCAGTTTTGCATCTGCATGGCCCATAGGTCATACTCTTCTCTCTTCAAGTATGGGAATTTAGCATTGCTGTTGGATAGACTGAGCTGTTGTAGGGAGGCACCGTTATTGTTGTTGGCAACTTCAACATCGTCCAAAACTCCAGACATGGTGAAGAATGTAGTGATTGTAAGGATAAAAACAAAGAACTGTTCTTAGTATCGTAGAGACTCTCACGAGGCTCTGATACCACTTGTTGAAACTAGCAGACCTTTATAGATCTTGAGCTCGTGGATCGTTAGCTATGCCTATGTAATCACAAGCACAGTAAAAGACAATCTCTACAACTTGTATTAAGTAGCGGAATTATAAACACAAGTAACCCAAATAACTAAGAATTTTGTGATCCTCTATGGATCTTTATATTAATACAAACTTTGTTTTTCCAATCGGTAGATAACTCATACTATTGTGTTCCTTTTATAGACAAGGAACCCTAAACAAAACCCTAAACCGTTTCCCAAAAAACGTATAAACATAAAACTAAATAAGATATACACAATCACTTCCTAATAAAGCTCATGTATATCCAAACTAAATATACTAAACACGGAATAATAACTTCCGCAGAAACAAACTAATAACTATAAAGCTTCAGCAGAATTATGTCTTCGGTAGAATCCGTACACTTCAGCAGAATCCTTTCAGCAGTAACCATACTTCACATAATTCCCAACAAAGATCACCACCTCTTGAAGACGAGCAAGCTCAAGTCCATGAGTTGCCATGCTTCGTCATCATCAAGATAACTAAGGTTCTCTTGTTGATAGTTCTTCCTTTCTCCATAGATGTTGGGTTGAAGGCATTAGTGAAGAATGCCGATAGTGTCAAGATGAAAGCATTAGTGAAAGGTGCTCATCATCCGTGTCAAAGCATTAGTGAAGAATGCTAAAGGTGTCAAGACGAAGGCATTAGTGAAGGGTGCCAAGCGTTGTGTCAAAGGCATTAGTGAAGGATGCCGATGAATCAAATCAAGTTGCATTTGAAAAGAATGCCTAGGTCGTATAATCGATGAGGTGCATCATTATACATATAAGTATTTGTTTATTCCCAAGGATGGTGATATCCTTGATGATGTTGTAACAAGGAGAGGATCTCCTTGAGATTAGGTGTTGTGTCGTGAAGGGTAGTAGTTCCTCCATAGTAATTGAACTAGGTACTTAGCCTAGTACCTAATAAAGGGTAGGCGACGTTGTGATAGGATTAGTTCTCCTTGGTGTGAAAGAACTCGGTGGTTAGCCTAGCACCGTATAAAGGGTAGGCGATGTTATGATAGGTATGGTTCCCCTTGGTGTGAAGGAACTCGGTATTTAGCTTTGTACCAGAAAAAGGTTAAGCGACATTGTGAATGCTTCTCCGCCATAAGGAGATTGGTGTAGTGTTTACGAACTCTCGAGTAGGTGACTCGGGGAGTGGAGTAGGGCAAGGAAGGTGTCCTTGTAGCCGAACCACTATAAATAACTTGTGTCGTGGTGATGTGCTTCTTACTCTTTATCTTTCATTACACGTTTATATATCTATCTATCAACATCCAACATAAACAACTAAATAGATTGGCATAAGTAGATCTAAATATTTAAAAGGAAGTTTTAAATTGGTAAAACTATTCAACTCCCCCTTCTAGTTTTCCACAAAGTTTTCCTGAAGTGTTGTTATTTTTTCCATGTTTTTGTAGGTGATTTTGGAGCTGTTTATGTGGATGAAACGTCAAATGGGAACATATTTTACAATAGTGGTGTTTGGGTAAAGCATGAAAATGGTTGTCGTATTAAAAGGTATGATCACACTTTTATGTAATTTTAGAATGTGGTAAATTGCATGCAAACTTTTATTTTGTGTGACTTATAAACCGTATCTCACATTGATGAAATTATCAAGGCGTATAAATCTTTTTGCTGAAGGAAGTCGAGGTTAACTTTAGAGGTTTGCAGAAAATTCATGTTATGTCGTCTTAATTGGAAGTTCTTGATCTATAATTAATAGTTTAATATTGTAGCCTTTAAAATAAGATATTATTTATAATTATAATTTTAAATACGGGTCCAAATGGGTCAATTCTTTAGACAGAAGAATTGGAAGTTCTTGATTTATGGAGCCGTATTATTTTTAAAAAGGAGAACTTTTGGAAACGGCATAGTGATTAATTTTGTAGAATAAATATTAGAAAAAATTACACGTTTGGTCCCTATGGTATACCTCAAATAACAACTTTAGTCCCTAAGTCGTTTTTATTACACCACAAATACCTATTTTTTAAACCTTGCACGCATTTAGTCCCTATATTAAATATAAAATAGTCATATAAGAAAACAAATTTAGTCTCTATATTAGTCCCTATATTAACGGTGCAAAATATTAAATATAAAATAGTCATATAAGAGTTGAATGTTCTTATAGTAAGTTAAATACTGCCATTTACATGACTAAGGGCTACTTTTCAAGTTAATATGGCACAAGGGAAAGAAGATGAGTTGACTTTGAATTAGTAAACTTTCATATGCACACAGTAGATTAATGTTTCTGTAGGAAGATGGCACTCAAAGTACTTTTACCTTTGGGTAATTACTGTAGTTGACTGCTTCATATATCGTACATAATGAGTTTTTTAAAATACGAAACAAGTTTTGCATGTCGTATGTATTTGACGTATATGTTGCTAATTGAGTAACATGGTGGTGAATTGTCGGATACCCATAATATATGTGATGAAATGTTGACTGCTATGAATAAGGAAAGTAAATCATTATATAGTGGGTAATTACTGTAGCTGATTATACTCAGAGTAGGCAGACTCCTTAAGTCACTGAGTCTCTTATGACAACCTAAAATGTTGACTTTGGCACCGTTGCCATTTAACTTTTTAAGGGTTCCCTTACCAAAGTTTTTAACTTTTTAAGGCTTTGACCACTTCTTATATGGTTCATATTAAATTTTCGGGTTCGACGTAATAAAGCATCATACTTGTCTCAAAAATCAGTTCGACGTATCAAACAAAAAAAATACCTCTTTTGGCTATTTGACCCGACTATTTTGTCCTTTATAGGCATTAATTACCTTTGATGGTCGGGTTCTACCACATCACCGGTTTCTTTGCCACATACTCCTTCCACATCATTTTTTTTTGTTCATTTCTCTTTCCACGTCGGACGAACCAAGGTAATACATATACACCACATTTTTATTTCTTCCCCAAACCCAAATGTTCTTCCCAAACCCAAATCTTCTTCCCCAAATCAAAACCTTAAGAACCCTAAAAATGGCGCACGACAATTGAGCTTAAATTAGTAACTCATACTTGTAATCCCTTTTATTTTACGTAAATGGCGGCCTCGTCCTCGTCCTCCCGTTATAATCGAAGGAGATATTCCAAGGATGAAATTGCTCGTATGACGCATTGTATTTGTAAGTTCCCAATCTATGAGCAGGTTTCATGGACTCCTGAGAATCCCGGAAGAAGATTCAAAGCTTGTCCCACACGTGTAAGTTGTAATACACAAATCCATTTTGTTTTGTTGAGTATTGTATATTGAGTGTATATTTACAAGTGTTTATGTTTTTCTAAAGAATAAAGACAAGAAATGTGAGGTATATGGATTCCTTGATGATGAGTTGCCATCAGAGTACTACAAAGACCTCATGTTCAATCTTCATATGGACAACAAGAAGCTTGAGTCCAACATTGACGCTTTAACACCGCAAGATGATTCCGAAAAGGTGGTTTCAAACGACCGTCAACATGACTTTCCAATGGAAGCTATTTACCAAGAATTGAAGGAACTCAAGTTGAAGGCCAAAGTTTACGACATGTATTTGGTTGGATGTGTTTGTTTCATGGTTCTTCTTTTCATCTTCGTTATTGTTATTGTTCTTGTTTCCGTTAGGAATTAGCTTCGAGGTTGTGTTGTTGCACGTTCTTGACAAATATCGCCTTATTGTAATATTCTCATGGTCATGGTGAACAAACGTTAAGTGGTTTTGTATGACTGACATTGGCCATATGCTATTAGTTATTCTCTGTTCAATGTTAAATGTATTTTGACTTGATGGTTGCTTCTTTGATAATTACAGACTTTGGGCATATTGTATTACTTATCTGTTTGTGGGCATCATGCTTGTATCTTTGTCACTCATATGTCGTTGGTGTCCACTTACTGCACCAAATGGTTTTTTTACAACATTTACAAACCGAATGGCCTTTTTCATGTGAACAAACAAGGATGTGCATAAATGGTGTTCTTTCATAACATAAGATAATGTATCTACAACAGCAGCATACATTGTTACAACCAGAACACTTGCATGCAAAGTTCTTTACAATGCCCTTCAAGACACAAAATAGGGCTATGTAGTGGCATCAACAGCAGCACTACATGAACTATCTTACACAAGTTTATAGTGGCAATAAGTGCAGCACTATATAAGTTTTAGTTGCTAATAAAAGTAGGCCCTTCAGTGAACAAAATAGGGCTAGCTAATTATACATACACATTGATTGTTTGTAGGAGTTTGAAGGTTCTACTCTAGGACAATTTCATTGTCCACACTTGAACCTGGTCCTGTAGCTGGTGTAGCTAGTTTTTTACCCAAGATTCTTTGACTTGGCAACCTTGGTGGTAGCATTGCAGCTTTGCCTTTTTGTCGTGGTTGTTCCATTTGGTTTGTGTCAGCAGATCTTGTTTGTCTTTCAACAACCTTAGTCGTTCGTCCACCCTCCGAGCAAGCACCTTTAGCAATTGTTGATCCTCTTCGACCCCTACATCCTCCTGTCATTCTTCTTGTTTCCACAATCTATGATTGAGCTAATCTCCTAGCTCTTGTCAAAACAGGTCTTGGAATTATACTAGGTCCTCCAACTTGCGATTCTTGTGTACCTATGAACATATACAGATTAACTGTACTTCAGTCACGCAGAAGCAAATTACTATAAACAATGTAAAATGTTTGTCAAATCTACACTACTAACTAAACAAACCCATTACAAAGTAATGTGACATCAAATGTACCTGGTATGGTAGCTTGATTACTAGTTGTTTCAGTTCTGCCAGGCATACCCGAGTTCATATTTTGTTGTTCCTCAATCGTATCAGAACTTGCAGGATCGACAGCCAACCAAGTTCCCATTCTTGCAACTCTCTGCGCTGGAATAAGTCTTCCACTCCGGGTTTTCCCTCCTCTCATCTTCAAGTGACCCCTATTTGAACTTCCTCCTCTTTTCTTTGTTTGTTTTCCTAAATAAAAATGTCGACCATCTCCTAACACCCCTCTAATGTTTGAAGCTCCCATTTCATACTCATTCAAGTCATTGTTAACAAACCTTGGAATGTCATGGTCATCTACTAACTCTGGTTCAACATTCTTTTCCTTAAATGGCCTACCAGGCTTTCCTTTTTCCTTACTAACAGGTGGTTTTGGTGGATTTGAGCATCCCTTTCTATTATGACCTGTTTCACCACAGTTCTGACAGGTCATAACGATTCCTGCTCGCGTAATCTTAGTTGTTGATTTTTTTCATGTGAAGCCCTAACCCTCTTTCTCTTAGGCCTACCAGGCATTGTCTTAGGAATGGGGCCTAAAATCCTTGAAAGATTACTAACATCGGGCCAAAAGTCTATCCCACCAACTGGTTTCATATACTGACTATAGGTAGACATGTATTTTTCCTTCCTAAAACAATCAGGTACATACTCCTCTACCATCCTACGGAGTTTAAATATACATGCTATAGCGTGGCAGCAGGGCAAACCTGGTAGCTGCCACATTCTGCAAGAGCATGTTCGTTTTGGCTCATCAACCTTGAATGCTTCATATCCTTTCCTCACTTCAAAGATGTTACCCCCACAAAAGACTACATGCCAGAACCTGTGAACATTACGACAATTACAAAATGTCATTGACGGCAAGTACAGTCTCAATTTCGAGCCAAATATAAGCATTTGTTTATAGGTATTATTAAACAATTTATTTACCTTTGTTGATCTTTTGAGTGTTCAAGTATACTCTGAATGCTGGGGCAAATATCACCATTCCATTTATCCATTAGCAGCCGCATGGTATGCATCCTCTCCATAACAATTACTCTCATGGACTCCAACATAGTTATAATCGGTTTGTGTCTTATGCTTACCAAAACAGCATTGAAGCACTCGCTAAACCCATTCTCGACAGCTTCACAGCATATACCTTCTTTGAAAAAAGCCCTTGACCATGTCTTCGGCTCTTTTTTCGTCAAGTAATCATGGGCTCTTGGATTAGCTCTTTTTATCTTATCCATTACCTTGTTGTGTAAAGCTGGGTACGATGCTTTTGAGGCTGCCCAAAATAGTTGTCGATACTCAACACCAGGAAACTTTTTCCGGAACCCTTCATAAATATGACGGGCACATTGTCTATGCTCTGCAAGTGGCATGACCTCCTTCACTGCTTCAATTAGCCCCTGATCCAATTATTAATAAACATTGATAAGTATGCAAGGCACCAAATAACAAAAGATGAAACTGGATGAGTAAAACTAACACGCACCTTATGTTGGTCCGACATCAGTGTTAACCCTTGACCAAGTGGAATATCCAAGTCGCACCCAACAGTTGTAAAAACCAGCTCCAGTTGTCTTTATTTTCTACTGTTACCACAGCCCAAGCAACGGGGAATATGTGGTTATTACCTGTTAGGTCACTAGTTTTACAAACACAAGTTATAAGAGAAGAGATAAAGGCGGATGAGCAAGTATCAAGCACACACACGTATAAACTAAGAGACGGTTAGGCGTAATGTATGTGAATGAAGAGAAAACTTGAACAACCAACCCTCAAGTGAGGGTTATTACAATGTATATATAGGCAAGGAGCTAGGGCAACACTCCTTCTCCTTCCCTATTCCTTATTGGACTTGGATCAAGCTTATGGGCCTTCTACATAAGCTTGACCTTAAACAAACATAAAGGCCATAATAAAGCTACCTATTACATATGAAATATAAATACTTGAAATACTATTTAGGAGTGATTCCAACAATCTCCCCCTCAAGTATATATGAATGTAAATGGTGAAGGCGTTGATGTAATAGTAGCAGTGACGTCTTCTGACATTCTTCTTTCTTGTGAGAGGAATTTCCTTGATTCGAACAATCTCCCCAGTGTAGAGAGATAGTTATCTTTGAACAGTTATGTTTTGACGTCATCTTTAACTTTGTTCTTTGATCATTGTTCTTTGTGGTGAAAGTGATAGTATGTTGTTGTCTGCATCAGTCTGCCTCAGGTCTGCTTCGCTGCTCCAGTGTCTCCACGTCATTCTTCAACATGCTCACACGCTCTGTGACGTTGGAAATCAATAGTGATGAAGTTCTGTAAGTTTTTGACTTTGTAGATTCTTTGATTAATGAAGAATCATTCTGACTGTTGTGTTGCATACGAATAGAACTTCCATTAGTGATGATGTTGGCGTGAGCATGAGAAGAATCAGCACGATCATCCCGCTCCGGAGCTTCCATAAGAAGAAAACATTTCAAACGGTTAGTAATAAGCGGTTTCCGGCACTTACAAGTTTGAACTTCGAGAGTGTTAACAGCATAGTGTGAAAACACAACTCTAATTCTTACAAAGGCCGTTCCTGAACTGGAGTCCCACAAGTGAGATAACGCGATGTACCGAAGTACATCTACAGTTCAGATGAGTCGCTGAGGTACACCGAAGCATCACCTCACGACTGTAGACCGTATGAGACACACTCCGCGTAATCCACGGGGAGTTACCGAAGTGACCTGCTGTCAGGGCTGTTTGATGTTGACCCCGGCAGGAGTTTCCATTCAATCACTGAGGATCACAGATGTGAACCTCTCATAAATGTTCTCGACAGATTGCTAAGATCTGTGAAGGATTCGATATGAACCACTGATGATCTTATTTGTTGATCATCAAGTGATTAAATGTCAAGTGTTCCTAAGAGATCTTTTGATGAATCTCGTGGCTCTAGACTCAATAGTGCATTTTGGTTTTCCTGAGCGGAGACTAGGGAGAAGGTCTCCTTCTTCAATACCAGCGATCTCTAAGAGAAAGCCAATAGTTTATGTAAGGTTCCCTGTGAGAATGAAACAGGCTTCTGTTGAGAGAAACTTGAGTGGCTAAGAAGGTTTAGTGCGTGCGTCACTGGGTCCATGACGACTTTTAATCATCAATACCGGTGTCACTAAGTGACAACCAGTAGCATATGAATTGAACCCGGTGTCTGCCCTAAGTTGAATAATCTGGAGGGCTATTTCTTTTCACCCTTTACTTTACATTTCTTTTTGATTCTTCAACTCCTTCTTTCTCCGATTCTCATTTTCTCCTTTTTACAATCATTCCTAAGGACTTCTAACACTAACTAATGGTAGTGTCCTTGGGTAGATCCCTCCGGCTCTGGCGGATCATAGGACGGTTATTCCTAACCTTAGTCACCTTATAACTCCATGACTAACCTATGTTTGCCATTATAACCACTGTATGTTAAAATCTCTCTCAAAGGGTTTGTTAACGAAAAACATGTTTGAACCACGGTGAGAGATGAAGTTTTGCATAAATACTCCCCCTCCACATGTGCTTAATAGTTTTAATGGTTAAATGCACAGTGAGGAAAGAGCGCGCACTTTTTGAATTGATCCACTAAAGATAGACAATCTTCCGCGAGACACGGTTACGTTGAATAGTTAAAGAGATATATTGTCAGCTTTTAGGTGACAACTAGCTCTAATAACTACCTTGAAGGTGTAGACAAACCTTGGAAGGTTGTCAAACCCGTCAGAGTTCATGTCTATCAAAAGTTTCTCGACTGGTACTTTCTACTCAGACAAGTCCTTTGCGAGACACGTTTACATCACTAGCGAACTAGCTTGAAATTATTACCCGTCCAGGACAAGTCTTTTCGAGTTACTAACAGTTTAGTACCGTCAATTCGTTGCTTAAGTATGAAGTTCACAGATTCATTTGCATTCATAACATATTTCTTATCACACAAATTTTCTCCCCCTCAAAAATGGCATATGACAATGTTATTTTTGAAACGTTTGAGAATAAATATGACCATTTCGAGTGTTGCGGGAAGACGACCACTATGAACAATTTGTGAACAAAGTTTTAAATCAAATACTCCCCCTCAATTAGTGATATAAACGGTTGAGGTTTTGGAAAATCTTATGGGGAAGTACTTGTGTTTTTGAGCAAAACCTTGAAAAAATGAAAGGTTTGATAGGTTTTACTCAAAAATAAGAAGCTTTCGCTCCTTTTATAAGGATTGTGGCACTGAGGCGTACCACAGGGTCCTTTCTTGACAATTACGGGTTGTACACTATTATGTGTGCACAAGCCATTGACATATATAATCATGCATCCAAAATTATATGAGGGAAACAATTCAAGGGGTACCCGGAAGTGCAGTGATGTTCCCAGGAGTGCGCACAGGGCGTTGAAAGCCGGTGATGTTTCTCCTGGGTCGACCACCAACATAGCTCTCCAATCGTCTGAACTGATCCCTTATGAACAACCGTTCATCAAGCATGGCGATGATCCTTCTCACATCCCTCCTTTCCTGAGAATTCCAGCGCTTAGGAGACCCAACTTTCAGGCGTATATCCTTCAACCTGTACGCCAATCCATCCCTAACCATCTTCAAGGTATGATCCCCGAATTTGTGGAGCTCACTACACGCCATTAAGCAGTTTCTTCGAAGTTCACTATGGTAAACAACGCCGAAAGGTTTACTGATGAGTGTGTATTGAGATAGCTGGTTGAGATCGGGAAGAGTAAGCGTTGGAGGAGTGAGGTTGACACGCGTCTGATAAGATTCAACAGCCATCTGGATATCTTCAACACGTTCTTTGATCATGATGAGTCTAATGAAGATGAGAATTGACTTGATAAATTCACGTTGAACTTCAGTCGAGAATTGTCTCATACGACCCTGTACTTTTGCAAGATACATGTCTTCGATGTCGTTGAGGGACAAGTTCTCAAAGTCAGCCTCGGAGAATCCATAGTCCTGTTCATCTTGTCGTTTGACTATGATATTCTTCAAGAATGTGTAGTCCCACTTAGACTTGAGATCAATGTGTTTGATGGCCACGATGTCCTTGGAACTACACACTTCATATTGACACTTCTGAACCAGGCAGCTTCTGTAGTAGATTCTTCGGCGTTCAGGCCAATGATGAATCCCTTACAATGCATCTTGGTCGTATGCTTGCACGTTGTCAGAAAACAAGTGATTTGCACGTTCCTCGATAGCTATGCAGTTTGAGTAAATAGCCGCTGGGAATGGAAGAGTTAATGATGTAGCGTATTTTCTTGAACCATCGCCACCATGGAGAAGAAATTCCAGGTCTTTGTTGAAGAAATATCTGAAGGGAATCCTTGGTTCATCTGGTTGGCCGATTGTTGGTAGAGGTTTGGTCCAGTCAGTGTAATATGGAGGGTTGTTCCGTTTAGTGAAGTCGATGTTTGCTTCTGGGTTGAGCCAATCCATGTTATTAGACATGGCTCGAGCAATGTTTTCAAGGTGATATTCAACCTCGATTGCACTTTCCGAGCTGTTTTTCAAAAGAAGGAATGCTTCATTCTTGATGCGCTTCAACTCGGATTTCGTCATCTTCTTCACACGGAATCTTTCTTGCAAGATCTTTGCATGCTCCAAGGTACTACCGTCTACCAATTCTTGACCTTCTTCAGGGTAGGGAGTGTCGTTAACAAGAGTAGCAAACCAATCAAATTCTACAGTTTTATCGTCATCAAGCCATGATACGACGTCATTCAGAGTCGTTTTCTTCTTCTGTTTTGAAGGCCTTGATGATGATTTTGGTTTCTGCACTTGTTTAGGTGAGGTGGGTTGTTGTCGGGGCTCAAGGACCTCTTCATCGTCACCACCCGTATACTCAAAGTGATCACCGGTTTTCTGAGTCAGGGGTGGTAACTCGGAATCGTCCCGAGGTTTATCAGTAGAAGACCGAGGTGGAGGAGACTTATGATGAGAAGAAGTCCGTGGTGGAGGAGGTGGCATAGAAGTAGATTTACCAGACTGCTTCTGACGTTTAGGTGCAGAGTCCTTATCCTTATCATCGTCATCTCTTGGTCGTTTGGGTTGATCGGCTGACTCCTTGCATGATGATCTGAGTTGAAAGTCAAGTAGAATTTCGAAAAATTTAGCTTCATCCGAAGTAAACGTTCCAGATCGCTTTGACATTTGCATCACAAGTTTAGCGATTAACTCAGATTCAAAGAGATCAGCTTCTTTGGCCATTGTATGTTTAACCAATGCAACGATGTTAGGGGTGAGTTGTCTGGAAAATACTTCTCTGGTCACACCGGGGACAGTGTCGAGAAGAAACTTGTGGGTATGATCTCTTGCTGTCTTTTCCAGTTCCTTTTGGACTTTAGGAACGATATCCTGAAGGTATTTGTTAGTGTAACCTTCGATCATTTCGTTCAGTTCCTCTTTTCGATGACTCTTCATGAACTTCTGAACAAATTCCCTTTCTTTTTCCATCTTGTCTTTCTCATCATTTAAGTACTGAATTTGGTCAGCAAACCAATTCATTTTTCTGTAAAGTATGTCCTTCTTTCTGACTTGTTGGACAGCTTTCACAATCTTTTGATGAGTCTGAGAAATCCAAGATTTAGGTGGTTTCTTCACGGATTTGGATGATGATCTGGTTGTCTTTGTTGATGGTGGTTGTGATGAATGAGACGAAGAATCCGATGATGAGGAGACATGAGGAGACTTCATGTCCTTAGGAGTTTCAGAGGTTTTCTCCTTTGAGTGTGTTGGACTATCTAGAAGAAACTTTGTATAATCATCCTCGTCATCTCTAGACTTTTCTTTCTCAGTTTCCTGTTTCTCAAAATCATACACAATAGTGTCTTCTACAGGCTTTTGTTGTTGCACAAGAGTGGTGGTACCAGATCCCTTATCGGGTTGATTAACCGCATCAGGATCTGGAGAGGAGTGGGCAGCACCACTTGATCCTCTGGGGCCACCCATTTGATCTTTAGCAAATTCTTCGGCCTTTTGAAGGTGTCTGACGTTGTGAAACTTTTTCCTGTATGATTTATTCAGTTGCTCTTCTTCTTCTTCTTCTTCAGAGCTCTCATCATAAGGTACAATAGCTGGAGTCTTCCATTTTTCTTGGACAGCTGGAGGACTTGGAGGTTTTGTTACTGAGGCGGGTGTTTCGGTTGCAGTTGCAGAGTAATGAACATCTTCATCTGTCTCAGTATCTTCAGAGCTCTCATCCCTAAGTTGTCTTTGGGGTTCAAGTGTGGGAATAGGTTCGGCTTCCTTTACGGGAACAATCCTTTTAGAAGGAGGTTTCCTTTTAGGAACCTTCCTTTGACTCACAGTACTTGTTGTGCTTCCTGCACTTCCTCTTCTGGTTCTCCTTACAGGTGTTCCAGAAGATTTTTCGTCGAGATGACCAACTTTGCCTTGTCTAACTGCTTCCAGATATCTCTTGTACGTTTCGATCTTTCTGACATCTTCAGTTAGAAGGAAATCTGGCAATACAACACCTTGTTTCTTTGTGGACGTTTCCTTGATTCTGACAGATAGAATAGGCTCCGTCAACATGTCGTGATTGTCGGGGTCATTGAGCCTCTTGGGAATATCAGGATGAAGTCCAAGTGCTCTCTGTATCAACAATTTAGTATATCTGATGTAGGGAATTTTTGAGCCAAGTTTGTTGAGAAATGACATCATGTCATCCCAAATCAGAGCTTCAATAGCGATGTGTTTCATGTTGACCAATGCCCAAAATATTTGCAGTTCCATGAGCTTAGGATGCTCATAGCCGCTGTCACGACCAGAAACAGACTTGGTGATGATCATGTAGAGTGTTCTCCATGGTTGAGGAATACTCTTAAGCTCTACGTGAGAATGCTTGGTGATTACTCCTGTAGCCTCGTCATAACCGATATCGATTAAGAATTGGAGAGTTAGCTCTTCAGCAGGTGTGGCATAAAGTTTGGTTGGATTGACTTCAGGAATAAGGAGAGCAGCCCTTAAGTCTGCAGGTGTAATGGTGACTTGTTTGTGGTTCAGAGTCACCGTCACAGCAGTCCGTCCTTTGACCCTTTCCATAGTGTTCCAGAACTATTGGATGTAGATCTCAGGAATAGTTGTAGAGTGAGTAAGCATGTTCTGATACGGATGCGTCCTCAGAATATCAATAGCAATAAGACACGAAGATTCAGAGCAAGTGAGGGTGTCAAAGTCAACACGGAGATTATTCTTTCCTATCTTCATTGGATAGCCATGAGGATAGATATCAGCAATGGAGAGAACTTCAGGTGCATCCACATTCATTTGTTCAGCCATGTTATGATCTGAAATAACATTAGCCAAAAGAACCAACATATCGAAAGACATAATGTTAGTCAACAGAAGGTCTTATTGTCTAGTTATTGAATGTGCAGTGATAATGATTATTGCGAGTCCTAAGTCACTTGTATGTTCAATAGTTCAATGATGTCGTGAAATGTTTCGTGAGTTAGTTAACTTTAAGTTTTAAAGTTTATGTTATCACTTATTGTTCACAGCATATTAGACGATTAAGTTTATTAGTGACATTATTGGATTCGTGACGTTATGATTAGTTTATTTACAAGTTTGTACACGTAACAAGTCATCATGAAGGTCAATCCAGGGTTAAGCGTAGTTTTGGCAAAGTTGTGCGTAGACAGGAATGATATATGCTTAGGCGTAAACTTACGCGTAGAATCCTAACTTACGCGTAAGAAATGTTACGCGTAGGAAAAGGAGACCTTATGCGTAGGCATATATTAACCTTACGCGTAAGGCTACTCGTAAGAGTTGACCTTATGCGTAGAGGTCACTGTTTACGCATATCCTTCACAGGATACGCGTAGTCCATTGTAGAACCTTATGCGTAGAAGCTACGCGTAAGACTAATCTTACGCATAACAAGCTACGCGTAAGGTGATCCTTATGCGTAGATTAACAACAACCTTGATTCTGAAATTTACGTGTTGCAAGCCTGAAATAAAGCATCATTTCAACAAAGTTAAACACATAGCATTCGTTTTATGACAAATCAAAACACATTTGCACAGTTTAACAGTTACGCGTAGAACTGCATACGCGTAGTCTAAACCCTAGATCTACGCGTATGAGATCTAGCCACAGAATATGCATACAACTGATTCTGGGAGGACTAAGAAGCATATAGAGTTGTTTTGGTCAAGTTTTAACATCAAAAGTGTCAAGAATCAAAAGTACCCAAACCGTATGAACACAAAACCCTAATTTCCATTTAAGAGTAATTAGTGTTTCTGGATGTAATCTGGGCCTAGATATAATCAATTCAACTTGATAACAACCTTATACAACAATCTTTTTCACCAAAAACGTTCTCATTTGGAAAGACCCAAATCCACGCATAAACCCTAGTTTTCAAATACATTCAATTCGTGTTTCTGGGCGCGTTTTGATGATTAAAAAGTATCATTGATGTTTTAAGAACGTTTTGACACAGCCCTTTTAACCATAAACACCCTTTCATGATTTAGTGTTCTTGTGCTTATGCGTAAGATACACAAATGTTAATAACTTAAGATTAAACCGTTGGATTTTCATGAAATTTAAAACCATTGTTTAAAAACTTGTTAATAACACAAAACCACTTACAAATTGAAGATCAGATAACCGGATTTGAAGAATGATTTTTTGAGCGTAGGATTTGTAAGGTTATGAGTAATAAATGTGAGGATTAGGTTAGGTGGAGGTGTTTTTTATTAAAAGTAACTTTAAGCTTTTGGCAGTTTTAGTACCTCCACCTTTTCCTTTTTCATCCAAAGCCATTTAACTTCCATTTTTTGGTTACCAAATGAAGATTTTATGAAAGAAACTTGACGACACTCCCCCTCGACTTGAGAAAATAATGAAAGGTTATTAATTAAAGTCCGAGGAGTGTCTTTGAACCAGGAAATGTACCACCATTTGTAAAAGATTCAACCGAGATAAGATAACATGCACGTACACAGTTGTTTTGAAGCAGTTAATAGATTATTTTCTCCCCCTCAACACTTGATCGGAAAAATATTGAATTTTGAAAGATTGAAGTGTTGACGGAAGAAGTGTACAAGCCATGTTGAAAGAAATATAGATTAGGAGAATATTTTTGATGTTTTATCGGATTTTATATTTTTGTATTTTGTTTTTGAAAAAAATATTTACAGAAGATGTTTTGGTGTTTGACAGGTTTTTAAGACTGTTTTAAGAGGTCATCCAATTCCTCTTGAGTCAAACACCTCATACCAATTCGGTGGACCAACTCATTAAACCTAGCGGGAGGCAAGGCTTTGGTGAGCAGATCTGCCAATTGGTATTCAGTACCCACAAAGTATAATTCAACGGTACCCTGTTCCACGTGGTCCTTGATGAAATGATAGCGTAGATCGATGTGCTTTGATTTCGAGTGCTGAACTGAGTTGCACGAGATTGCAATGGCACTCCGATTGTCGCAGTACATCGGGATTCTGTCAAATACGTAACCATAGTCTTTGAGTTGTGTTCTCATCCAAATTACTTGAGCACAACACGCGGACATGGCTACATATTCTGCTTCGGTTGATGACAGCGATGTACAATCCTGCTTCTTTGATTGCCAAGACACCAGTTTATCACCGAGAAATTGTAGAGCTCCTGAAGTACTTTTCTTTGAGTCTAAACATCCTGCGTGGTCAGCGTCTGAAAAAGCGATTAGTTCAAAACCAGAATCCTTCGGAT
The DNA here is from genome assembly GCA_019973895.1 of Chrysanthemum seticuspe. Taxonomy (NCBI): domain Eukaryota; kingdom Viridiplantae; phylum Streptophyta; class Magnoliopsida; order Asterales; family Asteraceae; genus Chrysanthemum; species Chrysanthemum seticuspe. Next base: position 26,389,639 of record BPTQ01000001.1, read on the forward strand.
ACCATATCCCCAAGTTAATGGTTCCCTTGATGTATCGGAGGATTCTTTTAGCCTCAGAGAGGTGGGTTTCAGTTGGTCGCGACTGATAACGGGAGCATAGATAAACGGCAAAGACAATATCAGGTCTGCTCGCTGTTAGATACATGAGGGACCCAATAATACTTCGGTATTTGGTAGGGTTGATTCGGTCCCGAACAGTCAAGCTTTATCACACAAGCCTGCCACTTGTGAATGGCAGACCGTAACAAGCTTAAAACGGCTCAGGAACGAACTCAATGAAGATCTGAGGAGTATAGTGTTTCCCCGGGTCGTTATGTCCCAGCGAGCTATGCAATGGATTATCAAACGTAAAGTGATCGAGGAATTTGAATGGAAAAGAGATTTGAGATTATTATAACTACAGAAATATCAAACAAATACAGAGGCTTAAATGCAAATTAAAGAAAGTTAAAAAGATAAAAAATATTAAATAAACGCTATCACTATTTGCAAAATGATGTTTTTGTGATTTTATAAAACAAAATAACTTAAATAAACTATTTTAACTAAAACGTAAACTAAAAACGTAACTTAAAATGAAAACGTACGTTATTTGTAAAAATTACGCGAGTACGCAAGTAAAAACGTAAAATTTAAGAAATAAAAGTCTTATGAATGTAAAAACAATTTTCCTACGTCCTAATTGACTAAAAATAATTTTAGGAAAAAGCGGAATATTTTTTTGAGTTTTATATTATTTATTATGATTTAAAAACTAATTTAATCTAATTTAATTATAAAAAATACTAAACTATTTTGGAAAAATCTGAAAAATTTACTAAAAATACTTTAAGTTATACTTGATTAAAGAAAAATAAAAAACTGGACTACTGCGTTTTGAAATAAGCAATTAAAAAGCCAAATAAGAAAATAAGCTAAGAACTGTTTTTGTGGTTAAGAAATAAGTGCTGCAAGATTCTAATGAATAAAGTCCCTAGGGCAGTTGGTTATGTTGTGTGTGTTGTGGTGTTGGGTAAGTGAGCAAAAGGTCCCAGGTTCGAATCCTGTGGAACCTTTTTGCAAAACAAATTTTTTTTTTTTTTTAACTTCTTTTGGAATTTGTTTAAGAGATAAAAATAGGTAACTTTTGTGAAAACACAACTTATAACAAACAAGCAATAAGCAGTTCACCACTGCTTATCCCACTCAGATTCACCATACTCAAATTAGAACTAAATTTGACAAATTCATAAGCACTAGATAATCAGATAGTGAATAAGCAAATGGAAATAAGCATTCATGAACTATGTTGCAACTGAAATAAGCTCAGGGAACAAAAAGAAAAGAAGCACTAGAATTAAGGGAAGAGCAGTTGGTTAAATAAGCTACACTAGGGGACCTTAAGCTAACAATGGACTAAAAAAAAATTATCAACAGCACTAAATAAGCTAACAAGAAGTAAACAAGTTAAAGTCTAATTAATCTAATGCCCCTTAGCTATACAACTTTTAAAATACCTAAAATAAGCTAAAACTAATCTAGGATAAGCTAAATATGCATGCTCTAGGCTACTGTTGAACCAGGGGAGAGACAGCTCAAGGGGGGTGCTTTAGAGGCAAAATAAGCAAACAATAAGCAAAAATAAATATCTACAAAATTGAGAATTAGCTAGATAAGCAACCCAATATCAAGCATACCAATTTTCAGACTCTAAATCTAGGTATTGAACAAATTAAAAATCAACAAGCAGAGCCCACTTGGACACTCTAGGCTGCTGAAACAGTGACGAAAATGGGCTTTGGGACAGATTTTGAGAGCAATTTAAGCTAAAGTAAAGGCTTTCCAAGTGCAAATAAACTTAAGGTACATTGAAATGGATATGTAAGGATGCAAGAAAAGTAGACTTTGCAAACTTTGGACATCGAATAAGCTATTAACGAGGCTCGTGAACAGCAGCAGTGGCTGCTGTTCTTGTGCAGAATTTTAAGACAACAAAATTTTTTTTTTCCTTTTCAAAACTTACCAAAAGGACTTGAATCAACTTACATCTTACTCAAACTATTTTAAAAACTCAAAACCACTTTGACTTGTAAAGTCAAAGTGGGTAGGACTTGTTTTGACCCAAGTTAAGGTACAAACCAAACACCCCTGAATGGGTGGAAATTGTTTTAAAAAGACTGATTTTTTAAATAGAACTTGTAATATAAACCTCTTACTAACTTGAAAATGGGGCTTAATACTGAAAATAAGAAGTAAAAGCTAATAAGCACTTAAGAGCTTATTAGTAAAATAAGCTGAAAAGAGAACTTTGAAAGAAATAAAACTTTTTCATTAAAAAAAATTACAATACAGAAAACTAAATTACAACTACTAAAATTCCTAGGTGCCTTTCAAAGGCTACAATGAGCATCTCTTTATACTAGAATGGGTCTTCCATCTCTTTTTGTCTTCGTATGAGATAAACAAAACAAAACACGCGTGCGTGCCCTCTGACAGTCTCTTTTTTTTCTTTTTCTTTTGTCTCTGTCTTCTCTGTCTTCTTGGGAGAGGAGCAGGCGTGGGGAGGTGATGGTTTTGCTTGGGCGGGAAAATGGGTAAAGAAGATGGGGGGTGTTATCTATTGTTTGACCGGGTATTAGGGTTTGGGTAACGGGTGAAAGGTTTGGACCGGGTACAAAGGGTGTTGGGTTGGGCCTTGGACAGGATTTGGATTGGGATTAGTTGGTGTTAACATGGATTTGGACTTAGGACAAATATTGAACCCATAAGTAGCTAAGGGACCTAAAGTGCCAAAACTGAAAATTCAGGGACCCTTCGTCGACATTCTAAAAGATGATCCAAGGGTTGGTTCTGCCAATCATCAATAATATAAGGGCCATACTGCAAATTTCTAATATTCCAGGGACCAAATTTGTCATTTTTGAAACTCAAAGGACTAAACTGTAATTTTCCAAAAATTATTATAAGGACCATAAATGATAAATTTTTATTAACCAAGGGCCATAAATAATATTTTCCATTTTTGAAATTCCCGGGGACTTGTTTTGCCATTTTTGAAAGTTGGGGGACTGAAACTGCCAATTATGCAAACTTTGTTCGTTTTTTAGCTGTTTTTACTCATTTTGCATTTAAAACATATAAAACACAATTTTGGGATATTTTCAGTATTTTGATGCATTTCTGAGTGTTTTTAAATGTTTTGCAGTTCATATTTGACCAAAAATGATGAGTATTTACACACTCATCAAGGGTCAACCACTTTCCCATGTAAATCAGCATCTAACTTCTTGGTATGAGCCATTGGTGTGGCATAAGTATCACAGGTTGTCATTCCAAATTTGTTTAACAGTTCAAGGGCATATTTGGACTGACTCAGGAAAATACCACGGGGTGATTGATGAACTTGCAGTCCTAGAAAGAACGTAAGTTCACCCATCATGGACATTTCAAAATTTTTCTTCATTAGTTTTGCAAAAGCGATTGAAAACTTTTTATGTGTAGACCCAAAAATGATGTCATCCACGTAAATTTGAACAATTAAGATATGTGCCCCGTGATATTGTATAAAAAGAGTTGGGTCAACCGAGCCTTTGGTGAAATTATTGGCAATGAGGAAAGATGATATCTTATCGTACCATGCCCGAGGGGCTTGTTTGAGGCCATAAAGAGCTTCGTTCAGTTTGTAAACATGGTTCGGGAACTCAGGATCAACGAATCCATTTGGTTGGCTGACATAGACCGTTTCTTTAAGTTGTCCATTGAGAAACGCCGTTTTGACATCCATCTGATAGACCGTCATATTCATATGAGCTGCGAACGTGAGGAATATCCGAACAGCCTCAAGACGAGCAACCGGAGCAAAAGATTCTTCAAAGTCTATTCCCTCTTCCTGACGATAACCCTTAGCAACTAGTCGTGACTTGTTTCGGATAACATTCCCTTCAGCATCCAATTTGTTTTTCCAAATCCATTTTAAACCAATGACGTAGACCCCTGTTGGTCTTTCAACCAGTTCCCATACTTCAAGACGTTTGAATTGGTTGAGTTCTTCCTGCATGGATTCAATCCAGTTGTCTTTTGTCATTGCATCCTTAATGTTTTTAGGTTCAGATTGGCAAACAGTGAGTGCATAAATGCAATGTTCACCGTCTGAGTGAAGACGTTGTCTCGTAACGACTGGTTGATTCGGGTTGCCAATAATGTTAGCCAGAGGATGGTCTTTTGTCCATCTATGTGTAGAGGGTTGATGTTGGTATAGATTGTGCAGATTCTGAGGATTTAAATGGTTTGTGGAAGATTCCGCGACATCTGGTGCAGCAGTCTCATTTGCAAACGGATTGAAGAACGCATTTGGATCAAAATCTGCAGGTGGGGGTACTTCATTCAGAATATCATCAGCTGGTTCATCATTGTTGGAAGCGGTGTGTTCAACTGTTGTGTTGGAGTCAATTGGTGTAGGTGCATCTTCAACAGTAGTTGTTGTAGCAGGTGTATCAGGTATAGGAATATTATCAGGTTGTGCAGCGGAAACATCGGATACACCAGGAGCACGTTCATCAATATCGTCACAGAACAGAGGAGCAAATAACCTTTCCATTTGTTGACGAGTTAGCTGAGGGCTTTCTTCAGCTGATGATGGGGGTTGAGGGAAGTTTAAACGGTTGTGACCGGGTTCTAAGCTGTTATACTCAGAAGCCATTTCCGTGAGTTCATCGAAATGAGCATGAATCGTTTCCATTACCTCCTTAGTTCGACGATTCCAGATTCGGAAACCTTTAGAATTGTCACAGTATCCAATAAAGACTCCAATATCAGCTTTGGCTTTGAGCTTTCCAAAATCATCATGATCATTATTCGGATAGAAAAGGGATCCAAATACATGAAAGTGTTTGAGGTTCGGTTTATAGTTGTGGACAAGCTCGAAAGGTGTTTTGTTGTGGCGTTTTGTGATCATAGAACGGTTTTGAGTATAGCATGCAATAGATACAGCTTCTGCCCATAAGTAATCTGGAAGTTTAGCATTGATTAACATTGTTCTTGCAGCTTCCACTAACGTTCGGTTTCGTCTTTCAACAACTCTGTTTTGTTCAGGTGTACGTGCAATAGATGTTTGATGCTGAATTCCCACTTTCTCATAAAATTCACGAAGGGTTTTGTTAACAAATTCAGTTCCTTTGTCTGTTCTGATTATCCGAACGGTGTTGCGGAGCTGAACCTGTATTTTTGTGAGAAAGGTGATGATCATTTGTGGAGCTTGGTCTTTGCTACAAAGAAAGTAGACCCAAGTCCATCGTGAGTAGTCATCAACAATTACTAAGATGTAGCGTTTGCCGTTGATCGTTTGCACACGTATCGGGCCACACAAATCCATGTGAAGAAGATGTAGCACATGCTGAGAGCTGTGTTCCACCTTGGAAGGAAAATGAGCACGAGTGCTTTTCCCTTGTTCACAGGCTGAGCAAAGGTGATCTTTTGAATACCAGAATCGTGGGAGTCCTTCAACAAGTTTGTGTCGAGCAAGGTTGGTGATGGTTTGAAAGTTTAGATGTGAGAGACGACGGTGCCATAGCCAGGATTTTGTAGATGTTGCCTTTCAAAGTAAGCAAATGGGAGAGGAAGCAACCATGTCTTGCATAGAGATAGTGTAGAGACTAGAATTACGCGAGCCAGACATAAGGTCGTTTCCTTGTAGATCACGAATGAAACAAGTTTTCTCCCTGAAAGCAACCTCCAAATCTCCATCACAAAATTGACCTACTGAAAACAGATTGTGACCGAGGCCTTCCACATAGTAAACCCTGCTGATTTCGATGTTCCCATTAACATAATCTCCGTAGCCCATGATGGCTGCGAAGTGATCGTTCCCGAATCTGACAGTGCCAATGAACTTTGCAATAAAGTTTGATAACAGTTTAAGGTTGCCTGTCATGTGTCGGGAACATCCGCTATCAACAATCCAGAGAACGATCTGTATCACCTGCATTACACACAGACGACACAGATGGAATAGAAGTAGATGTGGAACCCCGAAATGTTAGAGGGTTCCGAAGCAGGTATATTAGACATACACACATAGAGAATTTTAGGCATCCACTTAAATCCTAGTGTGTTATATATCCATTTCTGCCATCTGTAACTACTCTTTGCTTTAGTCTTAGTGAAAGCACTAGGTGGTACTACATTCTTAGGAGGTGAAGCGGTAGCTACTGTGATAGCAATGGTTGCCTTAGAATCTAAAGAAGGTGGTTTACCAAGCACAGACTTAGAATGATTAGTGGGCCTAGAGGTATTCCGATTCTTAGGATTCCGTAATCTAGAGATTATAGCTTTAGCAACACATTTGTCATGACAATCAGAATTCATACTCTTTCGACAAATAACACAAGGTGCATCAGACTGAATATCAAAAGTACTTAACGGTTTAGCATTCGTTACAGCACTATTTCTATTACATTTGCCAGACGTAACATCTATAGTGGAGGCAACATGATTTTTATTCAGAGTCCTAGGGTGTTCTTCTACTTTAGCATTCCTTATTGATCTTTTCTTAGGTCGCAACTTCCTATTCTTCGATTGAGTGCTCCTAGGCTGTGAAGTGCGGACGTTTGGAAAAGATGCAACTATTCCTGTTTCAGTAGAGGGAAACACATTAGCAACTTGTGATTTGGCAGTGGGAATTCTTGGTTCATGATTACTAAGTGTGACTGGTGCTAATCTCTTAATCACAGTAGGCGGAAGTTGTTCATACTTTCCTAACATTTCTCGTAACTTAGAGATGGTGTGAATCAGATCTTGATTTTCAGAACAAATATTACCAGCGAAATTCATGACTTCTCTAGTGTGAGCAAGATAGTGATCAAGTTCGTTTGATGCTTCAAGTCGAGTCTTTTTGAGTAAATCAAATATGACACCATATTCCTGTTTAACTTTTAAAAGTTCTTGTTCATATTTTGAGATTTGACTTTTCAAAGACACGTTTTGATCATCCAGTTGCTCAATTTTAGGATCAGAAGATTTTGCACTCAATTGAGCGATTTTCTTTTGAAAACTGAGTTGATGGTTGTGAATATCTTTTTCACACCAATGAAGACGCCGTTTTGCATTGTAAATTTCCGTGTGTAATCGTGTATTTTCAGCTTTTAAAGACTCGATCTGAAGCACATTATCGGTGTTCTCAACAGTTACAACAGTTTCAAAAATATCAGCAGAGATATAATCAGATGCAAATGGCAAGGCATGAAGTAACACAACATTATGGATATCAGCACAGATAACATCTTCCAAGAGTCGATCAACATCTTTTCTCAACAGTTTCTTTTTGTGTTTTGTGTTCGAAATAGATGTTTCTGTTTTCTCGAAAACGTTTTTCATTACCCCAAGTTCCTTATGAAAGTCCTTTTCCCAGGCAATTGCACAACTTTTCAAGTTTTTAACATTAGGTAAAAGATTTTTCTGAAAAATGTCTCTTTGTTCTCGCGCCAGAGGCGATTGAAAATGTTCAACTTTGATTTCAGATCGATATTCTATCTCATGTTGTAAAATTTTGAGGTCAGCCATGAAAATGTCAAAATATCGAAGAATTTTTCGATTTTCAGGTTGTGAGTTTACTTCACTAATGGAAGGTAAAGGACCATAAGTTTGTGCAAAGTCTGTTTTGGGATTAACAATAGAAGACTCAGGTGTTTTGATGATAACCCTTGGTGTGTTAGAAGATTCCGTTGGTGTGACGAAAGTGACCGCGTTTTTATAATTAAAAGGTTTGTTGTAAACAACGTTTTTTAATTTTGATCGACTCTCGTCTTCTGCATCTAATTCCTCTTGACGATGGTATTCAACAACACTCATGACAGTATTATCAATTTTGTATTCTGCACTGGAAACTTCAGGAGTTGGTTTGAATGTTTTTAGTGAAAGCTTTGGTTTGTAATCAGCTAGATTTTTTCCATATCCATTTGGATTGGGTTTTAAGGCAAACTTTTCAATAGCTGTTACTGATTCACCATGTTTGTAAACAACAGTTTTAAACTCTTTAAGTTTGTTTTGCAAGCCGAGAATTTCGTCAAGAAGGTCATCTACCCGATTCGTTGAATGCTTTTTGTATGCGGAGAACTGTTTTTGACAATTTAACAACTCAACCTTAGCTTTTTGATTTTCCAAGGTGAGAGCGTTAATTTGCTTTTTATGTTCGTGTTTCAGTTGTTCTAATTCAGACAACAAAGCATTCTTCGAGGCGGCTAGATCACGCATCTGTCTCTCTAAATATTTTTCATTTTGATGAGATTTTGCAAAAGCAGCTTCAAAACCTTTTTCACGGTTTTCTTGAGTTTTGAAAAAGTTGAGTTGCATTTGTAAGCATTCAAAATCCTTGGTTAACAGTGCATTTTTACTTTTTAAGGACTGATTTAATGCATAACATTCCTCCATTTTGATTTTATGGTCTTGAATTAACCGAGCAAAATCTGGATGAGGCAACAGATCATCTTGTTCAACGTGAGTCTCAACATGATCATTCTTTAGATCCTCAAGTACGACCACGGAGTCAATTTGATTATCAAAGGAAACCAGAAGGTCATCTTGATCGTCAAATGTAACTACAGGGTTAACTTGAAAGTCATCAGAAAGAGATGTAGAAGACTCATTTTGAACAGTCTGATCCGTGCCGGATTCAGATATTGGCGGAGATAGTAGTTCAGATATGATGATGGTTTGTTCGGGTACCTGAGACAAGCCATCAGTGTCATACACTGGGCCTGTATCACTCATGTGCAGCTCATGCATATTAGCCATCAACATAACAGCTGCATTAGCTTGCAAGTCCTCCATATCATCATCTGAGTCTGCATCTGCCATAAAGCTCTGTTCTTTGTCTGTAAGAGATCCACCAGCTTCATCCTTAAGAGCCAAAAGTAAGGCTTCTTTGAAATAAGCACTGCCCCTAGTCCTTGGCTTTGGGCATGAATTAGCCAGGTGACCCTTTTCATTGCAGTTGTAGCATCTAAGACCATTTAACCGATTTTGAGCATTTCCCTGTTCCACCACTTGAGCTCTGTTGTTATTCCTACCCATAGCATTAAACCCTTGACCACCGCCCATCTGACGACCATAATCACGATTCTGAACTTCAACACGTCCATTGTTCACAACAGCTTGAGTCCATGTGTTAGATGAGGAACGAATACGATTGTTGGATTTGTTGGTGTAACGGCCAAAAGCATTAGCAATCATTACAAATCCTTGTTGCAATGCTTCGAATGGGTCGATTTCCTCAGTAGCTTCACTGACATATGCTTGAGCATTGTTGCTGTATGGAACCAATTGATTTTGTTGAGGTTGAGGTTGTTGCTGTGAAGGTGTGTTTGAAGCAGTTGGTTGAGTTGCTGGTTGAGAGGGATAATTCTGTTGAGCATACAAGGCAAGTTGTTGATTGTCCGGTTGTGACTGTTTAGCAATTTGAGCACGGAGAATCCTTTCTTGATCAACTTCCTTTTCATGAGGCTTCAAGTAATCGTACAACAATCCATAAGTAGAATGGTGCATATTCTTCGTTTGACGGAGAAAAATGACATACTTCTCCCATTCTGGACCAAGACTACTCAGGAACTTAGTATTCACTGCAATTCTTGGCATGATGATGTTGTGTTTATCCAAATCATTGATGATGTCTGAGAATCGATGATGATAGGACTCTAGTGTCTCTCCAGGTTCAATCATGAAGTGTTCATAAGCAAAGTAAATTTTGGATTCCAAATCCTCCTGATTGAGTACAGATCCTTCCATAAGAAGACGAATATGATCCCACATTTTTTGTGTAGTCTTTTGAGCATCGAAACTACGAAGAATTGGGTTTGGTAATCCTAAGAGGATGTATTCCATTGCAAGTTCATCAGCTTCATAGTGTAGAAGTTCTGTAGGATTTAAATCTGCAACAGTAGCAATGTTGGTTTGTTCATCTCTTGGTGGAACAGCAGTTGGATCTCCGGGTACAATGACAGTAGGCATTTCAAATGGACCTTCCAATATAACCTTCTTTAAGAACTTTCCATGTGGCTTCTTTAGATCACAAAACCTAAAGAACCTTATCACCCATTGATCGTAGTTTCCTGGAGTGAGCATTGGAGGTCTATCAAGTGATCCAGCTTCATGAATTGATTGTTGGCTGCTTAAAGCTTCACACATCTTTGCAAACCAAGTGGGTTCCTTTATAGTGCTTCGTGATGGATGTTGATTGAAATCGTTTGTGTAGGGTAGAGCTTGAAGACTTGGTGGTGGTTGAACCATTTGTGGTTGTGGAATTGCACCAAGTTGTGGAGTATGTTGCTGATTAAATTGTTGTTGATAAATAGCTTGTTGTTGATTCCATTGTTGATGTTGTGGAGTTAATTGTTGTTGTTGTTGATGATTATAAGTGTGAGGGAAATAGTTAGAGTATGCTGGTTGAGACATGATGATTAACTTGTGTGGTAAAAATGGATCTTTGTAGTCGAATGAACCTTTGTTGATGAAGTGTCCTTAGGCGTAGAAAAGACAAGAACCAAGTAGCACTTATGCATAAAAACACCAAAAGTTACGCGTAACAATGAGAAGTTACGCGTAGGATTTAGCTTACGCGTAAGAAGGATAAAAGCACTAAATTTATGCGTAGACAAAAGTTAGGCGTAGAAAGTTAGGCGTAGGATTACCTTATGCGTAGACCGAAGTTTACGCGTAAAGTGAATCTTATGCGTAGAATTTCTACGCGTAAGCTTATGCTTATGCGTAATTGTTAGGTCACAAGTTTTACAACACAAGCTTATAGAGAAAGGGATGAAGGCGATTGAACAAGCTAAACACACACACACACGTATAATACTATGACCGGTTATGAATAAGAGTGAATGAGAGAATAACTTGAACAACCAACCCTCAAATGAGGGTTTACAAGAGTTTATATAGGCAAGGAGCTAGGGCAACACTCCCTCTCCTTCCCTATTCCTTATTGGGCTTGGGCCTCAGCTTATGGGCCTTCTACATAAGCTGGACCTTAAACAAACATAAAGGCCAGAATAAAGCTACCTATTACATATGAAATATAAATACTTGAAATACTGTTTAGGAGTGATTCCAACAATCTCCCCCTCAAGTATATATGAATAACGGTGAAGGCGTTGATGTAATAGTAGCAGTGACGTCTTCTGACATTCTTCTTTCTTGTGAGAAGAATTGCCTTGGTTCGAACAATCTCCCCAGTGTAGAGAGATAGTTATCTTTGTGCGGTTTTGCTTTGACGTCATCATTAACTTTGTTCTTTGATTTATTGTTCTTTGTGGTGAAAGTGATAGTATGTTGTTGTCTGCATCAGTCTGCCTCGGCGTGCTCCAGTGTCTCCACGTCATTCTTCAACATGCTCACACGCTCTTTGACGGTGAAAATCAAAACTGATGAAGTTCTTTAAGTCTTTAACTTTGTAGATTCTTTGGTTTGACGAAGAATCATTCTGACTGTTGTGTTGCATTTGAATAGAACTTCCATTAGTGTTGATGTTGGCGTAAGCATGAGAAGAATCAGCACGATCATCCCGCTCCGGAGCTTCCATAAGAAGAAAACATTTCAAACGGTTAGTAATAAGCGGTTTCCGGCACTTACAAGTTTGAACTTCGAGAGTGTCAACAGCATAGTGTGAAGACACAACTCTAATTCTTACAAAGGCCGTTCCTGAACTGGAGTCCCACAAGTGAGATAACGCGATGTACCGAAGTACATCTAGAGTTAAGATGAGTCGCTGAGGTATACCGAAGCATCACCTCACGACTGTAGACCGTTTGAGACACACTCCGCGTAATCCACGGGGAGTTACCGAAGCGACCTGCTGTCAGGGCTGTTTGATGTTGACCCTGGCAGGAGTTTCCATTCAATCACTGAGGATCACAGATGTGAACCTCTCATAAATGTTCTCGACAGATTGCTAAGATCTGTGAAGGACTCGATATGAACCATTGAATCACTGAAGATCTTATTGTTGATCAACGAGTGATTAAAATGTCAAGTGTTCCTAAGAGATCTTTTGATGAATCTCGTGGCTCTAGACTCAATAGTGCGTTTTGGTTTTCCTGAGCGGAGACTAGGGAGAGGGTCTCCTTCTTCAATACCAGCGATCTCTAAGAGAAAGCCAATAGTTTACGTAGGGTTCCCTGTGAGAATGAAACAAGCTTCTGTTGAGAGAAACTTGAGTGGCTAAGAAGGTTTAGTGCATGCGTCACTGGGTCCATGACGACTTTTAATCTTCAATACCGGTGTCACTAAGTGACAACCAGTAGCATATGAATTGAACCCGGTGTCTGCCCTAAGTTGAATAATCTGGAGGGCTATTTCTATTCACCCTTTACTTTACATTTCTTTTTGATTCTTCAACTCCTTCTTTCTCCGATTCTCATTTTCTCCTTTTTATAATCATTCCTAAGGACTTCTAACACTAACTAATGGTAGTGTCCTTGGGTAGATCCCTCCGGCTCTGGCGGATCATAGGACGGTTATTCCTAACCTTAGTCACCTTATAACTCCATGACTAACCTATGTT
>BPTQ01000001.1:26402270-26427931 GCA_019973895.1 Chrysanthemum seticuspe
CTTCATGGTGTGGCTAAGAAGCTTGATGCCCCTATAATTGCTACACACCTGCACATCACCTTTGTTCTTGTAAATGGGGATGACTTCACTGAGTCTCCATTCTTCTGGCATCTTATCACCGGAAAAGATCTTGTTGAAGAGGCAGGTCAGCCAAGCTACCCCCTCCTCACCCATACACCTCCAAGCTTCTACTGGGATTTGGTCCGGTCCTACTGCTTTGTTACTTCCCATCTTCTGTAGAGCAACCTTCACTTCTGGTTGGTTAATCCTCGAATAGTAGCACTCTGGTCGTTGGTTGGGGTTCTCTTCATCCCCGCTACCTTCCGGAGTTCCTGCGTTGAAAAGAGAGGCGAAATACTCTCCCCATCTTCTCCTAATATCCTCTTCGTTTACAATGATCCGACCCCCTTCATCTTTGATATATTTAACGTTTCCTAAATCCCTCCTTCTTCTCTCTCGAGCTTTAGCAATCCTAAATATATCGTTAGCCCCCTCTTTCGAGTCCAATTTCTTATACAAATCTTCGTACGCCTTGTCCTTCGCTAGTGCTACTGCCTTTTTCGCTTCTCTTTTGGCTACTTTATACCTCTCCTCTGCTGCGGAAATGTCATCTTGGTGGCCTTCTCGGCACGCCTGAGGCTCCCTGAACCTAGCTTGTTTCGCAGCCACTTTGGATTGTACTTCCTCGGAAAACCACCACGATTCCCTCTTGGGTAGCTGGGGTATCGTTGCCCCTCTAGTCACACCCAGGGAATCCTTTGCTGCGTCCTTAATGATGCCGGCAAGCGAGTTCCACATCCGGTCCGCGTCACTAGCAGACAAGTCTTCCGACCGCGTAGAAAGACCCTCCGATACTTTCGCTCTAAACGTCTCAGCCGCCTCACCGTACAAATTCTTCTAAAGTATCCTCGGTGACCTGGTCGCTACTCTCCCTGGGTGATGCCTCTCGAAAAGAGATTCCATCACTAACAGTTTGTGTTGGGATGTGCATGCCTCTCCTGGGAAAACTCTACAGTCCCTACATGCTCTGAGATCAGTTCTTCGAACCAACAGGTAGTCGATCTGGGTGTTGTGGCCCCCACTCTGGTAGGTGATCAAATAAACATCTCTCTTCTTGAAGAAGGAGTTCACTACCACCAAGTCGTGAGCCGTAGCAAAGTCAAGAATCGTACGACCCTCCTCGTTCCTCTCTCCAAAGCCATACCCTCCATGGACCCCCGCGTACCCATCTATCGCCGCTCCAATATGGCCGTTCAAATCACCTCCTAAGATCAGACGCTGGTTTGACGGGAACTCTCTAACAAGATCATCAAGCGAGTCCCAGAAGCTCTTCTTCTCAACTTCATTACGGCCCACCTGTGGTGCATAAGCGCAGATTACATTAACGGTCTCCCCTTCAATAACCAAAGTAATCGCCATGATCCTATCGCTCCTCCGTATCACTTGCACCACATTATCCTTGAGGCCCGCCGCCACAATAACTCCCACTCCGTTACTCGCGATCCTAGAGCCCGAATACCAAAGCTTGTACCCGTTACCCTCCCTCGTTCTAGAACCCTTCCATTTAGTCTCCTGGAAACACGCAATGTCTACCTTATGTCTCCTCAACGCGTCAACAAGCTCAAAAAACTTACCGGTCAAAGACCCAATATTCCAACTACCCACCCGGATCCTACGGGGGAACGCTACCCTAGCGCCACCCCTACTCACCCTAGGCCCATCTACCCCGCCTCCTCCACTAACCCCGCCGACCCCTCTAACCCCGCCTACGCCATCCACCCCGTCTACCCCGCCTACGCCATCTACCCCGCCTACCCCATCAACCCCGCCAACCCTACCTACCCCATCTACCCCGCCTACACCACCCAACTCGGCAAGACATGATCTCAGGTAACCATCGAGGAACAAGGCGTCTATCCTACCCCAACAAGCAACCACAAAGCCAAAGGGGACAAACCTACCCTAAAGCAAAAAAGGGGGTACACCCACGGGCAAAACCACCCAAAAGAAACAACAAATATCCAAGAAACACTACCAAGAAAACAAACAAAAGAGCGGAAAAAATATATATATATATGTGAGTAAATGAGTAAAGGAACAAACACTGCTGCTGCCGGAAAATCCGGTCAACAGTTGAGGCGGCAAGCGGCTGGCGGCGATTTCCGGCGAGAAGCGTCGAGGTCCAAGAGTCTCCTGATGAAATCCGTCCACTGAACCCCCAACACACCTGAAAAGACAAAACACTAGCAGAAAAACAAGAAAGCCGGAACTTGGCCGGAAAAAAGTTAGTTCTGGTCCGGTTTGGCCGGAAAAAAAGTTATGTCTGGTCCGGTTTGACCGGAAAAATTCGGAAACAACAAAGCACAACAGGCGTCACGCCTACTTGCTCTAGATCGCCGGCAAAGGAGAATCCGTCGAAGTCGACACCGGCGCGTGTCGGCGCGTCAGAAGTCCAGCAGCAAAAAAATTGGTACCGTTTAGCTCGGAAAGAAATGAGGAAGATGAATATCTTGTTTAATTGTAGCAATAATTGATGTTGAGAGATAGAAAGGGGGTGAGATAATCGACTGGGGTGGAAGGTAAAAAGAGGAGAGAGAAAGAGACTTTTGAAAGGTTAGAGATGTCTTCCTGTAAAAAGAGGAGAGAGAAAGAGACTTTTGAAAGGTTAGAGACTTTTGAAAGGTTAATTGATATGTTGTATGGTTTGAATAAACCAGTGTTCTTTTGAAAGGTTAGAGATATCTTGTATACTTCTCTTGACTGATGGAAATTCCTTTTTCAGTTTGCCTGATTTGTAATCCAAGAAAGTATGTGAGTTCACCCATCATGCTCATTTCAAACTTCTTTGTCATCAGTTTTTCAAATTGTTTGCAAAGTTTGTAGTTTGTTGAGCCAAAGATGATGTCATCAACATATACTTGGACCAGTATCACATCCTGCTATGTTCTATAGACAAACAGTGTGTTGTCTATCTTTCCTCTGACAAACTTGTTTTGTATCAGGAAGGCTGAGAGAGTTTCATACCATGCCCTGGGAGCTTGTTTCAGTCCATAAAGGGCTTTGTCAAGCTTACAGACATAGTCAGGGAATTCACTGTTCTCAAAGCCTGGAGATTGTTGAACATAAACATCTTCCTTGAGTTCACCATTTAGAAATGCACTTTTTACATCCATTTGGTAAACTTTGAAGTTCATGTAGGTAGCATATGCAAGGAAGATCCTGATGGATTCCATTCTTGCAACAGGAGCAAATGTCTCATCATAGTCAATGCCTTCTTGTTGACTGTAACCTTTGCCTACAAGTCTGGCTTTGTTTTTAATGACAGTGCCGTTTTCATCAGTTTTGTTTCTGAAAACCCACTTCATTCCTATGACAATGACATCCTGAGGACATTTGATCAAGGTCATGACCTTGTTTTTGTCGAACTGTTGAAGTTCTTCTTGCATGGCCTGAACCCATCTTGGATCCTTTAGAGCCTCAGTGACACTTTTGGGTTCTATATCTGAGAGGTAATCAGCATATAGACATTCATTGGCTAAAGCTGCAGTTAACCTAGCAGCCATGCTTCTAGTGAGCATGCCCTCAGTGGGTTCACCAATGATGTTTACAAGCTCAATGTCCTAAGTTCTTGTCCAATTACTTTGTGGTCTAGGTTCTGAGCTAGAGGAAGACACTGGAAGTTCAGGTGTGAG
The DNA here is from genome assembly GCA_019973895.1 of Chrysanthemum seticuspe. NCBI lineage: Eukaryota > Viridiplantae > Streptophyta > Magnoliopsida > Asterales > Asteraceae > Chrysanthemum > Chrysanthemum seticuspe. Next base: position 26,405,963 of record BPTQ01000001.1, read on the forward strand.
TTCAGGTGCAAGAGCCACAGGATCATTTAGATCATCTGTTGAGATGTCTTGTTCTGGTAGTGGTTCTTGAGTTACAGGATCCTGATCATTTGGATCAGTGTTACCTATCCCAGCAGGGATTGACTGATTATCAATGAATTCACTGATAGTTGGTTGTGACAGGTTGTGAGGCAAGACATAATATGAGATGTCAGCATCAGCTTGGTATGAGGAATTGGTTTCAGTGTTGTACTCATCAGGAGGATATCTTGATGAGTTGTCAATTCCTATATCCTCCACTAAAGTGTTGGTGAACCTGATGCTTTCTACACTTTCATCAAAGGTGACATGAAAATTTTCCTCAACTTGTTGTCTCCTTGTGTTAAATACCTTGAAGGCTTTGGAGATCAATGAGTAACCTAGAAAGTATCCATCATCAGCTTTAGCATCAAACTTGCCTAGATGATCCTTGTGGTTATGAATAAACACAGGACATCCAAACACATGAAAGTAGCTGATGTCAGGAAGTCTACCTTTGAATATCTCATATGGGGTTTTATTATGTCTTTTGACAATGATTGACCTGTTTTGAGTGTAACAGGCTGTTTTAACTGCTTTAGTCCAGAAATGCTTTGAAAGGGCTGAGCCATTTATCATGGTTCTTGCAACCTCAATGAGAGTTCTGTTTTTCCTTTCAGCTACCCCGTTTTGTTCAGGGGTATAAGGAGATGAGAAATTTTGGGAGATTCCCTTCTCATCACAGAAACTCTCAAGCTCAGCATTTCTAAATTCAGTACCATTGTCAGTTCTGATTTGTTTCACTGTAATGTCATTCTGGTTTTCAATGTTCCTGATGAATGACATTATAGTGTCAGCTGCCTAACTCTTTTTGGAAAGAAAGTATACCCAAGTGTATCTTGAAAACTCATCAAAAATGACAAGTGTATACTTCTCATGCTGGATTGATCTAGGACTAACTGGTCCAAAGAGATCCATATGCAAGAGGTGAAGGCAGCTTTTGATAGAGAAATTTTGCTTGGTTTTGAAAGATGCTCTTTTATGTTTACCTTTTTCACAGGCTGAGCATGGTTTATCTTTTGCAAAAACCAGTGATGGTAAGCCAAGGACCTTGTTTTGTTTTGCCAAGTTGTTGATGTTTTTGAAGTTTAAGTGTGAGAGTCTCTTGTGCCACAGCCAATTGATAGTTTCAGTGGCTTTGGCAAAGAGACAGGTTCCATCTTTAGAGAGAGTTGACATGTCTAAGACATAAACATCGTCTCTCCTAGGAGCAATCAACACAACTTCCTTGTTGGCATTGAAAATGGTACCTTGTTTGTCATTGAATTGTACAATGTACTTAGCATCACATAGCTGACTGACACTGATGAGATTGTATTTGAGACCGTTGACATCATCCTAGAGAAAACTATTCCATTGCAGTTTAATGAACCATAACCTTATGTGGGACATGATGAGTTATCACCAAATACTACCTTGGGCCCTGGTTCCTTTACATACTTGTGCAGATATTCCTTCACACCAGTCATGCTTCTTGAGCATCCACTGTCTAGATGCTAGATAGGCTCCCTGGCATGCCTCTGCACAAGTAGTAAACTGAATTAGTTTCTCTTCGTGACCCACTTACTAGTGGGCTTGGGTCTCATGGTCTCTTTGAATTGAGCAATTGATTCATGGTCAGTGGTGGAGTGCAATGAGCTACCACAGGTTTTGCATTTAGAGACTGAGGATGACTCAGTGGATTTGGGTTGCATTGAACTTCTCCTTGCATGGATGACACTGTCATGCTGGGATGTCTTATGAGTTGTGTTACCGCAAATATCACAGCATATGTTCATAAGACAATCATCAGGGCGATGATCATTAAAGCCACAGTGTGGGCAAGGAGGAAAAGGCTTAGCTCTTAACTTTTGAGCTGACTTGGATGAAGAAGCATACTGATGACCAACTTTGGTGTAGTTTGCTTGACTGAGAGAACTTACATATTGCAAGTGGTCAGCAGTTTTGTGATCATCCTTTTTGCAGATCATGCAAAAAAGGATTCTATAACAGTTGTCAGTGGTATGACTGGTATAGTGGCACAGATCACATTTCTGCTTGTTTTTTGTGGTGGCTTTTGACTTTGAGGAAGCTGACTTAGTTTCCTTGATTGATTCAGGGACCTTTTCAATGGATTTCATTTTGTCAGTTAGTTTCCTCACTAGTTCAGTCAGTTGCTGAATCTGATCAGCTTCAGTGGGGACAGAGGATGTGGAAGTTTCAGTGGGGGTGGATTCTTGTTGAGTTGGTTTTGATGGTCTTTTCAGGATGGTTCTACCAAGACCAGACCTTTCTTTTGGAGAGTGTGGATTGTATTGTAATGAAGTAAGCTCAGAGCTAGGATCAGCACCCTGAAGAGGTTCCAAAGGTGGAAGTGGTGCTTGAGATTCATCTTCAGACTCAGAGATGTGTTCAGTGCTACTGGGCACATCTGGGAGTCCAAGTATGCTCTTTAGAGCTTGACTTTCAGGCTCTAGAATTCTTCCAGAGTCAAAGTTAGGAAGCTTACTCTCATGATTAAGTCTTTCAATCCAATCACTGGGCTTGGGAACAGACAACATATTGGTAATCATGCCACCAGACACAAAGGGTTTAGGACTCTGGTCTTTGTTGTGAGAGTCAGAAAGATGATGTTCACCTATGACTCTCTTTTTGCTACTAGGGGCACCCACTGCATCAAAGACTCTTGGATTCTTGGCGGTCCAACTATCAATGATTTCTTTTTCTTTCTTAAGTTCATCTTGAAGAGCCTGATTTCTTTTAACTAATTCAGTGTTTTGAATTTGTAAGGTGATAGCCTCAAGCTTGTTTTGTTTTAACACAAGTAACTCATCCCTACACTTGTTCAATTCAAAACTTAGCTTGTTGTACTTAGAAAAAAGATTTAGTCTTTGCTCCTCTACAAACTTAAGATCAACATTGATATAGTTCATATAGGACTACCAATCAGAATCATCATCCATAGAAAGTAGAATATTTACCTTCTTTATTGTGATGTTGACCCATTCTCCATTTCTAGCATGATTCTTTCCAACAACTAGCTTGTCTTCCTCTGAGAGGGCCATCAGTGCGCTTACATGCACCATTTCATCATCTGATGAGACTGGCTCTTCATCCTAGTCGAAGGTTTCAGCAACAAGACCTTTGTTTTTACCCTGCACAGATTGAACACTTTTTGGTTCTGAGGGACTGGCCTCAAGTAATGCAAGCTTAGCTTTGATCTTCCTATACTTGGCTTCAAAATCTATTGTTTTGTTCTGGTCAGATTTATTCTGAAAGTTTTGATGAGACTGATAGATTTTAGGTTGAAATTTGCTAAAGCCTGAGGACTGATTTAACCCTGATGGTCTGTAAGAGGGTTCAGAAATTGTTTTTGAAACACAGTCCTTTGCAAAATGGCCTCTTTTGTGACACTTAAAGCATTCAGTGTCCTCATTTGATTTAGCAGTTGAAAAACCTTTGTTTCTTTTAATAAACCTTCGAGAGTTTGCAAGGAGTGCCCTTTCCTGAAATTCAACTTTCAGGTCATTTAGGTACTCCTCACTTGATCTCTCATCAGGCTCATCATCTGAATTTTCTTGAAAATCTTGAACCACATTGTTAGAAAAGAAGGCAGTTGATATAGGTGAGGTGATGGTCAGGGACTTCTTGACTTCCTGAGACTTCTTTAAGTCAGGGTATCGTCTGTTGATGAGGTTTTCCTCATAGACAAATTTCCCATAAATTTCAGGAAGTTCAAGATTTTGAATGTGATTTGCATTTCTAAGTCCCTGAGAGAAGTTCAACCACTTCTCAGGGAGACAATTGACAAAACCAACATTAATCTCATGTTTGGACAACTTAACACCATCATTAGCCAGTTCATTTAAAAGAGTTTTGTATCGGGTGTAAGTTTGTGAGAGAGTTTCAGAGTCCCTAGCCCTGAAGGTATTATACTCAAGTTTCAGGTCCATAATCCTGTTTTCCTTGGTATCAGATGGGCCTTCATGGCTATGGACTAGGTCATCCCAGGTTTGTTTAGCTGTATTACAGCTTATAACTGACTCCATTATATCATCAGGAAGACATGATATGATGATACTTTTGAGTCTTTGGTCCTAGTTGACCACTCTCCTTCCATCCTGAGTCCACTGAGCTTCAGGTTTGGGCAAACCTTCAGCAGTCTTTGGGATAAATGGACCTTCATTTATACACTTGATATAATAAAGTTCCATCCCAATCAAATAGCAAAGTATACGCTTTTTCCATTTGTTAAATTTGCCAACTTCAAGTCTAGGGGCAACAGCTGAATAAGCTCCACCCTTTTTATCGACTAGTTGGGGTACATCAGTTTCAGCCATAGGAATCCTGATTTAAAAACGTTTTAGAGCGGCTTAAAAGGTTTTATAATCAGCCTTGCTCTGATACCACTTGTTGTTCCCTATTCACTATCGTTTAAAAACAATTAAGTACTTAAAACAATTTAACAGTGAATAATGACTTAAATTAATGTAAGTAAAACACACAAAGTAATTTTCAACATCATATTCTTATTAGAAATAAATCAAAAGAATACGTTACCTAAGTACTTGTGGGATAGTACTTGGGATTGAAATGACAAAGTTTGGGGTGACTCCTCTCTAAGCTCAGGCTAAGTCTGAGCACAACTCTTAGTACCCACTGAGCTATCTCAAGGATAAAGTTGTATTTGGAAGAGTGAAAAGTTGGCTTGAGTGTGTGTGTTTTTACAATTCACAAGCTTAAACTTTTCACTCCTTCTCTTATGCTATTTATACAAGTATGGATATTTAACTTTAACCTAGAAGACAAAAACATTGATCACAGTACTCCTGAATATAGATATATTCGATTACTGTTTACTTTGTTATTTGTAGTCAGGCGGCGAAGCTTCTTTCCTTAACAAAGAATCCTTTAGTATCGCCGCTTACTATAAATGGGAAGATATGGCTTTAGTAGATAGGGACTTAGTTTTATCTGTGTAAAGCACTTGGGGGCTTAGTTTTATCTGGGTAAACTTTTCCCGCCTAGTCCCGCTCATTCTTCAGTCTTCAAAGCCTTCAGTCTCTTCCTTCAATTTGTCTTGAGCTTTAACAGTTGGAGAGGAGTCTTAGGGATTCAGTGAGTTATTGTCATCACTCACTGAATCCACCATCTTCTTCTTGACTTAGTCTTCACCCATTAAGTTTCGCCTTGCTGAGTGGAGAGGCTTTTCCTTTGCCTCGTACTGAGTATCCTGAAGATGGCTCACTGAGAGACTATGCACTCAGTGACCTGATAGTGTTTAACGGATTAAACACTTAGGATATTTTCTATTCAAATCCTAGATTAAGGGGTTTTGGTATTTACTGAACCCAACACTATTCAACCCCATACTAGTTTTTCACAAGTTTCTTGATAAATGATTTAAACTTGTTAATTTTAAGAGGTGTTTTTCTAAGTTTATGTTTTAGGCTTAGGATTACATTTCATACACATTTTATGACTTACCAAACGAACGTGTTTAACGAAAAGCAATTATACTTGCGAAATTATGATTCTAGTTTGACATTTGCAAAACTTACAGGCTAAATTTGTAGTCATTGGAAGAAAAAATTTATGAGTTAAAAATAAAAACTAATAAAAGTTTAATGATTAAACAATCTTTAAAATATTAATTATGTTATAGATGTTGTTATCATTTTTAATGAAATGCATAATAGTCCATTAATATTACTTAATTTTAAACCTTTTAAGTTTTCAAGAAATGTCATTTACTCGTTATAGATAGTAAAGAATAAAGATAGATAGTAAAGATAAAGATAAATTACAAACTTATAAGCTCATTTTAGTGTTTGTATTGGATTATTATAGTTAGAGAGATAACATGACAAAAATTACATGTATCTTTAAAATTGTAGTTGTTATAAAGGGGTAAAAAGTCTTTTGCTATGATACTCCTTAGAAAGTCTTATGTTTTTAAAGAGATTTGCTAAAAATACAAAACTTTTATAAAGTAAAATTCATAAAATAACGTGTCATGTTAATATGTGGTATTTATTCTCTTTTCTATATATCATCTCATATTCGTAGCCAATAGTCACTAACGCTCTGTTCTCGAGTATAAAATTTAAAGAATGGAATGGGATGGGATGGGAAGGGCAAAGTAGGGGATGACATAGTGAAGAAAGTGGTTATTTATTTTTGTGTTCTTGAGTTTTTTTTAAAGTAGCAAGGAAAGGAAAAGAAGTTACACAAATTACCAATATACCCCTCCGTTGCTCACCTTACCCAACTCGTTAACAGAAAATAGAACAAAAAATCTTTGGCGTATATCATTACTAAAGAATCTGAAACTTAAACATAAAGTGAACGCTACAAATACATTCCATCCCTTTCATTTTATTAAATAAAACAATATACAATGATAATACACCACATTCGTCCAAGAAAATACGTTTACTTCATCTGTGGTTAATTTTTTAGTTTAATAATTGTTGGGCAAATTATTATAGTACCTTTTAGTAGTGATAACATAATAGAAATACAGAATACTACTGTAGTCATACCATCAATGTTGGAGAAAACACTTGTATAATTTCTTCATTTACAAAGACCTTAATGTTGACAATATTTAAGCAATAACTCAAAACATTTATCAGCAAAAATGATTGTTATGAGGGTGACTATAATTCATGATGCATTAAGGTGCAAAGGGGCAAAGAATCAAATAATTATATTTCACAGTAATTATATTTATCTACAGCTTGGGATACTATTGTAATTTAACAAAGTCTTGTAATGTTGAAAACCCATTTCCCTCCCCAATCCGCCCACAATTGGACGGAACAAAATAACACTCAAAAGCCCATCCCTTCCCTCCCTCCCACCTTCCCGTCCCCTACCTTTCCATCTTAAAAAAACTCAAGAACGCCCTTTTTTTTATTTCCCTTCCCCTCCCCTTCCATTACTTTAAAAATAAAACTCGAGAACAGAGCGTAAGACACGTCATATTATGAAATTTTATGTGGTTCTAGCATACCTCTTTTTTAAATAAGATACACGGACTTGAGAAACCTCCTTCATATAAGCTCATAAACCTAAGCTTCAAAGCTTACACAAACACTTATGTGATTAGTTTCAGTAATATAAGTTAAAAAGCTCACAAGCCTTTTATAAAAGTTTAAACAAACACCTCGTTAGTATGTTTGCAAGTTAAAGGTTTCAACATGCAAATAAACAAGTTTTATATCGAAAATGATTGATTAAATTATGCATAGACGAAAGGGTAAAAAAAAGCATTGCAATATTTAATAAACCACAACTATGACGTCATTCCTTGCGGCAACCTCTGGAATACTACATAACGATCCAAAGGGTCATAGCTAGGGAACCTAAAATCGGATGTAATAAGGACTCCATTACCGCATTCACTAATGCCACATAAACTTTCTCTCACTACATCCAACTTTTATTTTTTTCATTTTCATTTTTAAACACTTAAATTGTTTGGAATCCATTTTTATGTTATCACCTCTTTTTAAAAACTCTAGCTCCATACTACTATCGTCTTCTTCTTCATCTGAGGATGTAAAAAAAATGTTCGGAATCCATTTGCTTTTTATGAGATGTATAAAGTGTATAAGAAAAAATGTGTTTGAAAGTGTGTATAAGAATGAAGGAGTATTGAAATATTTATAGGTATAAAATTAAAATAAATATATTTCTTTTTCATCAAAAATGCTCAACGGATACATTTTTGACCATTGGGGCTTGTTCCTTCCTCTCATGACTTGGTCTTGGCATCGACTGAGTTTTCCATTGTGTTCATTGAAGACGCATGCTCCCAGGACACCATAATAAAGGGACGACGCGTCTTTGGGTCCCCAAGACTCAATCGTAAGACCCTTATTACGATCGCTCTAAAGTCAAAAGACCTAAGGTGTGTCTCGCGAAATTAGTTAGACTTGGAACTGGAGCTCGAACGTATATTATAAGCTGAAAGTTGATTTTTTTATATTACTAAAGGCGTTTGGCGAATTAGTTATAGTTAATTACATAAAAATACATAAAATATAATCACATATTCAAAGCTTATGTATATTCATTCATAATATTTTGAACGATATTTAAGTAGTAATTTAATTACATACAATCTCTTTTTTTTTATAAGCTCGATTCCATTAGTTTGAGCTTATAGCTTATCAAAACTTTCATAAGCTGCTAAAAGATCGGAAATCACGGTTAAAAAAAAAAAAAAAAAAAAAAAAAAACAAAACAAACTTTCATAAGCTTGTTTATCAAGCAAATCATTCTCATAAATAATGCCACGCCTCATCTAAACTACTTTATAATACATTTAGGACTTGCTATTAGAGGAAGTCTTAAAAAAATTAAAACATAAAACATTGCTATAAAAAGAAGTTTTAAAAATTGAGTCAATATTGTTCCAAGCATTATATTCAGTCAACTTGGAATTTATGTATTTAATTGTGTAGTTTGTAACAGCCAATGCTTGTAACATCCCATTCTAACATAATCAACACCGATGTAACAGCCTCAACCCTCCAACAATGATAAACAATAAAAAGGGCTAAAATTCAGGAATTCATCTACAAATCATGCCTTACAAAATGCAAAATACTACCATATCCTTAACAAAAATGCCACTATAAAATGGAGTCACAAGAAATCTAACCGGATCTGTCACCACTCACAAGAAATCTAATCGAAGGTATTGCGGTAGTTTTGTCTTTCTTTTGTAAATTTATAGAAAACTGAGGCCTCTTATATTTTTTAGGCGAATGACGTTTTTAGATCCGAACACTTAGGCCAATGATGTGAAAACTGATGCGGTTGATAGTTCTGGTGGTAATAGTGACGGTACTTAGCCGCAAAGCTCTAAAAGACTTTGTTGTTGCGTCTTTGGTTGGTGGTTTCTTTAAGAAGCATATTCATGGTCTGATGAAAGAATTACATGTGGTGTCGGTAGCGTGTGATGTGTATGGGAGGTGAGATTTGAGATGTAAATAAGTTGTTAGTTCTTAGGTCTAATGTTGGTGAGGGGGATGGTTTTTTTTTTTTTTTTTTTTTTTTTTTTTTTTTTTTTATGGTAAATATTGTGGTTGTCTATTCCCTTTTTGCTTCAAATTTGAAAATGTGCGTTAAGAGTTTTTGACCAATGCTTCTTTTGGTTGATTTATTAAAGATCTAAATCAAGTAATGTTATTGAGGCCAGTGATGTTGCTTATTGAAGCCAATGATTTTGCAGTTTATCATAGATCTATAACTGTAATATTTTGTAGCGTTTCGGCTCTATAATATTATGCCGTTAATTATGTTTGTTGTCGTATTTGGATTTTTTTAGAGGCTTCGATGATTAATTTTCCAATAAAAAGTTATATTAAGTTATGCAAGTTTAGAGAGTTTCAAGTCAAAGGATGACAATGTGTGACTTCTACACTTTGCAAATTGTGATTCTTAGATAATGATGAATGGATATTATTGCTTCTTTTGTAGTAACGATAGCCTAAGGTAGTTAGTTTTCAAGTATTTTTTTTTTTTGTGTTTATCAAAAGTTTTTTGATTATCGTAGAAAGATGAGATTGAGTTTTGGGACTCTTCTTACCTACAAAAGAGACGGACAAAAAATGTAGTTTTGGAGTAGCACAAAAAGATAATAATAAATCTGTATCAAACTTTCAAAAAGCTTGAATAAGTATTGGGAGTTGTATTTTAAGAACACTATAAAAGTTGTGATAACATTATTTCTCCTAACCAATAATTTTAATTATTAATGGATTAGTAATTACAAGATGATCTTGTAAAGGCGAGCCAGAATAAAACATTGATGTCACAAACTTGATTCTTAATATGGAAGTAATAACATAAAACAGGCTTGTTTCTTTTTTTTTTTCTGGATTAAGTGGGTGGGCCCTTTTCTGTTAATAAGTCTTAATGGGGAGGTGAAACTTTTGCTTTCTCTCTCCATATAGACCATTTAACAGAAAAAGAAACACATTATATGTGTGGCCCCACCACTATCTCCCCATTAAGACTCATTAACATAAAAAAGAAACATATATGAAAAAGTTTAACTCACGCCTGAAATGGCATCGTTAAATAGTTGTTAAACAATCAACAAACCAAATGCAATTTAATGTTTAGAGTCATAGTTACATTTATCTTAAAAGACTTGATAGTTGTCAAATGAACCTTGGGAAATAATCAACTGGGCTAGCTCAGTTGGCTAAGAGAGGTCTCAAGTTTGAGTTTCACTCGGGACTTTTACCTCTTCAGACAGTAAAGGAAGAATATGCGGGTCTCAAAGTCAATATACTGTTTAATTGGATGTCACTGCTCCCCAAACCACTAACAACTAACAAGCCAGTCTAAAAAAAGTAAACCTTGAAAAATGGTAAGACTTCATATGAACCTTGAGAATGGTGATTGATCAATGTAGGATTTGAGTAAGTCACTGTGTTTTACTCAATGGCTATATCAATCATTTAAAATTTGTCTTGGCAATTTTATCTATACTCACATGATGATAATTTATTACCTAAAAATCAAATGTTAAATTATCTATACTACTTCATAATATATTTAGGACTTGTTTATAACGGAAGGCTTAAAAAATTCAGATTACACACTTGCTTATAATGAAAAGATTTGGTCAAATACTAATATTAGTAACTGACATTTTCTTTACAATAAAATTAAATTATGTAATTAATAATATAAATGATTGTAACCGAAGTACATAACATTATTAATTTTCGGCTACACAATTTTAAATTCACAATAAATTATAGGTTATTTATTTTAGTATGAAAAAGACCATGAAAAATGATAGATTTGTTTTAGAAAGTGATTGTGTACAATATGTTAACGTGGTGAAAGAAGAGATGTTGGCTTGAGATGGTGAAGTTAACCATGACGTTTTAGTAATACTAATTGACATTGTTTTTGTCTTCACATTATCACCAACTACGACGTGTCATTGCTATTACTGTGTACTAAAACATCACCATTGTTCCTTTCTCCCTTTTTGGTTTCGATGCATTGCGCATATACTACTATATTGTATAAAGATGATTATGATGCTTTAATTGTATGTTATTGTGGGTTATTTGGTTACACGGGTACTTGCCGCCGCAACGCGCGGGTACCCGGCTAGTTAACTAAAACTGAAATTAGAGGTGCTTGTTTAAAGCTTACATTAACTCAATCTGAAGTTTATTACTCCCTCCGTCCCATATTGACTGTCCACTTTGAATTTTCTAAGTCTTTCATTTCTAACTTTGACCTTAAATATTTTTAATTGCTTTATATAATACTTGATGCAACATATATGAATAGATTGAGTTTTAAATGTATTTTTTATTGGTATAATTTTTATTAAATATTATATAACACAAATAAAAATATTTAAGGTCAAAGTTAAGAAAGAAAGACTTAAAAAGTCAAAACAGGACAATTAATATGGGACGGAGGTAGTATATAAACTATATAAGTCCACAAGTCTCAAATTAAACAAAAAAATTAAAAATTATGTTATACAAACCAAAATACAAATAAGCTCATGAACTACGTATAAGCTTAAACAAACACCCCCTTAAACTCCCCTCACTCACCTCCCACTCGACCCCACAGGCCCACACCCACCGAATCCCACGGTCACCGTATGATAAATCAATATTTTATATACCGAAAATACCAAAATGTGATGAAAACAATTCCTTTGACACAGAACAACACATCATGCCTCCCATAAACAAACAACAACAACACTACTCTCTGCCACGTCGTCTTCATTCACATTCACATTCACCCCTTAATATTTCCCCAATCTCCAAACCCTAATCCCAAATTCATTCCAATCAAACATTTTTTTATAAAATTCAATTAAACCAAACATGAGAGACGATGATTCATTACCAGTATCAACGCCTACCACAACTTATTCATCAACACCATTCAGTAAGAATCAAAATCAAACCCTAGATTCTAGAATCTTCGGTAAAGGTCGTTATAAATTCTACGCACTTGCTGCTATCATTCTTTTAGCCTTCTGGTCAATGCTTACCGGTACTGTCACTCTTCGCTTCTCTGCTGGTAATCTTAATCATTTCTCTGACGATATCGCCTCTCCGATTCGTGACGATTTCGATATCCTTGTATGTATCTTTTTTTTTTCAATACATTTTGTCATTGTGTGTGATTGCTGGTATTAAAGAAATTTACCAAAATGTTGCTGACGTCAGCAAAATTTAGCATATTGATATGATATAGATGCGGAAATCGGAAGTATGTTGATCATATCAGTTTATATACATTTAGAAATTGATATTAAATGTATATAAATAATTTGAGTAAAATCTATGAAATGATTAACTTGATTTTCTCCGAGTATTAATGTGAAATGCTTACTTTCTTAATTAAGTGATATGATCAAATTACGTTAGATTTCGTGATAATAATGTACCAAAATATTGCTAGCAAAATTTATCTTATTGATACGAAATCGGAAGTGTGTTGATTATATTGGTAATTTAATGTATATAAATTTTATGTGTGTGGAAAATTATACTGAATTATTTGTTGATGTGATTGTTTATGTTTGTGTTGAGTAGGAGATTGAGGAGAGGGAGAAGGTAGTGAAGCATATGTGGGATGTGTATACGAATAGTCGGAGAGTTAAGTTGCCGCGGTTTTGGCAGGAGGCATTTGTGGCTGCTTATGAGGATTTAACTAGTGATGTGGTAGAAGTGAGGGAAGCTGCGATTGTGGAGATTGCGAAAATGTCGTTTCATTCTATTGATCTTGAGCCTCCTCCTGTTGGATCAACGGTGCGTGTTGTTGTGCATTTATAGTATTTATCTTTACTTGCAAAGTTAGATTATTGTGTTACGATTTAGGCGAATCTTGCGTGTTTGATGTTTATAGTAGATACCTAGTAAATGATATTTTGAGTTATGAGCAAAGCAGGCTAGGTTGGTTGGGATGTTTAATTGATATTAGGATTATGATTGGGTTTTATAATGTATATGGCGATGATGTCCTTGTCTTCATTGCTAACTACAAGTCCTCTTTTCTTAGGATCATATGCTTGCTTATGCATGCATCATAGAAATTAGAGATGTACGCTCTGTTCTCGAGTTTTCTTTTGTGGGAATAGAAATGATAGGAAAAGAAAAGTAAAGAAAAGAAGTGGAAAGAAAAGAAAGTGGCATTTATATTTCATGTTCTCGAGTTGAAAGGAAATGAACGGAAATGGAAGGAAAATAAACAAAGTCGTGTTCTCGAGTTGGAAGGAAAAGAAAGAAAAAAAAGAAAAAATTATAGTTATGACTTTTTAAACATAGAAATACATCTATAACAAAAGATATATAAAATAATGAAGGTTATATAACTTAGTTTATAACAAATAGTTTATGTGTAAATTTGTTTCCTTCCAAATCCGCCCATATTTGGCCGGAAAATTTGGTAGGAAAAAACCTCTTAATTTTCCTATCAAATCCTTCCACTTTCCTTTCCTTTCTGATTGACAAAAACTCGAGAACACACCATTTTTTCTATTTCCTTTCATTTTCTTTCTTTTCCTTCCAAATCCAAACTCGAGAACGCAGCGGTAGTATTGTATACTCGATCTACTAGTTATATGTAAGATTATGGTAATATGCAAGTGGGAGTGGCAAGGACAATGGTGGTAAGGGGTGAATTTAGTGGACTAAAATAACACTAACTGCATTATTTAGAACTTATGTGGGAAGTAATGGAGCATTTTGTACTTGCTTAGATTAGAAGGAGCTAAGTTCAAAACAGGATCATTGAGTTTAATGTACTTTCAAAAAGGAACATATTTTTAGAAAGATGGCTTCTGATTGCAATTGAAGAGATAGTTTAGCACTCAATATTTCTTTGAACCTGATTAAAGATTAAGCAATTAAACCCTATATGAGTTTATATGTATGTCTTGGTTACAAGGAGAAGTATAAGCAATAAACTTAATGTAGAGGTAATGTTTAGCCATTTAGGTGTGTAGTAGTAGTAGTTTTGGTTGCACACACTTATCGTTGGTCTTGATTTGAAGTGCAAGATTTTTGGTGTTCATTACCATGGATGTAATGGCATGCAATCGATTGACTTTGGAACTCTACTTTATATGAAATTGTACTATAAACTTTCACCAACTCCTATTATCATATTATGTGAAGGCACAACACATAAATGCGTACTCTCGAGAGTATTAGTACATTTGATATGTCATAATCGACATGAAGTTAAGTTACCATGGATAAAAACTATTGTGCTTTAAGTGCCTATATTATTGTTTCTCCATAACATTAGTAAGAATGAAAACTTATATATGTGTGACATTGTGTGGCAATATAGTGCTGTTAAACATCTTACAGTATCTTGTTAAGATGTGGACAAGCTACCACCAATTCAAAAAACCTACGTCATCTTAACAATCACCTACATCATGAATGATATGGAGTTATACACTTGAGAATATTAAGTAGAGCTAGGTGGTTTGCGTCCTTGATTGCCTAAGTGATGTTTAGCAAATGCACAAGTCGTTCATGCATTTTTCTATAAAGTATAATTACTTTGTTTGGATTATGTGTGCATGTAGAGTTGGAATTTGATACCACATTGTTCCGTAATAGTACGTAATTCTGCTGAACACTACCTATTTTAGGCTATTGTCATGTTTTAGTGTGTTTCCATACTTAAGACTCAAGAGATTTACGGTCCTTACCATATAGGTTTCATATTTTATGAGATTTAGGCTCTGGTATTTTAGTTTTTATTTTGATTTGTTTGAAGGCCAATGATACCAACTTAAGCCAATTTGAAGGTAAAATCAAATCCACATATAAAACTCTTGTAGCTTATTTTTAACTTTCAGTCAAGAATGTATTCTGCTCCTAGTGTGTGACGCCTTCATTGTCCTACTTCATTTGGTTTAAGAACATGCAAATCCCTAAGTGATAACTTACTGCTGATAAGAATAATGTCCGGATTTCTTGGGCCACTCGCTCTAGCCATATAATCCTGTGGAGGGCCAGTGATTTACCAGGCTCCACGGGTCTTGCAGGGTGGTAAGTGGAGCCGGGTCACCCTTTCTGACTCGGTTGGGATTTCCGAATAATGTCCAGAAGATGCTATAGCATATGTTTGGCGTGTGAACACTTTCATTGTCTAGCTTCATTTGGCTTAAGAACATGCAGCCAAGTGTTACAGATCTTGTTATGCCACTGTGCAGTCATGTCTCGTTTAGCCCCAAACGACAAAAGTTGACGTATGTGCATTCATAGTAGGAATGTAGGGATCGTAAACAAATTTATGATCATATATAGAAACCCAATCTCCGGCCTTGATGATATGTTGTAAGGATCGCATTTATTCTTGAAATTCGACCGTTACAAT
This sequence comes from Chrysanthemum seticuspe, assembly GCA_019973895.1. Taxonomy (NCBI): domain Eukaryota; kingdom Viridiplantae; phylum Streptophyta; class Magnoliopsida; order Asterales; family Asteraceae; genus Chrysanthemum; species Chrysanthemum seticuspe. Next base: position 26,421,413 of record BPTQ01000001.1, read on the forward strand.
GGAGGTCACCAGCTTCTAATTCGAACGGGGATGGATGGAATATTGCATTCAAACTGCAGAAAGGCTTTACGTGGGCATGTATTGTCCATACATACATTCTTTACCTACTTGTGATTCTGTTACTATACTTGGTAGATACTTCACTCTGAAGCAATTAGCATGTTAAATTTGAAATTCATCCTCCTCACTTGCCTCTAGTTCTTTTCTGGAATGGCCCTAGTAACTCAGAAGTCGTGTCCACTTTGGATTGTTGTGACTACTGATGTCAATGCTTCTCTATATGTGAAAATATTTTTTTGAGTTTGGATTCATGTATCTCTCTTATATGTTTAGCTGAGAATGATCGATAAAATAATTGGGTTCACTGTTCCGGGGTCAGTCATAGATAGTAATATGCCGTGTGTTACTGTATCATCTACATATTAGAGATCATGATATCAGTTAGGAATTATATATGAGCAGTTTTTGCTCTTGTACTCCTTGCTTAGAGTTCTAAATTTTCTCTGTCATTTAGTGAATCATTTATAAGACTAATAACTGGTTGTCAATGCTATGTTTATACGATGAATGTTAAATGACAGTCATGACACCCTTTATACATGATGGTTATACCAGTTCTTTCAGTTACCTTTATAGTAAAAATGTTGATGAACATTGTACCACTGTTACTACGTGTATTATGTCTTCCTTATGTTCACAACTCTTCATTGAAGAGATCTATGCATTTGCCCATCGAAGATCCTAAACTTTTTGTTATCTTTGTTTGCAACAGAATTTACGAGAATTGAGTTTACGAGAAGCACATGAGAACAAGGCATTAGTGTCTCATGGAAGTAGGCTATAACTTGAAAAAGCCAATAATCAAATATTCAAATCCAAGAAGAGTATTGCCATTTTTTTTGTACAGGTCACATCTACGCGTTAATTTGCTCATAGCATATTTCCAGCGAGTTAAAAGGGTAGTTATCTGAAAAATCATAGCCAGTTTTTGTGTGTTTTACACGACAGGTCAAACATTTTGTATTTATTTAGGTACACAATTTTTTCTTTTTTCTATTTTTTTATGGTGATTTGTTTTTTGAAAGCATTTTCTATGTTATGAAATTGAGTGAGAGTTTGTTTGCACTCCATGGACATATTCCGGTCTCTTGATGTCTGTCTTAGAACCAGGAGTTGGTCTTGTGTGTCCCATTTCCAAATTATATTATCGCAACAGGGATAATCCTATACTAGAAGGGTACCCGCGCAATGCGGCGGCGGGTACCCGATGACTATAATATAATTGGAATAAATGAAATAAAGGTTAAAGTTGTAAAAATTTGAATTAAAATAAAATAAACCCACTAAAAATATAAAAACTAAAAACTCATAAAAATATATTAAAATGGATGTTGAATTAAAGAGCATAAAATTTTAGAAAATATGGTGAAATTAGATTATAATATAAATAAGTAGATAAAAAGATATTTTAATTTGAAAATAAAGATGAATTTTTAGTTGAGAAGTGACATATGTCATTTTATAATTTGAGCTCCTTATCTTAATTTTTGGTGGTTAGGAGTTAGCCTTGGAGTTTGTTAGAAGTCAGGCTTGGAGTTTGTTAAGAAATGACACATGTCATCTCATGATTGGAGCTCCTTATCTTAATTTTAAGCCTTCTAAAATTAGAAGTCTTAATTTTTAAGCCTTCTATTTTTAGAAGGCCTAAATGCATTATAAAGTAGTATAGATATACCCAATTGCAATATGTTAAATCTTAATATAGCATGTTTATCCGGCTATAATTATCAAACTAGGCTGTTACAAAACTTATAATTATGAAATAAGATTGAAAAAAGGTAGGACCAAATTCCTAAATCTTAATATAGGTGTGTACATTTGGAGGTGGCTAGGAAAGGGTCGGAAAAGGTCCTGGGATTAACCCGGTGTGTCCGCATACATCTGAGTAAAAAAGGCTCGCTCTCCTCGGGTAACCTGAACAGGGAAAACCAAATCCGTTTACCTGTTTACCTGTATATTTCTAGTATGAGACATTTTCTCTTGATTATATGGGAAACTCATGAAAACTAGATAAAAAACATTGGCAGGTCAACTTGCCAGCAAACTTGTGCATCTTGCCACCTCTAATCGGTCACAATATATCGTCTATGATTCATGGACTCTTAAACATGATTACAAAAATAAACTACTTCCAAAAGTCCAGTTATCTATTAGTTACTCGACACAATGTGTCTTGTACATTTTCAGAAACAATCATTTGAAGAAAGAGCTATCGTTAGCAAAACTCTTTTTAACTTAAAAACTGATTAAAATAATCTAACTAAAATGAAAAAAACAGACGAGATTTCCTTGTTCAGGTTATCGGGGAGGACGAACCTTTTTTCACTCCGATGTATGCGGCCTCATTTAGTTAATCCTGAGATCGTTTTCAACCTTTTACTTAAAATCATCCAACCAACTATTATATTTCGATTAGTATAGACTTTGTTTTTATCAGAACAGACAAATTCAGTCACTAATTTAGTAATTTATAATCTTCTCTTAACAACATGAACAGAAACACGAACAAATATAATATACTCCGTACCAAACAAACCTGTTAAAAGCCCACAGATAGGCCCCAAAGGCCAAAGGTCCACCAAACCCACACCATTCTCATTCTTCATAGCAAGTGTCAAGTCTCATTAAACCAATATAAAACCCCTGAACCCCCACCACTTTTTATTCATTCGCTAAACCCCCATGCAACATAATTCTCCGCTTAACTCAATGGATATCGACCTCCACTATCTCGACAGTCCATCAAAAGCACCACTAAAAAAACCTAGTAAATTTGCCCCTAAAAACTCAAAGTTTAAACCCCTAAAAAAACCTAAACTCGAACAACCAGAGGAATTAATTATTTCATCCATATCAAATGCAACAACCGTTCTTGTTGCTCCTAAGGTAGAGATAAATGATTCAAAACAACCATGTGTTAAGGTTCATGGTGATAATGCTGGTGTGAATATAGATAATGGTGTTAATAATATGGAAGTTGGAAATGGTAAAAAAGTGGATGAAGAAGAAGATGACGGAGTTGTTTGCGAGATTGATGTCTACTTTAATGCTCCTGTTGATGAAGATTCTAAGGTTCATTTTTATAAACTATTTGTAGGGAAACGGTTACACTTTTATTAATAAAATCTAAATTACAATAAATAAAATTAACAGTAAATAAATAACAGAAAATTAAATACAAACAGAATGTAAGCAGATAAACGATAATTAAATAAAATAATAAAATAGTCAAAAGACTTACTCGATCACCAATAGAGATCAACAAAGAAGCACTAAAAGCCGATGCACGTGTTTGACACGCTTCCCTTAAAACAGATTCGCCGTCTGTTTCCCAGGGTACAACAGCCAAGACAGTAAGTTGTACTGTCGGACTTAACAAAACTGTCTGGAATTTCATCTTAAGAGATGCGTATTCCATATGTTGGAAATCAATAATAACTATTGATTTGATGTGTGTAAAACTTGTGGAATTAGGGCCTCTATTTATACGCAATAGACTCCCTCTAAGTTTACTCATCCCACCGATGTGGGATTGAAAATAAACTACTTTTCCTCTTTAGGCATGGTACCGAATGCCTAACTTTGAGACCCGATATCTCATTCACATCAACTCTATTTTGGACACATAAAGGCTTATTGCGAAGCTCTCTTCGAGGAGAACGCGAACCTACAAACTATTACTCATATATGTGACATATACATATAGATAATTGTGTCCAAAGTTGGTCAAAAGTCACTTTTGCCAACCAATTTTCCAACAATCCCCCACATGAATGGAGATCGGTCGTAATACACAAAAATTACGATGAAATTCCAATAGTTGAATCTTGCAAAGGATAGGTAGGTGTGACCCTTTGAACCTTCCCTTGTGAGATGCACTTAGTCTCCTAGATCCGAGTAGACGCGATGTCCTTGAACTCAGCCTCTGTTTACGTAGACGACATTACACTTCACACAAGACTCTCCCTGACATTGTCAAGTCCTCATAGTCATGTTCGTTATGGTCATGAACACTAGCCTGGTTCTGCAAGAGCTCTTAGGATTTGCGCCACCACAATTCCCTTCAAAGCGACCCCACTTCTCTCTCACATAGGTGATTTCATCTTGAATCATTAAAAACATATGTTTTGTGATTTCATCTCGAATCATTATGCTTTGAGATTTCATCCTGAATCATTAAAGCCATATGTTTAACCTCTCAACAAGTCACATTTGTTATAGGAATGGACTAGGAAGTTACAATGTTAAGTAACTCCCCCATATTGACGTGACTTCCCCCACATTTATATGATTAGGTTGTCCTATTGAACCCAGATCTTGGGATCTCCAGTCAACTGGGTTAGGTTTTCCTTCATATAAACTCATTCCTTTAAGGGCTTTAGTCCCATTCCTTTAGACGACTTACTAACTAACTCTCTGCTTAAGCCTTTCGTAAGCGGATCCGCGATGTTATCTATTGACTTTACGTAGTCAATCGTGATAACTCTAGTTGAGAGTAGTTGTCGCACCAATCAACGTCTATGATGGATATGTCTTGACTTACCGTTTTACATTGTGATATGAGCTCTGTCCAATTGACTATCACACTTTATATAGATGGTCGTTACCGGTTTACGCCATCTTGGTATGTCCTCTACGAATTAACGCAGACATCCGCATATTCTATAAATTTATCTCAAATGATAAATTCAAATTCCACCATAGATTTAGCTATAAAAGTCTGTTTGAAATACTTTCAAGATTTCCAAGACACAGCTTCCCACGTAGAGTCAATACATCCGCTCTAGTGGATCTAGATTCTTTTATGTAAGAATCCATATTTGCATTACTCTATCATTAGATAGCAGTTGGATATCTTCCAAAATGCAATATCGTAAGTATCATAGTACTTGTGTAATACTATTCAAATGGTCATCACTTGAATTAATGGTATATTTACTTAACTTGATTTTAACTTCTAAATCAAGTCTTACACACGTCATTAGACACATAAGACGCCCAATATTCTCTGAGTATTCAAAATAGGCAACACCTCTACCTCTATTATAAATAGATTTAAAAGATGTCATTGGAGTTCTAGCTAGGCCGGAATCCCCCACATTGAACCTATGAAGAATATTGTCCATATAGTGTTTTTGACTTCAAAACAAATCCATTTGGTTTCATATGATCTTAGTTCCAAGAACCATATCGAGCAGCCAATGTAGTTCATGTCAAATCTTGACTCCAACATTTCATTAGTGGATTTGATCATCTTGTTATCACTTTCAGTGATAAGTATACCATCTATGTATAGACACATGATTACATATATACCAACAATTATTTCTTTCCACAAACATCCGTTATTTTTTAAATCCACGTTCTGACATGACGTGAAAAAAAAAATTGATGTCATTGTTTGGGAGCTTGCTTTAAGCCATATAATGACTTAACAAGCCTACAAACTTTGTTCTCTTGTCCAGGAGCCATGAAACCCTCGGGTTGGTTCATGTAGATTTATTCTTCTAAATCTCCGTTTAGAAATGCCGTTTTCACATCCATTTGGTGAACTTCCAAATTTCTTAAAGCGGCAATAGCAAGTATCATCCTAATCGAGGTTATTCGCGTAACAAGCGAATATGTATCAAAGTAATCAAGACCTTCTCGTTGTCTAAATCATTTGATTACTAATCTTGCTTTATACTTGTCAATGGTGCCATCTGCTTTCATCTTCTTCTTGAAGATCCATTTATAGCCTAGTGGTTTACAACCAGGAGGTAAATCCACGAGCTCCCAAGTATGATTTTGTAAAATAGAATCTATTTCACTTTTAATGGTTTTTTTCCCTTGAGGCCCTTCTGAGGAAGTAACCGCCTCTCGGTATGAAGTAGGTTCGTTTTCAACCATAAAAGAAACAAAATCGGGTCCAAACGATTTCTCGGTTCTTGCCCTTTTGCTTCTTCTAGGTTCAACCTCTTCTTCCTCAGTTTGATCTTGTCTCTCATCTTGGAGATCATTATCAACTCCTTTGTTGTCTCTTATCACGAACAACATTATCATCTTGATGTCTCTCATCATGAAGGACTTCATCATTTAGTTGCCTCTCATCATGGACAACTTTACCACCAAGCCTAGATGAACATCCATTCTCCTCTAATAATCAAGGAAACACGGTTTCATACAATGAAAGTTTTCCTTGATTCGGTTATCGTATCTTTGTGTATATTCATCGTTTCCGAATCACATACAAAGAAATGATAAGCACTACTGTTATGAGCATATCCAAAATTATGCAAACCACAGTTTTAGGTTCAATATTTTGAATCTTGGGTGTCAGTACAGATAGACACCCCCCACATTCGTAAGTACTTATAGGATAGTTTTCTTCCCATCCATAGTTCATAAAAACTATCTTCTTTTCCTTACAGGGGATCTTATCTAAAAGATAAGCAGCCAATAAAACCGCTTTCCCCCACA
>BPTQ01000001.1:26427941-26498575 GCA_019973895.1 Chrysanthemum seticuspe
TTTTTAGATCGACTAATGTTTGGTTTCAAAAGTGATTTTTGTAGGTTGTGTTGAGGACTTCAAAGGTCACGTCTTATGTTTTAACTATTATGACAGTACTTACAACAACTTATGGTAGCAGTTCTCCTTAATCTACGTCTTCTGCTCTCAGCTAGTTTTAATTTTTTACAACAAATGTTGTTTGGAAAATTAATGTTTTTATGCCAGTGAAAGCAGTGTGGTTGCCTAAGATGATTGTGTGGTTCCCAATAGTAGTTTTGTGGACTCAGAAGATAACAATTAGGGTTTTGTCTGAAACGTGTTTGAATGCCAGGAAATGGAAGGTAATCGCTTCATTTGAGTGTTGGACTTTTAGCTTTTTAAGAAGCTATAAAACTGTAAAAGTACCGACTGGAGTTTTAAAATGTTGTACTCTATCTTATAGCTAGACTTTAGTTTCAACTTGTAAAATTTTGAGGTCAGCCATGAAAATGTCAAAATATCGAAGAATTTTTCGATTTTCAGGTTGTGAGTTTACTTCGCTAATGGAAGGTAAAGGACCGTAAGTTTGTGCAAAGTCTGTTTTGGGATTAACAATAGAAGACTCAGGTGTTTTGATGATAACCCTTGGTGTGTTAGTAGAATCCGTTGGTGTGACGAAAGTGACCGTATTTTTGTAATTAAAAGGTTTGTTGTAAACAACATTTTTTAATTTTGATCGACTCTCGTCTTCTGCATCTAATTCCTCTTGACGATGGTATTCAACAACATTCATGACAGTATTATCAATTTTGTATTCTGCACTGGAAACTTCAGGAGTTGTGTTGGATGTTTTTAGTGAAAACTTTGGTTTGTAATCAGCTAGATTTTTTCCATATCCTTTTGGATTGGGTTTTAAGGTAAACTTTTCAATAGCTGTTACTGATTCACCATGTTTGTAAACAACTGTTTTAAACTCTTTAATTTTGTTTTGCAAACCGATAATTTCTGCTAGAAGGTCATCTACCCGATTCGTTGAATGCTTTTTGTATGCGGAGAACTGTTTTTGACAATTTAACAACTCAGCCTTAGCTTTTTGATTTTCCAAGGTGAGAGCGTTAATTTGTTTTTTATGTTCATGTTTCAGTTGTTCTAATTCGGACAACAAAGCATTCTTCGAAGCGGCTAGGTCACGCATCTGTCTCTCTAAATATTTTTCGTTTTGATGAGATTTGGCAAAAGCGGCTTCAAAACCTTTTTCACGGTTTTCTTGAGTTTTGAAAAAGTTGAGTTGCATTTGTAAACATTCAAAATCCTTGGTTAACAGTGCATTTTTACTTTTTAAGGACTGATTTAATGCATAGCATTCCTCCATTTTGATTTTATGATCTTGAATTAACCGAGCAAAATCCGGATGAGGCAGCAGATCATCTTGTTCAACGTGAGTCTCAACATGATCATTCTTTAGATCCTCAAGTATGACCACGGAGTCAATTTGATTATCAAAGGAAACCATAAGGTCATCTTGATCGTCAAATATAACTACAGGGTTAACTTGAAAATCATCAGAAGAAGATGTAGAAGACTCATTTTGAACAGTCTGATCCGTGCCGGATTCAGATATTGGCGGAGATATTAGTTCAGATATGATGATGGTTTGTTCGGGTACCTGAGACAAGCCATCAGTGTCATACACTGGGCCTGAATCACTCATGTGCAGCTCATGCATATTAGCCATCAGCATAACAGCTGCATTAGCCTGCAAGTCCTCCATATCATCATCTGAGTCTGCATCTGCCATAAAGCTCTGTTCTTTGTCTGTGAGAGATCCACCAGCTTCATCCTTAAGAGCCAGAAGTAAGGCCTCTTTGAAATAAGCACTGCCCCTAGTCCTTGGCTTTGGGCATGCATTAGCCAGGTGTCCCTTCTCATTGCAGTTGTAGCATCTAAGACCATTTAACCGATTCGGAGCATTTCCTTGTTCCACCATTTGAGCTCTGTTGTTATTCCTTCCCACAGCATTAAACCCTTGACCACCGCCCATCTGACGACCATAATCACGATTCTGAACTTCAACACGTCCATTGTTCACAACAGCTTGAGTCCGAGTGTTAGATGATGAACGAATACGATTGTTGGATTTGTTGGTGTAACGGCCAAAAGCATTAGCAATCATCACAAATCCTTGTTGCAATGCTTCGAATGGATCGATTTCCTCAGTAGCTTCACTGACATATGCTTGAGCATTGTTGCTGTATGGGACCAATTGATTTTGTTGAGATTGAGGTTGTTGCTGTGAAGGTGTGTTGGAAGCAGTTGGTTGAGTTGCTGGTTGAGAGGGATAATTCTGTTGAGCATACAAGGCAAGTTGTTGATTGTCCGGTTGTGATTGTTTAGCAATTTGAGCACGGAGAATCCTTTCCCGATCAACTTCCTTCTCATGAGGCTTCAAGTAATCGTACAACAATCCATATGTAGAATGATGCATATTCTTCGCTTGACGGAGAAAAATGACATACTTCTCCCATTCTGGACCAAGACTACTCAGAAACTTAGTATTAACTGCAATTCTTGGCATGATGATGTTGTGTTTATCCAAATCATTGATGATGTCTGAAAAACGATGATGATAGGACTCTAGTGTCTCTCCAGGTTCAATCATGAAGTGTTCATAAGCCAAGTAAATTTTGGATTCCAAATCCTCCTGATTGAGTACTGATCCTTCCATAAGAAGACGAATATGATCCCACATTTTTTGTGCAGTCTTTTGAGCATCAACACTACGAAGAATTGGGTTTGGCAATCCTAAGAGGATGTATTCCATTGCAAGTTCATCAGCTTCATAGTGAAGAAGTTCAGTAGCATTGAGATCTGCAACAGTAGCAATGTTGGTTTGTTCATCTCTTGGTGGAACTGCAGTTGGATCTCCGGGTACAATGACAGTAGGCATCTCAAATGGACCTTCCAAGATAACCTTCTTTAAGAACTTTCCATGTGGCTTCTTCAGATCACAGAACCTAAAGAACCTTATCACCCATTGATCGTAGTTTCCTGGAGTGAGCATTGGAGGTCTATCAAGTGATCCAGCTTCATGGATTGATTGTTGGCTGCTTAAAGCTTCACACATCTTTGCAAACCAAGTGGGTTCCTTCATAGTGCTTCGTGATGGATGTTGATTGAAATCGTTTGTGTAGGGTAGAGTTTGAAGACTTGGTGGTGGTTGAACCATTTGTGGTTGTGGAATTGCCCCAAGTTGTGGAGTATGTTGCTGATTAAATTGTTGTTGATAAATGGCTTGTTGTTGATTCCATTGTTGATGTTGTGGAGTTAATTGTTGTTGTTGTTGATGATTATAAGTGTGAGGGAAGTAGTTAGAGTATGGTGGTTGAGACATGATGATAAACTTGTGTAGTAAGAATGGATCTTTGTAGTCGAATGAACCTTTGTTGATGAAGTATCCTTAGGCGTAGAAATGACAAGAACCAAGTAGCCCTTATGCGTAAAAACACCAAAAGTTACGCGTAACAAGAATAGTTACGCGTAGGATTTAGCTTACGCGTAAGCAGGAAAAAAGACTAAAGTTACGCGTAAACAGTAAGTTAGGCGTAGAAAGTTAGGCGTAGGATTACCTTATGCGTAGGACTAAGTCTACGCGTAAGATGAATCTTAAGCGTAAGATTTTCTACGTGTAAGCTTTATGCTTAAGCGTAAGATTAGGGTTTTATCCCAAGTGATCTTTTACACTTCACAGTGCAAAAGATATCCAAAGTCGACGTATTTTCAGACTTATCCAAGTAAGAAAACACGGAATAAACCAGAAAATTGAAGATCAAACCAAGGAAATTCTTACGCGTAATTTTAGGGTTTTGTTACGCGTAAGATTACTCGTAACTGTGATTCTAATCAAATGTGTTTCTAAACCAGTTTTTGTGTGTTGAAATAGCTTCAATAACACCAAAATAACACAAAAGTGTGAAACTTGATGATCCAAAGCTTCTAAAACAGTTATGCGTAGGATAACACACGCGTACAAAAACAAGCTTAAAAACAAGGAAAAACACGTAAAGTTCCAAACTTTTTGCCAAAAACCAATAGTTGAACACCTAATAACGTTGAAAGTACAAGAATCTTGGATTCAAAAGTGTAAAAAATCAGTTTTTAAGCGAACCAAAGATGGTGTTATCTTTACGCGTAAGACCCAAACCAAAAACTTCAAAAACAAACGAGTACACCCAACTATTTGGCGATTGATACCACTGTTAGGTCACAAGTTTTACAACACAAGCTTATAGAGAAAGGGATGAAGGCGATTGAACAAGCTAAACACACACACACACGTATAATACTATGACCGGTTATGAATAAGAGTGAATGAGAGAATAACTTGAACAACCAACCCTCAAATGAGGGTTTACAAGAGTTTATATAGGCAAGGAGCTAGGGCAACACTCCCTCTCCTTCCCTATTCCTTATTGGGCTTGGGCCTCAGCTTATGGGCCTTCTACATAAGCTGGACCTTAAACAAACATAAAGGCCAGAATAAAGCTACCTATTACATATGAAATATAAATACTTGAAATACTGTTTAGGAGTGATTCCAACAGTAATTTTAGGGTTTTTGCCCAAATGATCTTTTACGCTTCACAGTGCACAAGATATCCAAAGTCGACGTATTTTCTGACTTATCCAAGTAAGAAAACACGGAATAAACCAGAAAATTGAAGATCAAACCAAGGAAAATCTTACGAGTAATTTTAGGGTTTTGATACGCGTAGGATTACTCGTAACTTTGATTTTGCCCAAATGTGTTTCTAAACCAGATTTTTGTTATGGAATAGCTTCAATAGTACCAAAAGAACACAAAAGTGTGAATTTTGATGTACCAAAACTGCTAAACGGGTTACGCGTAGAACGACACCCTCGAACAAAAACAAGCTTAAAAACGTAAATCCACGCGTAAAGTTCGAAACTTTTTGCCAAAAACAAGTATTTTAACACCTCAAAACATTGAAAGTACAAGAATCTTGGATTAAAAAGTGTAAAAAACGAGTTTTTAAGATAACCAAAGATTACGTTACCTTTACGCGTAAGACCCAAAACCAAAACTTCAAAAACAAAACGAGTACACCCAACTATTTGGCGATTGATACCACTGTTAGGTCACCAGTTTTACAAACACAAGTTATAAGAGAAGAGATAAAGGCGGATGAACAAGTATCAAGCACACACACGTATAAACTAAGAGACGGTTAGGCGTAATGTATGTGAATGAAGAGAAAACTTGAACAACCAACCCTCAAGTGAGGGTTATTACAATGTATATATAGGCAAGGAGCTAGGGCAACACTCCCTCTCCTTCCCTATTCCTTATTGGGCTTGGATCAAGCTTTTGGGCCTTCTACATAAGCTTGACCTTAAACAAACATAAAGGCCATAATAAAGCTACCTATTACATATGAAATATAAATACTTGAAATACTGTTTAGGAGTGATTCCAACATTACCGTCCCTAATCACCGCAGTTAGAATCTCCCCTATGTTTGGTTTCTTTAAAAAACAACCATCTAACGCCAAAATCCTTCTACATCCTATTTTCCACCCTTCTTTCAACCCACTAAAACACACATAAAACCGGTCAAAGTATGTCTTTTCATCAGGATTTACTGTGACTCCTACCTTAACTGTACTACCTACATTTGAGTCCACCAAAGCCTTAGCATATGATCTTAGTAAACCATAATGGTCCTGGATAGTTGCGTCCCTCTCATTAAGAGCATATGTCCTAGCATTACGACATTGGGTACGGCTAACGTGGCACTTATATTTTCTTAAGACCAGTTCTTTTAAGTTAGTGATTGTAATATTAGGATTCATCCTAATCTTATCTCCAAACTGCCTACCTATCCACTTAAAGTTAACCAACCTACCGTAATGGAAGCTACGAACACAAGTGTGATTATCTACCAAAGATATAACCTGAAAAGTCTTCTCTGATTTGAGCATCTTGCCGTAACACCTCCACGGGCAGTCACAATTCCCAGCCTTCTCAGAAGGGTACTTGTTGTACGAAGTTTGTTTTCCTACCGACGGATCCCTTAGAGTCTCGTTTCGTTGTCCACATTTTGCTATAACCTTTGTCTTCGTGCTCCTCTCGAACCAAAGTGAGAAACCATTAGCAACTTCGTAGTATGTTAGGCAGTCCTTGAAACTATCAGCATCCGGAAATTGTTGCCCAAGCTGCAAACATAAATTATAATTACTTATAAGCAACATAAACATACTGAAATGGTAATCTTTGATAAACGTAAAAGTGAAAAGGTATATTCAAATGGATTACAGTTGGTTTTTTCAATCTCCAGTGTGTCTCGGAATCGTAAATTGGGTACTTGTCATCCTTGTTAGGCTTCTGTAGAGCTGCAAAGGGGTCGGTTATTCCAGCACCTTTGCCTTTAATGTCCTTCAACAAGTGTGCCATATACTTTTCATGTTCACGAACCAACGGTCCTAAACCAGTTGGGCCATCTCCAAGCACATGATCTTGTTCTGTTTGATCAACATCATCCTCATTTTCTTCGTCCACATCTTGGTCGTTCTGCTCATCAGATGAAAGATTATTGGAATTTTGTCGCATCTTTCTTAGGTTAATAACCTCGTCCTCTCCATTTCTCAAGTAATCGTACGACTTATCAGATTCCACCTCAGACTCGTAAGACTCATACGCAGAAGAATAATGTGCAGAGTTACCCTTGTTATTTGCAGTTTCACCTTCTGAGTTAGTATCATAGTATTCATCAACGTCGGTGTCACCTTCAGAATCTGATGAAGCAGATGGATTCATGTTCTCTATAATGACAATACCTTTGGTTGCACGTATACTGGCATGGGTATAGGCAGTATTCTTTGCAATTTTTTTTGCCGTGTCATGACAGACTTACCCTTATCAAGTTTCTTCTGCCTTGCAAGCATATCATCTGATAAGTCACCATCTGACGCACCATCCATTTGCAACCCATCTGTATCATTACCCGCGGCTGTATCAGTCTCCGGAAGTATTTCTTCGTCCACATTGATGTCAGTGTCGCCAACCATTTGATTATCGTCAGGCCTTACAAAAGTGTAACAACATAAATCATTAGTAGGAATATAGTATATAATAAAAACAAAACAATATTATAACAACGTGTATTCACCGATACCTATTAGTGTCCAAAGCCATATCAATCTCCTCAACACTGACAGGTATAGTAGTTTCCATATGCTTATGACAACCCTCATTCTCCAACGACATACCTGTTTCAACACCAACGTTTTCGACTACATTATCAACTACAACGTTGTACTCCCTATAGACCTCTTCTTCAGTTAGCATAGGATAATCATACGTAAAGTCATCGTCCGCATTATAAACTCTAGTGAAGGTAACCTTACTGTGAAAATCCTTTCTAAGTGGCCTGTCTTTTACCGGAGGAGACCTTAAATAAGGTGACTGTGCTTCTTCCTCAGCCCACGCAACCAACTCCTCACAAGACATATTCCCAGCATCTTTTTTCATCTTATTATGTTTCTTTCTTTTTGACGTAACTTCTGAGTCTGAACTATCTAGTCTTAGGTTTCCGTGGTAGTATGGTGCTAAGTTTTGTGATGAATGAGCGACAAACAACTGGACTGTCTGAAATTGTTTAGCTTGCTCATATAAATACACAACATCTGCATCCCTTTCAATTATCTTTAAACCACCAGTGTCTATGTCTAATGTAGGAATGCACATGTATAGAGCCCATATGTTATTCTTAATCTTTGCAACTAAGATATCTAACAGAGGGCTACACTTAATCCTATCTTTTGATGAGGCCTCCATTATAATCTCCCTACCATAATCGTACCTTAAAGGGTCAAACATAAATACACCATTATAGTGTATTTTGAAGACCACATCTTGTGGTACTTCCATGAAACCAGTATAACTTGAAAAAAAATTAATAAACCCTAATTGGAATAAGCCCTAAATAAGAAATAGTTTTTTATAACAACCTAGCACAAATCGGGTAATAAAACATTAAATATGAACAGCGAATATACCTTTTGTCTACCCAATTTGGGGAAAGAGACAAGCAATTGATAAATGTGTGTGGATTAGGGTTTAAAAAGTGTTTTGGGGATCTTGGATAAACTGTAAGTGTGAATCCTTATAATGGATAAGGAAATCCACTAAAGTTGTACTTATAATCTTGAAATCGTCCTTGTTTAATGTAAACCTCGTACCTCGTCGTACGGCAACTTCCACGTGCGCAGGAACAAGGTGAACGTGTGTTCATCTCATGTCTATGTATGAGGATTCCAGCGTGGGAGATGAGTTGGTAACAACGAGGATGAACATAACCGGGCACCGGTTATGTAAGTGGTATAACGCGTATAAAAGACAAAATTATCGGGTCTAATAGCCCAAAGAGGTATTTTTTTAATTTGATACGTCGAACTGATTTTTGAGACAAGTATGATGCTTTATTAGGTTATTAGGTCCATTTTGATTATTGGATCAGATTCTTACCGTGTGAATGAATGGGTCAACTTCTAACCCATTTTGATGTATTGGGCACAATTCTTACCCATTTTGATGATCATGGTGAAGTTATTGCCTATATTGATAACTTACAGTAATATTTTTAGTTATTCTTAAAGTATGTATGAATCGGGCCTGTTTCTTATAGTTCCTAATACACTGTTTTTACTAAAACTACAAATATGAGATAAATTTTCTTTAGATTAGAATATTGACACTTCTTTGAACCGCATTTCTCAAGTTCTTATGAAATGGTAAGTTACTCAAAATTGTTGTGACTTCAAGAGTTATAGATGTTGGTTTTATGGATATAAATTTGTAGACGTGAGTTAGGATCGAACTCGAGACTATGGGATTGCACACTTTACGTATGAGAATTTAAAGTTAATAATTAAATATAAATGTTATATTTATTTATTTATTAAACGAAATAACTAACGGACGTTAAGTAATTAATGTAATGGACTAACGGTCGTTAAATGTTTATGGAAAAGGACTAAATTGCAAAAGTTGGGAATGTTCCGGAATCCCTTTGGGGACTCCTTAACCGATCGGCCTAGGGACACAAAACAAGGAAAGAAAAACCAACTTGTTCACCAAGTTTACTTGGGTATATAAACAAGGCTAGGGGTTTTATTTTTCCATCTCTTGTGCTCATTAGCTAAACCCTAAAAACGTTTTGTGAGTGTTTTCTTTGTCCAAACCGATCGGCCAAACACCATTGGTGTCGATCCATTCTTTTTCCACAAACAAGTTATTTGTTTTATAAAAACTAGCATTACTTTAATTCGGTTTAGTACGTGTGTACAAGAACATAGTAATAACACACTATTGTTATTATCTTGGATTGAATTACAAAACGGTAAGGGGTAATTCACATAATCCTAACTTAATCAAATTAGGGTTCATCCGTTGCTAGTTTGTGGATTTGATTCTTGTTCGGCTAGAATCAAGAAAAGGTACGCATATTCTTTTATGTTAATTAATTGTTCATTAATAAATCCTATACGCTTCCGCATGATTACTTTGATGTTTTGTGATTATTTATTTGAATGTCTTGATATATAATTCCAACAGTGGCATCACGAGTCATTGATTTTAATGAGTAATTAATTACATAAACGCGTAATAAAACAAATACTTGTATGTTGTTTGATATGTTAATCTAGGGTTTATGTTAAATTTATGTTTTGGTCGATTTTTTTTGTAAATTGGGGCGTACCCTATTTTTTTAAGTCGACATACACATAATTTTTTAGGGTTTTGAAAATTGTTTGCTAACCTTATTAAAACCTAGAATTAATATTGATTACGTGATTAATTTGTGAATAATTTGTTATGTGTCATGGAATTTTTATATGCGATCTTGTGACTTATTTGTATAAATTGTTATGATATCCATGATTATACACGCATGTTAGTCATGGATAAGTTGCTTTGATAATTCTTTAATTGTTATGACATATTTATTTACGATAAATCTTGAATTGAGGAAGACTCCAATTATATACATTAATGAATCTATTATGTGCAATTTGGTATAATTTAATTAAGGGTTTACGCAATCGATTCATCGATGTATGTGGCTCACTTTCTATTGTTGGAGTGAAAACCCTAAATTAATATATACATTAATTTAACCTAGATATTGATTATTAATAGGATTTTATCGAATAAGTTGCATGTGGCTACTTGTTTACACGTATTAATTGTTTATTATGTGCGCATTGTTTTTTAGTAGTTTATTTTTTTATTGTTACTTGTTTGTTTATTATGTTAGACAGTTTTAAGCAAATGGTAATTTTGAATAGAAAAATAATACGGACTAAACAATGGCGAAATTTGATTTGTTTGGAAGAGTTAAGTTTTCAATAGTTTAATTGATTGGTGACTTTGGTACAATGACTGAACGGCTCACCCATTTGAATGAACTATAAAGGGGTTATTTAAGAAGTGCAAACAGTCACACTGAATGGATGTCTAAGGTTATGCTTTTGCGCTTACCTGGTCCTCTGCCCTCTGTAAGTTCGAATGGAGCTACTTAGTAAGCCATAAAATGTACAAGCTCATCTTAAGGGCGAATTAGTTTTAATTCCATGCGCCACTTCGGTGGTAATTATCCGAAACGCTAAGTGTTTACACTTATGCAAAAGTACGGTATAATGGATGATAATTAATACTAAATTCCTTGATTGGTGAACCCAATACCTCAATCAAAACTTTGATAATTTGATCTTTATGAATTGGTAATAAAAAGTTTTTTTTATTAAAATTATGCTACAAGATGAATGCATGACATCTTTGTACATATTTGAGTTGACCACATAAAATCAAAACTAGTACCCTTTTAAATTAAGTATATGCCATCTAATTAAAAGGAACACTTGAAGTTGCAATTTACGTCATGGCAGTACTTGGCTAGATTGTGATGGAGAGGTAAATCTCTATGTAAAGTCAGACCTTACATGGACATATTTGCAGTTCTTTAAGTTAGATACTTAAGTTGAGTAGGAAGTGAGACCTGGACTCAATGGCATAAGATGGGATGAAACATGTTTATATTTGCAATAGCGTTGGAAAATATAAATCCCATAATGATCTAGGAGTTGGAAATTGTTTTCCAATTAATGTTCGACAGATTACCTTATTATATGCGTTCGTTGCTAGCAGATCAACTGATGTAATGAACCTATGATAATTTGGATCCTAGTTTTTCGAGAAAATTATATGGTTATATGTTTATATTACCGTTGGGTATATTTTATTTTCTTGAAAAATTGTATTATCGAAAATACTAATACTTGAACTTTTTTCTGTAGAAATGGCTCAAAATAACGATAACACTAACACTGCACTAAATTCTGCGTTCAAAAGTTTTTTTGATCGAGAAAAGTTGACTGGCTCTAAGAATTTCAATGATTGGCACCGCTCTTTGAGAATTGTCTGTAGAGTTGCTGACCGTTTGAAATATCTTTATGAACCTTGCCCTGCTGAACCAACTGGTCCTGAAGCTACTCAAGCTCAAAAGGACGAGTGGAAACTAGAGTATAAGCGTCATAATGATGTGGCTTGTCTTATGTTGGGAACAATGGAATATGCTCTTCAAAAGCAGTTCAAACATTATTTCCCATATAATATGCTCAACGAACTTTGAACTATGTTTGAGAAACCAGCTACCGTCGAGATTTATGACTTGACCGACGCGTTACACAGCTGTAGGCAAGGTGAGGGTAAACCCGTAAGTGCTCATGTGCTGGAAATGAAAGGTTACAGGGACCAGCTAAAAGCACTTGGCAAAACTTATGATGATGACATGGCTGTGAATTTGATTAATCGATCCCTTAACAAGGATTTTAATGGTTTTGTCAGAAATTTCAATATGCACTGCATGGGGAAGACAGTTACTGACCTACACGCATTGCTTATTGATTATGAGAAAGGGTTGCCTCAAAAGGTTCCTACTGCCCAGGTACTTGCTATTCAGGGTGGAAGGATTAATAAGCCAAAACCGCAGCGTGCGAACAACAAGAAGGGGAAGGGTAAGGGAAAGGTTGACAAAGGCAAACAGGTGATGGCCTATCAACCTCAACCCAAGAAGAACCCTACTCCTAGGAAGGAAAATCATAAAAAGGATCAAGCATGCCACCACTGTAAGAGCGTTGGGCATTGGAAGAGAAACTGTGCTCTCTATCTTGATGAATTGCGGGCAAATAAGATGAAGTATGAAGGGTCCATGGGCGCCGGTACTTCTGGTAATTTATTTGTCATTGAATTATTTACTCTAAATCATAATAACTCCTAGGTATATGATACGGGCTGTGGTATTCACATTTGTAATACACTGCAGGGGTTTAGAGTGGAAAGGAAGCTTGCCTATGGGGAGCAATATCTGCACGTGGGAAATGGCGCACATGCAGCTGTTGAAGCCATAGGAATGTTTAGTTTAGTATTGCCTTCGGGCTTAGTACTGTTATTAAACAATTGTCATTACGCACCTTCTATAATTAGAGGTGTTGTTTCCTTTTCAGTTTTGTTGGATGATGGTTTTACTCATACTATTTCACGTAATGGAATTGATGTTTCTTTAAATGGTGTATTTTATTTTAAAGCAATTACTGTGAATGGTGTGTTTGAAATTGATGTGATTGGAAATAAATCTAACAATAATAATAATTCAATGTTTAGCATTAATAAGAAGATAAAGTTTGACTTGAATTCTTCTTATCTTTGGCATTGTAGACTTGCTCATATAGGCAAGGCTCGCATGCATAAGCTGCAAAAAGAAGGGCTTTTGCAAAATATCAATGATGAATCATTTGATAAATGTGAGTCATGCATATTTGGGAAGATGACTAAGAAACCTTTTCATAGCAATATGGAGAGGGCTTCTGATCTACTTGGTCTTATTCATACTGATGTATGTGGACCACTTAGACATGTGTCAAAGAAATGTGCTAGCTACTTCTTAACCTTTACTGATGATTTCAGCCGTTATGGTTATGTTTATTTACTTAAGCATAAACATGAGGTGTTTGAAATATTTAAGGTTTTCAAGGCTGAAGTAGAACTGCAATTGGGAAAGAAGATTAAAGCTCTTTGATCCGATAGAGGAGGCGAGTATCTAAGCCAATAGTTTAAAGATTACTTAGCTGAGAATGGAATTGTCTAGAATCTCACTTCTCCATATACTCCACAACAAAATGGTGTATCTGAGAGAAGAAATCGTACATTGTTGGACATGATACGATCTATGTTTAATCTTACCACTCTACCTTTATCCTTTTAGGATTATGCTTTGGAATCAGCTGTTCGCATTCTAAATATGGTTCCTACAAAGAAGGTTGATAAGACACCATATGAAATATGGCATGGTAAAGCTCCTAACCTGTCTTATTTAAAGGTCTGGGGTTGTGAGGCGTATGTTAGACGTGACTCAGCAGATAAACTCCAACAAAGATCTGTAAAGTGTATCTTCGTAGGATACCCTAAGGAAACTATGGGTTACTACTTTTACTATCCAACTGAAAATAAAGTAATCGTTGCTAGGTATGGAGATTTTCTTGAAAGAGATCTCGTATCTCAAGAATTCAGTGGGAGAGTTTATGATCTGGAAGATGATCAAGAAGATGCATTACCTTCTGAAAACACTAACGTACATCCGGTAGAGCCTGATAGTCTGGGTCCTCCACCAGAAGTTAAAGTGATCCCGTTCGTAGATCCGTAAGGAATACGCGTGCACCTGAACGTCTATGTCTTAACGTAGAGGTTGAGGAAACTATGTTAGGAGATCTTGGAGAGCCTACTAGTTATAAAGTTGCCATGACAAGTCCTGACAAGGCTAAATGGCAGGTTGCAATGAATGGGGAAATGCAATCCATGAGAGAAAATGAAGTCTGGGTAGAGGTCGACTTACCTCCAAACGCCTCGGTGGTTGGGAGTAAGTGGCTCTATAAGATTAAGACTGACATGGATGGTAATGTACACGTCTATAAAGCTCGTCTAGTTGCGCAAGGTTTTACTCAAACTTATGGCATTGATTACGAGGAGACCTTTTATCCTGTAGCGGACATTAGAGCTATTAGAATTCTCATAGCTATAGCAACATACTATGACTATGAGATATGGCAAATGGATGTCAAAACCGCCTTCTTAAATGGTCGCTTAGATGAAGACATCTATATGAAGCAACCTGAGGGGTTTGTGAATCCACAATTTCCAAACTGTGTATGCAAACTTCAAAGGTCTATTTATGGATTGAAGCAAGCATCAAGGCAATGGAATAAAAGATTTGATGAAGAAATCAAAAGGTATGGATTTATTCAAAATCTTGATGAGCTATGTGTATATCACAAAGTTAGTGAGAGTGATGTAATTTTCCTAATTCTTTATGTCGATGACATATTAATTATGGGAAAAGACATTCCAAGTATGCAAAATGTTAAGGCATATCTTGGGAAGTGTTTTTCCATGAAGGATTTAGGAGAAGCTGCATACATTCTGGGAATCAAGATCTACCGAGATAGGTCAAAGCGGTTAATTGGTTTAAGTCAAAGCGCTTACATTGATAAAATATTGAAGAGATTCAATATGCAAAATTCCAAGAAAGGATATTTGCCGATGGAAGTAAAGCATGGCTTATGTAGCGATATGTGTACTTCAACTCCTGCTGAGGTGGCACGCATGCAGAAAGTTCCTTATGCTTCGACTGTAGGATCTATTATGTATGTTGTGAGATGCACAAGGCCAGATGTGACGTTCGCTCAAAACATGACCAGTCGATATCAACAGAATCCGGGTGAACTTCACTGGATTGCTGTTAAACATATTCTGAAGTATCTCAGAAATACTAAGGATATGTTTTTAGTGTATGGTGGAAATCCAGACACAGAGCTTGGTGTTACAGGTTACTGTGATGCGTCCTGGCAGTGTGATAAAGATGATACGAAGTCTCAGACGGGTTATGTCTTTGTCATCAATGGAGGAGCAGTTGATTGGAAGAGCAAGAAGCAGAGTACGATTGCGATGTCTGCGACAGAAGCCGAATACATAGCTGCTTCGGAAGCTGCAATGGAGGCTGTTTGGATTAGGAAATTCATTTCAGGGCTTGGTGTTATGCCTTCAATTGAATCGCCTATTGATATGTATTGTGAAAATTCTGCTGCAATCATATTTTCCAATGAACCTGGAGTCATGAAGGGCACCAGACATTTTCTACGGAAGTATCACTATGTTCGGGAACAAGTCCAGGAAGGTGAAATAAATCTACTGAAAGTTCACACAGATGATAACTTAGCTGATCCGTTCACTAAGGCTTTAGCTAAAGACAAGCTTGTAGGACTTGCCAATGGAATTGGACTTCGTTTAGCTAAAAGTTTCATGCATAACTATGATTAGTATTTGGATAAAAGATATTGTAAAACATTTATTATTTTAATGAAATAAAGTTTGGATTATGTTTATTTTCATTTATAATATTGTTGTCCTATATTTGCATGTTTAATCCGTGAGTAACTAAGTTATTCTAAATGTCCATTGTCGATTAATGATATGGGAGTATCATTAAACTAAGACAAATCTGAGAGATGTGGTAGAATATACTTGAAAGTATATTGATGAGAATGCATACCAATTTCAGATGATATTCAATGAATTGAATATAGGACTTATCCCAACTACATAATTTACTTTGTGGATATTGTTATAAGTAAATGATGAATAGTTATCCTCAGACTTGAGATACCAGATAAGTGTCATGAATGTAGTGCATTTCTGTGAAGCAACTTAACGCTATACGTAACTGGTAGTCATAAGGGTTGTTTTCAGAAATGTTACAAAGTTTGTGGGTTATTCTTGTAGTCAAGATAGAATTTGTTCCTTCAAATTTATTTGGAGTTTAATACTGCTGGGCCCCTCGTAGGGTTGACAAGATGTTTGTGTGGCCGCACCCAAATCTCCCCTAAATATGTTTAGATGATTCGGTAATCTTGGTCAATCACTTACAAACGAGAAACAGATCAGTTTTATAAAGAATGACTTAATTTCATATCTTTATTTAACGTGATATTAGAAACAAAAGGATAATAATAATGAGAAATCATTAAAAGGTTTTCCAGGAGCCTTGCTCGAGTTGTACTAGAGGCATCGAAGTGTTGCTAGACGCTAACCGAATGTGATCACTCTATTAAGATATATATGGATATAAATTAGTAGACGTGAGTTAGGATCGAACTCGAGACTATGGGATTGCACACTTTACGTATGAGAATTTAAAGTTAATAATTAAATATAAATGTTATATTTATTTATTTATTAAACGAAATAACTAACGGACGTCAAGTAATTAATGTAATGGACTAACGGTTGTTAAATGTTTATGGAAAAGGACTAAATTGCAAAAGTTGGGAATGTTCCGGAATCCCTTTGGGGACTCCTTAACCGATCGGCCTGGGGACACAAAACAAGGAAAGAAAAACCAACTTGTTCACCAAGTTTACTTGAGTATATAAACAAGGCTAGGGGTTTTATTTTTCTATCTCTTGTGCTCATTAGCTAAACCCTAAAAACGTTTTGTGTGTGTTTTCTTTGTCCAAACCGATCGGCCAAACACCTTTGGTGTTGATCCATTCTTTTTCCACAAACAAGTTATTTGTTTTATAAAAACTAGCATTACTTTAATTCGGTTTAGTACGTGTGTACAAGAACATAGTAATAACACACTATTGTTATTATCTTGGATTGAATTACAAAACGGTAAGGGGTAATTCACATAATCCTAACTTAATCAAATTAGGGTTCATCCGTTGCTAGTTTGTGGATTTGATTCTTGTTCGGCTAGAATCAAGAAAAGGTACGCATATTCTTTTATGTTAATTAATTGTTCATTAATAAATCCTATACACTTCCGCATGATTACTTTGATGTTTTGTGATTATTTATTTGAATGTCTTGATATATAATTCCAACAATAGATTCTTAAGTAGGGTCATATTTCTACAAGAGGGTCATATTACATTATTGTTGATGGCTGGACTATATTGTTTCAGGTTTTTCTTATTAGTGGCCATACTAATATTGGTTGTTTTGAATGCAGAAAATCAATAAATGGTTCATTTAAATGGCGCATCTGAGATGTGAAGAAGAGTGTGACTTTGAAAAACAATGCTCATGGTTGAAAATAATTTTTGAAGAAGAGTATGGCTTTGAAAAACAAGGCCCATGGTTGAAAATAATTCCAATACTTCGTTGATTTATGATATACAATATCTCCTTCAGTTAGCGTATTAAATTTGTGTCGTAAATAAGGCAAAAACCACATTTGCAAATTACGAGAGTCTCAAGCGATCAACAAAAAAATGAATCTTCTGTTCATGTACATCCCCTAAAGGCAAGTATCTCAATCATGGGTTTTACGATAATTTTTTATATGGTGTTTTAGTTTTTGCAACTATGTGGATTATCTTGTGACCCCATGTAAGGGTTTTACAATAGTAAGATTTACACTATCGACTAAAGAAGCAACTAAAGATGTGACTTTTTGTTTCATGAGCCTATGAGAATCCTTTTATGAGACTTATGTAGTTTACTTACAAAGATGGAAATGTAAGTGCATAACTTACTCTTTCATAGTTCTTTCATGTAAATGACATTTTTCCACCCATTTACTTATGAATGGCTCGATTTAAGGGGTGTTTGGATTAACTTATTTTTTGGCCTTATTACCACATGAAATTATCAAAAGGTCGTTAATTAGGTCATAATCTTCAACCAACCTCTAATCTTTTGCTTCTCCAACTAATGTTTTGAATTCTGTAAATAGATTGTGAAATTTGCATAGTCATGAAAACAATGAAATATATGAGAAGGCTTTTAAAATTCTTGAGACATATTGGTTGAAGGAAGAGATGAAGGTATGTTAAAATTCTTGAGACATAACGGGTTTGATCGTAGCCGTTGATCGGTTTGAACCAGGAAGAAAACTTCTTAAGAGGTCTTTTGTGTTAATATTTGTATTTGTTCTTATTTCCTCGAATTTGTTGTAGAGGTAGCAAAATGAACGGGTCAGGTGGGTAGGGTAGTGGGTTCGGGTCAAAATGGGTAGTTATTTAGTGTGAGTTTAGATGGGTCAAACTTGCCATCTCTACTACAACGGGTCAAAATGGGTAGTCATTTGGAGGTGAATAAAATCACATCTTTTTAATTTATCCATAAGAATTCACGACCTTTAATTGAGTATTGTTCCTAATAGCTAACATTTTAATTGATGCAGCTGCTGGAGCGGGACTTACCGGGACAAAAGTTTCCAGAAGGACAGTAGGCATTGATCAGTTCGAGTTTAAAGCCATAGGTGAAAACTATAACCAAAGTATGCGTTCTTTATATTTTTTCTTCTTCTTTACACTGCAAGGAAACTTTCTTATATTTGTGTGCACTTAGTTATTACCATTAATGTAAAGATATACTTTTACATGATTTATGGAATGATTTTTCATCGGTTGATTTAGATATAACATAGATGTAACAGTAATCTTTTAATTTTTTTTTTACATAAATAGAGTAGATTATTGACGAAAAGTTACACTCTTTTAGGGGGTACCTCCCCCATACCCTGCCTTGGCGGGATTGGGTTTGTTGTTGTTGTTCTTGTTATCCTAAAATCTGTTAACTGAACATGTCAGTCAAAGCTTTTGTTTAGATCCAATTAAGTTATTTTGTGGTAGCTTTCATGGTCGAACATGTCGCAATTATATTTTGTACACGTCTAACAAAGTTCAAGCTGTGTTGATACAGAATACTTTTTCTCCAAATGAGCATGCGGATGACATGCTTAAAAGTTGAAGAGTAAATTGTACAGACTACAACAAGGATTCATCTATCTAATCTTACTTGATATAAGCACCATATTTGCATCTACTAATGTTATTTCAAAGGGTTACAATTTTTATATCTTTCTTAAATGTTAGGCTAAATCTTAACATCACCAAATTGTATGTTATTCTTTAATTTACTCATATTGGTGTTGTGTTTGAAATATAGTTGGGAACCTGGGATTGGGATTATTATTTTTAAATGGTTTCTAGAGTCTATATTCAAAGAAATTGTATGTGCAATATGTTATGCTCTCACTATGGGTGAGCAAAACCGAGCCGACCGAAATCGAACCGACAAAACTCAATGTTTGTTTTATACTCTTATGTGAATCTTCAGAAGGGAGAATAGAAGGCAATCTATTACAGAAGTTGAGTTACTCTTCTGTTTTTTTTGTGAATAAAGCTTCAGGCACTTTTTTTTTATTTGATGAGGGAAATGAATACGCATGTTTTTACGATCTTTTGGGATATATGTGTAAACGGGTCAAAAAGGGATAATGGGTCAAAGGTGGGTAAGCAAGACACCTTTCTTGGGCATTGAACTGATGCTATATAATTTTGTTAGATTTATTTATTTTACTATAGATATTTTTGGTAGTGTTTGGGATTTTCTTATTTAGGTGTCTACTTATTGCAATGTTTGCAATTTGCATGGAGTTAAAAGAAGACAAGGGTTCTTTTAGTGTTTACATGGTAGCAATAATGAAATGGAAAATGGAATATAAATGATACTTGGCGATGCTTTAGACTTATCATTTAATGCATTTACTTCTTATATGGTCCATGTTAAAATTTTTATTTGTCATTTTTTAGATTAATTGTTATTTTTCAGATAACTGTTTTTTAAAAGCAGGGAAGGATGTACTTCCTATAAGGTTCATATTAAATTTTTTATTTAGCATTTTTTAGATGAATTGTTATTTTTTAGATGATTGTTTTTATGAGCAGGACTGGATCTACTTCCTATATGGTCCATATTAAACTTTTTATTTGGCATTTTTTAGATTAATTGTTATTTTTTAAATGATTGTTATTTTTTAGAAGATTGTTTTTGATGAACATAACTGAATCTACTTCCTATATAGTCCATATTAAACTTTTTCTTTGGCATTTTTTAGATGAACTGTTATTTTTTAGATAATTATTTTTTACGAGCAGGACTGGATCTACTTCCTATATGGTCCATATTAAACTTTTAATTTGGCTTTTTAGATGAATTGTTATTTTTTAAATGATTGTTATATGGTCCATATTAAACTTTTTATTTGGCATTTTTTAGATGAAATGTTATTTTTTAGATGAAACTAAATCTACTTCTTATATGGTTCATATTAAATTTTTTATTTGGCATTTTTTAGATAAATTGTTATTTTTTAGATGATTGTTTTTTATGAGCAGGACTGGATCTACTTTCTATATAGTCCATATTAAACATTTTTCTTTGGCATTTTTAAGATGAATTGTTATTTTTTAGACGATTGTTTTTTATAAGCAGATCTTGATCTACTTCCTATATTGTCCATATTAAACTTTTTCTTTGGCATTTTTTAGATAAATTGTTATTATTATGATGATTGTTTTTGATGAGCAGGACCGGATCTACTTCTTATATGGTCCATATTAAACTTTTTATTTGGCATTTTTTAGATGATTATTTTTTATGAGCATAATGGATCTACTTCCTATATAGTCCATATTAAACTTTTTATTTGGCATTTTTTAGATGAATTGTTATTTTTTAGATGATTGTTTTTTATGAGCAGAACTGGATCTACTTCCTATATGGTTTATATTAAATTTTTTATTTGGCATTTTTTAGATGAATTGTTATTTTTTAGATAATTGTTTTTTATCAGCATAACTGGATCTACTTCCTATATGGTCCATATTAAACTTTTTCTTTGTCATTTTTTAAATGAATTGTTATTTTTTTGATGATTGTTTTTATGAGCAGAACTGGATCTACTTCCTATATGGTCTATATTAAACTTTTTCTTTGTCATTTTTTAGATAAATTGTTAGTTTTTAGATTATTGTTTTTTAAGAGCATGCAAGGATCTACTTCTTATATGGTTCATATTAAATTTTTTATTTGGCATTTTTTAGATGAATTGTTATTTTTTAGATGATTATTTTTTATAAGCAAAACTGGATCTACTTCCGATATGTTCCATATTAAACTTTTTCTTTGGCATTTTTTATATAAATTGTTATTTTTTACATGATTATTTTTTATAAGCAGAACTGGATCTACTTCATATATAGTCTATATTAAATTTTTTATTTGTCATTGTTTATATGAATTGTTATTTTTTAAATAATTGTTTTTGATGAGCAGGACTGGATCTACTTTCTATATGGTCCAAATTAAACTTTTTCTTTGGCAATTTTTTAGATGATTGTTATTTTTTAGATGATTGTTTTTTATGAGCAGCACTGGATCTACTTCCTATATGGTCCATATTAAATTTTTTCTTTGGCATTTTTTAGATGAATTGTTATTTTTTTGATAATTGTTTTTGATGAGCAAAACTGGATCTACTTCCTATATGATCCATATTTAACTTTTTATTTGACATTTTTTAGATGAATTGTTATTTTTTAGATGATTATTTTTTATGAGCAGAACTGGATCTACTTCCTATATGGTCCATGTTAAACTTTTTATTTGGTATTTTTTAGACGAATTGTTATTTTTTAGATGATTGTTTTTTATAAGCAGGACTAGATCTACTTCCTATATGGTTCATATTAAACTTTTTCTTTGGCATTTTTTAGATGAATTGTTATTTTTTAGATGATTGTTTTTTATGAGCAGAACTGGATCTACTTCCTATATGGTCTATATTAAACTTTTTATTTGGCATTTTTTAGATGAATTTTTATTTTTTAGATGACTGTTTTTGATGAGCAGAACTAGATCTACTTCCTATATTGTCCACATTAAACTTTTTCTTTTACATTTTTTAAATGAATTGTTATTTTTTAAATGATTGTTTTTTAAGAGCAGGGAAATATCTACTTCCTATATGGTTCATATTAAATTTTTTATTTGGCATTTTTAGATGAATTGTTATTTTTTAGGTGTTTGTTTTTTATGAGCATAACTGGATCTACTTCCTATATGGTTCTTATTAAATTTTTTATTTAGCATTTTTTAGATAAATTGTTATTTTTTAGACAATTGTTTTTGATTATCAGGACTGGATCTACTTTCTATATAGTCCATATTAAACTTTTTCTTTGGCATTTTTTAGATGAATTGTTATTTTTTAGATGATTGTTTTTTATGAGCCGAACTGGATATACTTCATATATGGTCTATATTAAACTTTTTCTTTGGCATTTTTTGGATGAATTTTTATTTTTTAGATGATTGTTTTTTATAAGCAGAACTGTATCTACTTCCTATATGGTCAATATTAAACTTTTTATTTGACATTTTTTAGATGAATTGTTATTTTTTAGATGATTGTTTTTGATGAGCAGGACTGGATCTACTTCCTATATGGTCCATATTAAATTTTTTATTTGGCATTTTTCAGATGAAATGTTATTTTTAGATGATTGTTTTTGATGAGCAGGACTGTATCTGCTTCCTATATGGTCCATATTAACTTAATGTTTTGCATTTTTTAGATGAATTGTTATTTGGTATGTTCTATTTGGTTCATGTAGTAAAAATGTCCAAATGTTTTGTTCCAGAACACAAGGATGCAAGCAACGGTCTGGATGGCGTTGGTCAGTGGTTTCAAACATCAATTAGAAGAGGGCAATACTGTCATCCTTCAACGGTATAGTCTTGGGGAGATCCAACCGAAGTTCCGCATCGTTAAAAAACCTTTGCGCCTTAGCTTCCTTTCGAATACTGTAATAAAAAATTGCACAGATTTCAGCGGTTCATGTGACATGCCTTTGTTTTTTACATGTTTTATCAGTCACACAAATGTTTTACTTACACCTTAATTTTATACTTTATTAGGTTGTCAATAAACGTTTATTGGCTTATCACTTCATCAACTTCCCACTATATACACTTGCTTTTTAACAATTCATGATTGGAGCTCACGTACATGGGCGTTTATTACATTATTACTTACAAACATTGTACTCTATACTATAATTGACGTATTACTTCAATTACTTTCGAATAAATGATTCACCCTGTTTACTTTCGTTCTTTTTCTTATTTTGTTTAGACACTAATTTTTCATTTTTTTGCAATATCTCTTCTAAAAACCCGTGAATTCCACGGGTCTTATAATATTATTATATCTTAAAAAGAAAGATAAACAAATCATGTTCACTCTTTTGGGGTAAAAATCCCCACAGGCAAAAACTTTAGTCACCACAAAATTTTAATAAATTAAATGAAAATAAATTGATTCTAAATAAATTCTAATAAATTAAATGAAAATAAATTTGATTTTCTAAATCAAATTGATTACAAGAATGCCATATTTGATGTGCTCGATCGGTTGGTAACTAACACTCGTAGCATGATGAGATCAGTTCCACGGTTTGAACAATTATTGGAAACAATGAAGGCACCAGTTGATTAAATCATAGTTACCAGAAATGAGCGGAGGTGGTGGAAGTCGCAGCCGGCCGTTGAAGAAAAGAGGAGAGAGGTGTATCATGGTTTAGTGCAGTGGGCCCGAATAGTGTGGAGAAATGATACGCTTACACAGCGCGTTCGGGGTCAAAGGAACTTTCTTTTCGTCGAGCTAGTTTTTCAACACCCTAGGCAGTGAACCTAATCGTTGTAGTGTACTATTAGGGTAAGCCACGGGGTATTGATATCGTTATCTAGGGAATAGGAATGCTAGTAAAAAGTTACTACGCTAAGGTTGGGGTTGAGGAAGATTATTTTTTTATCTTTTTTATATTTTTTAGGAAATGGAAAGGTACGAATCTCGGGGTTTGGATTTGGGGGTTGGTATTTCTACCGATTACTCTACTTATCTAATTATCTAATTAACTAAGCTAGGGGTAGTCTATGTCTATTGTTATGTGCTCGTATGATGATTAAGAATGCGTTTACTTAGGTTTTATTACTCCTTAGTTATCTCATATTGATGGTTGAATTGTCACGTCCTTATTCTTAACGCGTTGTGTTTATAAGGTCGTAGGGTATGCGTTTATCCCTAACTCTTTGAAGCTACCAAAGGTTAATGACTACGAAATCTCTAGGATTCATAAACTTAACACTAAGGTATTCTTTGGATGTTTAGCCTACAATTCCACTAGTAACTATATGCTAAAGTTCAACAAAGATTAATCAAGCATTAATAGCACAACGAATGACCTATCGCAATACTAAGTCAATCACAATTAAGATAAGAGACAACCAATCAATATTCAATAACTAGGTTTCATATTACCTAAGTAAACACACAAATAAATTAGCCGGACATGGAGAACATGCAAGCATACACACAATCAATTGAATACATAATTGAATTAATGAAGTAAAACACTTATCTTGGTGTAAGATAGGGTATGGAACCCTAAAATAATGTACATGACAGCCTTGGTTCGGATTCTCTATATAGTGTTACAAACTGCAACAGCGTCACTCTTTAATTGTGACGCCGTCTGGATCAAATCTAGGCCGTCTGAGCTGCGACGCCCTACTCTTTTAAAACCTGATGCCGTCACTTGTAAATAAGCAATTTTGGGTACTGAGTCGTCACAAAACTTGTTCCGACGGCGTCACAAGTAGAACCTGACGCCGTCCCCTTCAGTTCCAGCAGCCTGAGTGCCTCGATTCTTGACTTTGGCCATTTTATTCGTATATTCGCGCCTTTTCGTCCGAATAAGTGTCATTCCAGCAATTTGCCTTCAAGAGACCTAAAAAGTGAAAAGGAACGAAATTAAGTAGTAACGGATTCAAAAGTGATCAATTAAGGGCTTAAATGACCCCTAAAAAAGGTACCTTTTAAATTCTTATCAAATATCCCTACACTTGGTATTTGCTTGTCCTCAAGCAAATGTGCTTTTAGCCAGTTGATTTATAAATTATAGGTCATGAAGCATTAGTTTAGAACGATCCACAACACATATAAGCCCCGCAAAAGTCATAACAAGCACGGAAATTACATACTAGCATCTCACATGGGGTGTTTGGATACTCACATCTCTCGGGTGTATATGAAATATAACAAGTTGGAAATGGAAGATTAACACTCATTAACCGGTCCTAGTACATAGATTACCATAGGCTTGAGACTAGATCAAACCTCCATCGCTTTGGCGTAAGCATCTAGGAAAGACTATCCTAGAGGTCTTTTAAAGGGTTGTAATGTTAGGCTTACGGTAGGGAAACAAATGGTTTGGTGGGATAGGCGATTTAGTGGTGGCAAGTCAAAAAATCTTTATGTTACAAGCATGCGAAGAATGACGTTTCTAAGCCAAGACTCGACACTCTAAACTCTAGATAACTGAAACAAACAAACATAAATTTAAAGATAGATGTAGGATGGTAGCCCCCCTTTTTTTTCAACACTCTATTTTTTTTCTTTTTCTCTTTTTTTCGATTTTTTTTTCATACACTTTTACTCTACCATCCTCTGCGATAACATCAAAATGATAGGGATTTATAGGCACATCCCTACACTTGAGTTTTTATTTCTCTAACACTAATTTGACCCAAATTGAAAAGATCAAAACACTTGGAGTACATTATTATGCAAATAAAGGGAATTTGAATTTAACGTTCCCTTCCCGTCATTTCATAAAATTTAACTTTTCCCATGAGTCTCAATCGTCCCAAAACTATGTACAAAGGATATGACTCGACTTAGCAACTTATGCAAGCAACTAGATAATTGAAGTAAGGGTTTAGTATGATAACAATAATGCACTAAAAGTGAGTGCATACAAGGTAGGCTAAGGCAATTTGGGTGTACATTTGGGGGTGGATTGTAAACAATGCTCTTCATTGACATTCTAGGAAACCGAAACATCACGAGAACTGCGACAAGGATAGGCTCTGAGGGGTTAACTAGGGGTATCGTGTACTAAAGATGAATACAACGCAAAGGTGTGGGAGAATTACTCAACCGATGTGGAAGAAGTAATTATATTATAGGTATCAAACAAGGGTTATCCTAATACCTCTTATCATTTAGTTATTCCTAACTACACAAGTGTAGTCTTACTAGCGATCTCGGAATGCATCACAAAACAAGTTCTAGAATCTATTATACTACCGGTTTACACTCTAAGCATTAAAGATGAATACTTTAATTCCTACAAATCTAAGGGCGATCCTCACATTTTGGGTGGAATTTAAGTGGTAAAGGGTTTTTTGTGCTAGTCATATAATTTTCTATCCATGAGACGCTTTATTAAGACTAATGGCCCACTCCTAAATGTTATGAAAAATTTTAAATTTGGTGCCAAAATTACCCTAACCGATATCTCTCATGGTTGATTACACAAATGAAATTGGACAAAGCAAATAATCAAGGATAAGCATAGTTTCAAAGTTCCCGTTTTATTTTCCCTCCCTACACTTAAACTGAACATTGTCCCCAATGTTCCCCGAAAGTATCAAAGTAATGATAATGGAAGGTAATTAAAAACGAAAGAAACTAGTACTCCCCTGATTAGCTCGGTAGGATCCATGTGAAGTGGTGGTTACATCTTTCTTCAAGAAGAATGTTTGCGTGAAAAGCTCCTTCTCATCTTATGTATCTTCTTCTTGATAAATTAAACCTTCACACTTGAAGAAAACAAACGAAACCTTCACGTAAAATCGGCGGTAACAATATATATAAGACTCTACTAAACTAGGATATAATGCTTGTGGAATGGACGTTTACAGATTTTCTGGAAAATTAAGACCTGAAAAATTCCAAAAATTTATAAGTAGCTCAGAAAACGAGAAAAAGTAATAGGCTGTTTCTGCTCCTCCTGATGCCGCCAGGTTGTGATCCTGACGCCGTCAGGTTATACTGACAGAAACTGGTCTGCGATTTTCTGGAAAAAATTCTGGAACATTTTTATCTTTAAAATCTGGAAAAATTTCCTGCGAAACATCCATTATGACTCGATACAAGCATTTGACTCGAAAAAACACACATGTATATCTTTTAAAAAATTGTAATTCTCATATTTACGTTTCTTTTGAAAACGTGTGTAATCTTCCCTACACTTATCCCTTATGTAAAATACCTTTATATGTAATTAAGACGAGGTTAAGGACAAAATAAAGCATTTTTACAAATTTAATCATGAGAATAAACAATCAATAAAAGATACACGACACAAACAAGCAAACAATTAAGCATGTGTTGCCTCCCACGAAGAGCTTTTCTTTATTTATGAGTCTTGTAGCTAGACTCAAAGTCGTGCCCCTACGTACCGATATAAGTAAGCTTATCCTAAAGAATGTCATAAGGATCAAACTTATCATTTAGGTTCCTAGTAGTACGTTTGGTTCGATATGCGTTTTCAAATTTCTCTCCATCGGGGTCATAGATCGTTATCCTAATGTGCCACTCTCCATTACCATCACTAGGCGGTCTATCCCAATCCCACCTATGCTTGGGCTTATCGCTCTCAACTTTCCACTTATTCATGACAAGGTTGACGGGCAAGCTTCCTAGGAACTCGGTCAACTTCCTAAATACTAAGGCGTCCTCGAACGGCTTCACTTCCATGTCCCTAACCAATTCTTTTTCATGGAAAGTTGCTTTACTAGAAAAGGTTCATCTAGATAGAAAGGCCGTTGGGGACCTATGAAGTTCTTATTAATCCAAGGTCCATATCTAGATTGTGTTCTATCCAACCTAATCTCGTGTGGGATTTCCTCTTCTTTATAGTATGTATGCTTTTTGATATCATAAATTGACCTAGCACTCCCTTCTCCTACCACTATTTTGGACGTCTTACAATCAATGATGGCGCTAGCAGTAGCTAAGAATCCTCTTCCTACAAGCAATGGGCATGTCGGGTCATTCATGTCTAGCACATGGAAATCCACCAAAAGAGTCAATTCTCCTACGTGTACTACCATGTCTTTTATTATCCCTACCGGATATGCAATACTACCATCCGCTAGACCTAACATGGTTTCCGTTGGTTCTATCTTACCTAAGTTAAGGCTTCTATGGAGGGACAACGGAACAAGATTGATGCATGACCCTAAGTCGGCTAGAGCATCGAGAGGTTTGGAAGTTCCAAGCCTACACGGAAGAGTGAATAGCCCGGGATCGTCTAACTTCTTAGGTAAATTATTTTGCACAAAAGCGGACCCATGTTTTCCAAGTCTAAGTTCTAGCTCATATTTTTCTTTTAAAGCATTATAATAGGGTGCATGAGCTAAGACTTCAAGAACCGGTTTTTCTTGATGGAGTTCCTTGTACTCCTCCTCTAGATTAGGTTTGGGTTCTTGGTTGACGGGTTTCTCAAGAGTAGGTTTTAACAATGGTGCGGGGCCTTGGTACCTCATTTTGGATTGCTTGAAACCCTTGTTGATAGCGTTCACCGAGTGGACCATTGGGTGTGAGGGGCATGGATGTGCACTCTCCCATGGTGAACAAGAACATGAAGTCGATGAAATCGAACTCACTTTTGGGTTCTTTGTAGTATCACTTGGGAGTGCTCCAATTTCCCGGTCATTAAAGGCTTTTAAGAGGGCATCAAGCTTGTTTGTCATCTCGCCTTGTCATCGCTTAAAATCGGCTTCAAGCTTAGTCAATCGAGTCTCTTGAGATGACATGAATCTAGATGCAATTGCCTCAAGACTAGTGGGGTTCCTGGTGTTTGGAGGGTTGAACCTATTAGGTGGACTAGATGAGCTTTGGGGTGTGCTTGAATTTTGGTTCCATTTAAGGTTAGGGTGATTCCTCCATGAGGGGTTGTAAGAGTTTCCTAAGTTATTTTGTTCGGGCTTGAATGTGTACCACTTCTCTCCCGCTCCATCGGTACGCGTGGAGGCGTAGTCCACAAAAGCTTGTTCGGGGAGTCTTGTGCAATCTCAAGTGTCATGGGAACCACTACACAATTCACAAGGTAGAGTGATTTTGTTCACTTGTTGTGAAGACTTAGGATTGTCGTATGAACTCATTAGGAATTTAACTTGATCTTCAAGCTCGAGCATCCTACGGTCGAAAGATTGTGAGTCAATAGGAGGCAAGGAGATTGCCTTTATGGTTTTGGGCAACTCACGGGGGTCATTCCAATTTTCGTTGTCATAGAGAGCAAGGTCCTCTATTATACCCCATGATTCTTCCGCGGTGAGATCACTAAGTTTTCCACCGGCCGCTTGGTCAATGGATCGCTTAGTGGGGAAGTTAGCATGATCGTAGAAGAGTTGGACTTGAAGCCAAAGATCAATGCCGTGACGAGGGTCTCTATGGAGTAAGTCCTTGAATCGAGTCCATGCTTCGTAGAGAGATTCACCTTGACGTTGTTGGAACATCAAGATTTCATTCCTAAGCTTAGTAGTTCTCCCCGGTGGGAAAAATTGAGCAAGGAAACGGGAGGTGAGATCATCCCAACTTGAGATGGAGCCGGCGGGAATTCGCTCAAGCCAATTACTAGATTTATCCCGTAGAGAGAATTGGAAGAGACGCAGACGCGTGGTCTCCCGATTAGTAGCATCGAGGTCGATGGAATTGACAATTTTAAGGAAATCCTTAAGATGCTGATTAGGATCTGATAACGCTACACGCGTCGTTCGGGGTCAAAGGAACTTACTTTTCTTCGAGCAAGTTTTATAACACCCTAGGCAGTGAATCTAATCGTTGTAGTGTAGTATTAGGGTAAGCCACGGGTATTGATATCGTTCTCTAGGGGAATAGGAATGCTAGTGAGAAGTTACTACGCTAAGGTTGGGGTTGAGGAAGATTATTTTTTTATCTTTTTATATTTTTTAAGGAAAGGAAAGGTACGAATCTCGGGGTTTGGATTTGGGGGTTGGTATTTCTACCGATTACTCTACTTATCTAATTATCTAATCTAAAGTGTATTTAGTCTATGTCTAATTATTGTGTGCTCGTATGATGGTTTAAAGATGTGTTTACTTAGGTTTTATTACTCCTTAATTATCACCTATTGATGGTTGAATTGTCACGTCCTTATTCTTAATCGCGTTTTGTGTCTAAAGTCGTAGGGTATGCGTTTGTCCCTAACTCTTTGAACTTACCAAAGGGTCTCGTCTACAAAAACCTCTAGGAATTATAAACTCTAACTCTAAGGCACTCTTTGTATGGTTTAGCCTACAACCGCTCTAAGTGTTATAGTCTAAGGTTCACAAAGATTAATCAAGCATTAATTACACAACGAATGACCTATCGCATTACTAGATCATTAACAATTAAGATAAGAGACAACCAATCAATATTCAATAATTAAGTTTCATATTTCCTAAGCAAACACACAAATAAATTAGCCGGACATGGAGAACATGCAAGCATACACACAAGTAATTAAAGACATAATTGAATTAATGAAGTAAAACACTTATCTTGATGTAAGATAGGGTTTAGAACCCTAAAATACTGTACAAGACAGCCTTGGTTCGGTTTAGGTTGTTACTCCAAAAGACTACACACTAAAACTGAAAAATTCGGATTCTATATATAAGATTACAATCGCGACGGCGTCACCCTTTGAATTGTGACACCGTCGGGTCGCCGTCATTAGGGTTTCGTCTTGGCCACGTTAGTCTTGCGACGAACTCACCTTGTGCTTGTGACGCCGTTCTCTTCAGTCTCTGACACCGTCTAGATCAAATCTAGGCCGTCTGAGTTGCGACGGCCTACTCTTTTAAAGCCTGACATCGTCACTTTAAAATAAGCAATTTGGCTACTGTCCCGTCACAGAAGTGCTTCGATGGCGTCGCAGTTAAGCAGTGACACCGTCCCCTTGTATTTCAGCAGCTTGAGTGTTTTGATTCTTGACTTTGGCCATTTTCTTCGTATATCCGCGCCTTTTCGTCCAAATAAGTGTCATTCCAGCAATTTGCCTCCAAGAGACCTAAAAAGTGAAAAGGAACGATATTAAGTAATAACGGATACAAAAGTGATCAAATAAGGGCTTAAACAACCCCTCAAAAAGGTACATTTTAAAACCTTATCAGGATTTTCGGAACGAAGTCGATGGAATGCACATCCGTTTTGCACCAACCGGATGGTGTCGGATCGTAGGGCCGTAGTTTGGGCTTGATCGAGAAGCTCAATGGTGTTCCTATAGCCTAGGTGGCTTGGTCTCAAGTATTCACCAAGAGTACGGCCTCTTGGTGGGTCATTTGGTGGTGGGTTGATGAGTGGTGGTTGGTTATCACCTTCCATGATGAAAAGTGATGGGGTTACTAACAAAGGTCATGAAGAAGGGGGATAGACTACGAGGAAGCTAAAACTGGAAAAAAACTTACTTGATAGGAATCAAGCAAGGAAACCTAAACGAGGTGGACTCCTAACTAGCTATTCTATTCCCTGGCAACGGCGCCAAAAACTTGATACGCTTAAACAGCGCGTTCGGGGTCAAAGGAACTTCCTTTTCGTTGAGCAAGTTTTTCAACACCCTAGGCAGTGAACCTAATCGTTGTAGTGTAGTATTAGGGTAAGCCACGGGTATTGATATCATTTTCTAGGGGAATAGGAATGCTAGTAAGAATTTACTACGCTAAGGTTGGGGTTGAGGAAGATTATTTTTTATCTTTTATATATTTGTTACAAAATGGAAAGGTACGTATCTCGGGGTTTGGATTTGGGGGTTGGTATTTCTACCGATTACTCTACTTATCTAATTATCTAATTAACTAAGTTAGGGGTAGTCTATGTCTATTGTTGTGTGCTCGTATGATGATTAAGAATGTGTTTACTTAGGTTTTATTACTCCCTAGTTATCTCATGTTGATGGTTGAATTGTCACGTCCTTATTCTTAACGGGTTGTGTTTCTAAGGTCGTAGGGTATGCGTTTATCCCTAACTCTTTGAAGCTACCTGATGATGTACCCTCCGATTAGCTCGAAGGACACTCCTCCGAGACTTGTCGAAGCCCTTCCATACGAAGGCCCAAGTTAGGATTCTAAAATATCCATAGGCGTCAAACCATTCGTTGGCACGAAGGTTACCTAAGGGGAATTCGCCATTCGAAGCCCTAAGCCCTTGGGTGTATGGCTGACGAAGGAGCAATGGATAAGGAATCTCCTGACTTGGTCAAACCCACGATCTCCCTCTCTCTCTTGGCTTCCCCGTCAAGTCTGAGAACGTGGGTCACTAAGCCCTAGCGGTTACCCACAATCATGGGACGCCCCCATGATCTCCGACATTTATGCAAAAGTGCTCTCAACCCTATTTCATTCATTATAAATAGGTTGGACGGGCAATGGATTATGGTATGCTCATTTTACACTCATCTCTTTACTTACACACACTTATACAACCATAACTCATACTTACTCTCACGCCGGAGGTGGTTCGCAGGGTCCTACCCCTGCGCAATCACTTAACGTAGTGTTTCATATTTCTTATTCTCAGGTGAAAGGCAAGTCTTGGCTGGAACATACACCCCTCATTACTTTGATCCTCATCGAAGTCTGGTAGTGCAATCTTTTGCGCAATCAGTGGCGCCATCTGTGGGACAACTACTATTAGTCCCGTAATAACCCAGTCCTAATACCCTAACCGACTACACTACTTTTCCGGCATGGAGCCAGGAAGAGAAGATACACCTCCACCAGGTTTCTCTACCCTGATCCCACTCACACAACTAACACCGATAATCTCGCCTCCATAACAGCCTCAACCTTTACCACACGATCTCGTTTGGAAACTACTCCCGTACATCACGCCTCAACATCAGCTAACCCTATTCCAGATATCAGTCCCGCTTTCGTTGAGGCAAACTTTGAGGCCTTAGATTCTTTGCTAAGGGCTCATAAGAGACAGGTTCGCAACACTGAAATGCGGAGGGAGTTGGAATACTCCAGTGAGGAGTATGACGAGGAGATTGAAATAGAGGATAGGCCTCTACCTGTTAGCAGGGGGCGCTCGGCCCTGCGAAATGGTTCTCATTCCATCAGAAGGCTAAATGGAAGGACTGTAGGTTTTGAAGAAGGACCCAGAGGAAATCCGGGAAGAAGGGAAAGAACGCGTGGTGAAAGGAGGAGCGAGAACTTCAACGGAGGAAGCAACCCGGTAGGAAACGGAGGGGTAAACCTACCCCCTCTCCAAGCTGCCCATTTAGGAAGAGAAGGGACGGGGGCTCTAGTACCCCCCTCTTACGTTTCGAGTGTCGGAGGCCCACCTCCATACTCCAGCATGAATCAGTTACCCCCTCCGGGAATGAACCCCTACCTACCTGCTCAAACCTACAACACTTACCCTCCGAATGGTTCAATCGCCAACCAAAATTACCAGCAAATGCCCAATGGACAGGTTCCTACGCAATCGGTGGGAGTAAACCCTTCGTACCAACCCGCTACTGTTTACCCTACCTACACACAACCATTTCCTAACCCGTATAATCCTACACCTATTTATCCACCTCCATACAACCCTTACTATGCCGAAGCCTCTGGAGCTTGCACACCTTTCGTGAAGTGGATCAAAGACTACCCCCTACCTGACAGTGTAAAGATGCCTACTCATATAGGCACCTACGATGGGAAAGGCGATCGTTATAACTTCCTCCACTTATTCGAAGGCGCTATCAAGATGCAAAAGTGGGTCATGCCTGTAGCATGCCACATGTTCACTTACACGCTCAGAGACTCCGCAAGAATATGGTAGAATGGGCAGAATTTTGGGAGCATTATGAGTCTAGACGACCTTAAGGCTAAGTTCCGGTTACACTTTAGCTAGCAGAAGAAGTACACCAAAACTCACCTAACCGTGCACACCATCAAGCAGAGGGACAACGAAAGCACAAGGGCCTTCGTTACCAGATATACTGATGAAACTTTGCAAATTCTAGGGTTGCACGAAGATCAGAGGATCTCTGGTTTCGTACATGGCCTTCGGACTCGAAGTTTAGTGGAATTCCTATCCACCGACCTTCCCAACATATACAAGGCCTTGATCGAGAAGGCTTACACCTGGATTGAGTTCAAGGAGGTAGCAGCAAACAGTGCTCCGATAGAGCAAAAGGAAGCGTCTGACAAATTCTCTAGAGGGTCCTCCTGGGAAGGACCCAAAAACAAGAAGAAGAACAGAGACCGGTTCACCCCCTACAACAAAGGTTCGAATCATGGACTCTTGGCGAACTTGGTCAAATCTCCCCGAGAGATCCTAGCTACCGAGAAAGCCGCAAAGTCCTTCGATCCACCACCTCGGATGACAGTACGAAGCAAAGCCAGAGACATGTCAAGTATTGCCATTTCCATGAAGATCATGGACATGACACGAACAACTGCAGGGAACCAAAGAAGCAGATCGAAGAGGCGGTACGGTCCGGACAATTAGCACATTTGGTCAAAGGCATCAAAAAGGGAAAGGACAAGTTCTCCGACACTCAACTGGGTGAATGGAAGGGGAACAAGAAGGAAGCTACGCCCGCAGAAGCTCCTATAATAATGGTACACAGGTACAATGCAACCTTGAAAAGGAAGGAAGCAGATGGGGAGCTGGGAAGTGTAGGGGAAATAACCTTCCCTTACATATTGGGGCAGACACCTTCGACTGATCCCATGATCATCAAGGTACAAATCTCAAACAGGGAAGTAAACCGAGCATATATGGATTGTGGAAGCTCCTGCGAGATCATCTATGAGCATTGTTTCCTAAAGCTCAAGTCATCCATACGCTCACGGAGGGTGGACTCGAAAGCACCACTCGTAGGGTTCTCCGGCGAACACTCGTGGCTCCTGGGAGAAGTACCGTTGGAAGTCACCATAGGCGAAGGCCCCTTATCCCGCACGGAAACACTCATCTTCGTCATAGTAAGGTAAGATTCTCCTTATAATTTGTTAATAGGGAGAACAACTATGCAAAAAATGGGAATTGTTGTTTCCACTATACATGCTGCTATTAAGTTCCAAACCCCCTTCGGAGTAGGAACTGTTCATTCTAGTTATGGGGCGGATAAGGCTGTATATGGTGTCAAAAAGATCAAAGAAGAATCGGAGGAGTCTCCGATGGCAGTTCTAAGCTGTACAGATGCGGAGGAGCGAGTTGTAGTTAACCCTAGCTACCCTGAACAAACGATGGTAGTAGGAAAGCAGCTCCCAGCAAGTTTCAAGGCGAAGCTCACAGAACTGTTGCGGACTAACCTTGATGTTTTTGCTTGGAAATATTCTGACATGACAGGGGTACCAAGAACATTGCTAATAGACGGACAGTCCTTCGGAACAGAGCATAAACTCAATGAGTACAAACACATTGAGCCAATAAAATAGAAAAGGAGAAGCCTAGCCCCGGAAAGAAATGATGCAGCTTGCAAAGAAGTTGACGAACTCACACAAGCAGGCATCCTGAGGGAGGTCAAGTACCAAACTTGGGTGGCCAACCCAGTGCTGGTCAAAAAGAGCGACGGAGGGTGGCGCATGTGCTTTGACTTCATTGACATCAATAAAGCATGCCCGAAGGATTGCTACCCCCTACCAGAAATTGACTGGAAGGTAGAGTCCTTGGCAGGTTTTCTGTTAAAATGCTTCTTAGATGCCTATAAAGGGTATCATCAGATCCAGATGGCAAAGGAGGACGAGGAAAAGACAGCCTTCTATACGAGCAAAGGTGTCTACTGTTACAGAAAGACGCCCTTCGGATTGAAGAATGCATGGGCAACTTATCAATGTCTCATAGATAAAGCCTTCAATAAACAAATAGGCAAAAATCTCGAAGCATACGTTGACGACATGGTTATCAAGAGCAAGACGGAGGAGGACCTACTCCTCGATGTACAGGAAACCTTTGACCAACTTCAGGCGATTAACATGAAGCTGAACCCTAAGAAATGCTCCTTCGGTGTCGAAGAAGGACAATTCCTAGGGCATTTGATCACTAAGCAGAGGATAAAGGCTAATCCCTCCAAGGTCAAGGCAATTTCTGATCTCCAAGCCCCTAAGTGTCTAAAAGATGTGCAGAGCCTGAATGGGAAGCTAGCAGCCCTAAGCCGGTTTTGATCGAAGGGGGCTGACAGGTCCCTACCATTCTTTAACACACTCAAGGGATGCGTAGATAAGAAAACTTTTCAATGGAGTCAAGATGCTGAAGCTGCCTTTCAGAAAATGAAGGAGTTCATCGAAATCCTTCCAACACTTACAGCCCCAATCAAAGGCGAAGTGTTATTCATGTACTTAGCATCCTCAATGGAGAGTATTAGTGCAGTCCTTATGGCAGAACGAGACAAATGGCAGATCCCCATTTACTTTGTCAGCAGGGTCCTACAGGGGGCAGAGATCAATTATCCAAAATTGGAAAAGTTGATACTAGCCCTAATCTACGCAGCAAGGAGGCTCCGACGCTAATTCTAGGCCCATCCAATCACAGTCTTAACTGACAAGCCACTCAAACAGATCTTGTCAAAACCCGAAAAGTCTGGGAGAGTAGCTAAATGGGCTATCGAGTTGGGAGAGCATGAAATAGAGTTCAAGGGACGAAACTCTATTAAAGGCCAAATTCTTGCAGATTTCTTGGCAGAAACACCTTTCGAGCCTGACGCAGAAAAGGAGAAGCCCAAAGCTAAACTCACCCCCGCACAGAATGACTGGAAACTATATACAGACGGAGCATCCAGCTCTGATGGTTCTGGGGCAGGTCTAATGCTAATTAGTCCTGAGGGAAAGAAGCATACATATGCTCTTCGTTTCGAGTTCGAAGCCAGCAACAACGAAGCAGAGTACAAAGCATTACTAGCAAGTCTCCGATTGGCTAACGATATGGAGGTCAAAACTCTCACTGTTTTCGTAGACTCCCAATTTGTAGCTAACCAAGTGACAGGTTCCTATGAAGCAAGGCAGCCCGTCATCAAACAGTACTTGGAAAAAGCAAAGGAGATGCTGGAGAGCTTCGACTCCTACACCATCCAACATGTTCGTAGGAATCAGAACAAGAAGGCTGATGCAC
Source organism: Chrysanthemum seticuspe (assembly GCA_019973895.1). Taxonomy (NCBI): domain Eukaryota; kingdom Viridiplantae; phylum Streptophyta; class Magnoliopsida; order Asterales; family Asteraceae; genus Chrysanthemum; species Chrysanthemum seticuspe. Next base: position 26,464,850 of record BPTQ01000001.1, read on the forward strand.
TAAGCAAGCTAGCTTCTATGGCCTTCGCTCATCTCACCAAAGAAGTACTTGTCAAAGTCCTACCCAAAAGATCCATCATTCACAAGGAAGTTGCAGATGTGATTCACGAGGAAGGAAAGACATGGATGACTCCCATCCGGGAGTACTTGATAAGCGGTCTTCTCCCTGAAGATCCCAAACTAGCAAGGAAGATTCGGGTTAAGTCACCCCAGTACCGGCTAATAGGAGAAAACCTATATAGAAGGTCATTTTTATCACCTTGGTTAAGATGTGTGGGACCCACACAGGCTAAGAGCATCATCGCTGAAGTTCATGAGGGATCTTGCGGTCTCCACGCAGGACCACGCTCAGTCGTCTCGAAGATAATGAAGCTGGGCTATTATTGGCCTTCGATGCACAGGGATGCGGCATACATCATTCTCAAATGTGAAGCCTGTTAGATACACTCAAATATTTCAAAGATGCTGAAGCAGGACATGACAAGTGTGACATCCGCATAGCCCTTCTCCCAACGGGGCATCGATATCACAGGTCCCATGCCCGTAGCTCCCGGAGGAGTCAAATTCCTGCTGGTAGCAATCGATTACTTTAATAAGTGGTTGGAAGCTAAACCCCTAGCCTCCGTCACAGGGAGACAGATCGAGAAGTTTGTATGGGAACACATCGTATGCAGATTCGGAGTGCCCCACATCATCATATCCGACAATGGAAAGCAGTTCGCTGAAGGAGTCTTCTATGACTTCTGCCAAGGGTTAAACATAAAACAGTCTTGGACATCCGTCTACCATCCACAAGGTAACGGAATGGTGGAGGTTACAAATAGAGATATCATCAAAGGGATCGAGAAAAGGCTGGGACAAACACACCATGGATGGGTAGATGAACTTCCCCAAGTATTATGGGCTCACAGGACGCAACCTAAGTCAAGCAATGGTGAAACTCCCTTCAGCCTTACATACGGAACAGAAGCGGTCATTCCTTCGGAATTAATTGTATACACGGAGCGTGTGGCAACGTATGACGCCTCCTAAAATGACGAAAGGATCAGGGAAAACCTTGACCTGCTAGAAGAAAGACGAGAAATAGCCTCCATCCGAGAAGCAATGCACAAACATAAGATCGAAGCCTATTATAACAAAAGGGTCAGACCTTCCACTTTCAAGCCTGGAGAATATGTGTTACGCCTCAACAGTGCAAGCAAAGCAGAATACCAAGGGAAGCTGGGACCAACTTCGGAAGGACCCTACATGGTAGCTGAGGCCTACGGCAATGGAGCCTACAAACTGGCCAATCTTCTGGGAGAACCCATCGATAGAACATGGAATGGTACAAACCTTCGAAAGTTCTATGTTTAAGAAGTACTTTTACTTTTTTATTTTTGTAATTAGAAGCTTCTCAAGGGAAAGCAAACATTATTGGTAACTGTCTTAGTTTTCATTTCAAGAATGATGTAATCCTCCCTACCAATTCAATGATAAATAAGACATTTCCCACAAATCTCTTGCTTTGTTTCTTAAACACAAAGATTTGTTCAGCCAAGTCGTTAATGAGTTTCAATGTCGAATAAAATGGCTCAAGGTGTAATACACTCCATATTATTTAAGCCAACTTTAACATTCACATTAACTCTCCTTGTAGTTTATGGCGCTTGTAAAAAAATGTACAAAGTCATGCTACTTAAAGGATTTGAGATAGAGTGGGTCACGACCCTCTGTTAATGATCAAATTTGGTCATTATAGTCTTGGTGTTGTAATTTACACACAATGAGGTTGGTTAACCTTAGGTTGTAAAACTTAAGCGTTGGAAAAATGGCGTACGAGAACTTAACAAGACAAAAATGCATAATAACTAAGTATGTAGAGGTATTTCCCCTACACCATATCGCTCAAAATGAGGGCTAACGCCCTTGTACCTGCACGAGGAGCCTAAGCCCCAGTTAAATTGTTTTTGGCCCATGGCCATACATCAAAAGCATTTAAATTGTTTGGAGAACAAGAAAAACATTGTCACATAAGATAAATTGTCTTAAGGGTACATGCCACCCTTTGGAACCAAATTACTACCACATGGCAACCTTCATTCCTGCTTTTTTGGAGATGGAGTGGAGGATGGTTGCACTGAGACAGGCTTGGTAGACATGGTCTTCTTAGTGGGAGTGGTAGGCTTTAGCTTCCGAGGTTTCTTGGAAAGGGGGTCTTCGAGGGGTGCCATAGGATCTTTGGTAGCCTCAGCAAGGAAGGAGTACTCTGCGGTTGCGAACGCATTTCCTGCCTCATCATACTCAGCCTTCGAAGTAGGACGGTAGCATTCAATCTTGGAAAGATCCACGGGCTTGCCTGTTTTGGCAGCCTCCTCCAACGCTAAGCACCGTCCATGAAATATGGATGATTTGATGACCTTCCACATCTGAGCTCCCAATTCATCACTGTGATAGAGCTCCATGGCTATGTAAGGCACCACCTTTGAAACAACCTCCGCACGATCCTTTTGCAGCATCTTATACCTCATCTGCAAGCCATCGATTTCCTCTCTCAACTTCACTTCTACCTCTCCGAGCCTAGCCTTCTCACCTTCCAACCCAGCACATTTAGCCTCAAGAGCAGCATTCTGACCTGTGAGAATAATAACCTTGGCTTCTTCCAACTTAAGATTACCAAGTTCAACGGTCAACTGTGCTACCTTTTCATGAAGGTGTTGGACGACGGGGTTCTTCTCAACATTCCCCTCAATTTCGTCACACTTAACCTCCAGCTTGGCCATAGTTCTAAGCAACGCTCTGGTTTTTGCATTCAAATGATTATCCATCACTGCCTGCCTCGCAACCCCATTGTCATGCATATCACAAAACCTTTTAATGGAAATGTTTTCTAGCATACTTTTCCATTGCGGAGGGGTGACATGATCGACAATCCGGTGACAGGCCAAAGCATTGGGAAGCTCCTTCGTCTCTGGAAGGCCTGTGACCAATACAATGTATAAAGGCTAAGTTAGTTGTAACAATTATGACTTCACATATTTTATAAGGAGAAACTGCTTACCATGCACCTCCACTGATTCATCTGGCAATTCGAAGGCTGACTTCACAAACTTTCTACCTTCAGCACTCTTCTGCTTCACACCTCTGCCTCAGGAGGCAGATAGGGGATTCTTCCTCTTGTTGGTAGACTTAACAGCCTTGGCTGCTGTTCCCTTTCTATTTTTCAACCTGTCAGCTATCCCTGTTGAACTTACAACTAGGACATCCTCATCCGCAAGATCGTCCGAGTCAGCAACATTCTCAACAAGTTGGGATGGACCCTCCAATGCAAGTTGCGGGGGTGCCGATGCAACAGGCTACGGATTCGGAGCGTCTACCTCATTGTTGTTCACAGATGTTGAAGGGGAGCCAACACCATAAGACTCCTCAGCTTTCTCAGCAGGCATAAAGCTTAAATCTTCATCCAAATATTGGTACATGAAGTTTCTGAATGACAGCTCTGCAAAATAGAAACAAGAAGAAATAAATATCAGTGCTACATTGGTCCTACTTAAATAGAAGTAGATAAACATACTTTGTCCTTGGTATATGATCACAGGCTTCTTGGGAGACCCCTCCCAGCTCGGGGCAATCCCAGCCATGTATAAGATGGCTTCAGGGAACACTTGCACATCTACAGGATATTTGTCCAAACGCTGATAACAGGGATCTCTTCGCACCTCGTATGGCAAGGGGTCATTATACCGTTTTGCATCAAACCTATTTTCCTTATTCAACAGCTCTGAATATTTAGGGGGAACAATGGTGTCTTGCACATAGAAAAAGCTACCTTTCCAACCTGTTATGTTTGTATATACCCTCCCAAACAGGTTTGGAACATCAGACTCAGGCCTTTTTGCTAAAGTTAGCCAATTGCCCCCAGGATACAAGTTCAGAAATCCTCTTAAAACCGTTAATGTTGGTTCATAGCCGTATGCTTTGCACATCACTATGAATGTGGTCAGCTTGGCAAAACCAAAGGGGTTAAACCTAGAGATGTGAACCTTGTAATATTGCATAAACTCTAATATCAGGGGGTGCAACGGAATCCTAAGGTTCGAGTGGCTAAATGCATGTGTGTACAGCCCTACGAAACCTTGAGGAGCATCAAATATGCCCTGATTAGATTTGGGTAACATCACTTTGTGTTCTAGTGGGATAGGATAATCGGCTAAGTGATCATGAAGATCTTTCACAGACAATGTACACTTTTGCTGCTTTATAATAAACTTGGAATCCATTTTTTAAAGAAAAAAAAACAAGCTTTCAGTACGAAAGAAGGTTTACCTTTGGTTTCGGAAGTGAAGGCGATGAGATTTTACTACGTGTGGAAACATGATAAGTTTTAAAATGTACCTTTTTGAGGGATCATTTAAGCCCTTATTTGATCACTTTTGTATCCGTTATTACTTAATATCGTTCCTTTTCACTTTTTAGGTCTCTTGAAGGCAAATTGCGGTAATGGCACTTATTTGGACGAAAACGCGCGAATATACGAAGAAAATGGCCACAGTCAGAATCTAGACACTCGAAGCTGCTGAAAACATAAAGTGACGGCGTCACTGCTTATCTGCGACGCCGTCCGAGGATTTTGTGACGGGACAGAACCCAAAAGTCTTATTTTCAAGTGACTACGTCCAGTTGTAAAAGAGTAGGCCGTCGCTACTCAGACGGCCTAGATGCAATCCAGACGACGTCAGAAGCTGAAGAGGACGGCGTCACAAGCACAAGGTGACGCCGTCACAAGTCTAACGTGGCCAAGATGAAACCCTAATGACGGCGACACGACGGCGTCACAAAACATAAGGTGACGCCGTCGCATATGTAATCTTATATATAGAATCCGAATTTTTCAGTATTGGTGTGTAGTCTTTTGTTGTAAAAACCTAGAACCGAACCCGCTGTCTTGTATAGTATTTTAGGGTTCCAAACCCTATCTTACATCAAGATAAGTTCTTTACTTCATTAATACAATTATGTCTTTGATTATTTGTGTGTATGCTTGCATGTTCTCCATGTATGGCTAATTTATTTGTGTGTTTGCTTAGGGAATATGAAACTTAATTATTGATTATTGATTGGTTGTCTCTTATCTTAGTTGATTAATGATCTAGTAATGCGATAGGTCATTCGTTGTGTACTTAATGCTTGATTAAATCTTTGTGAACCTTAGAATATGACTCCTTGAGTAGTTGTAGGCTAAACCATCCAAAGAGTGCCTTAGAGTAAGAGTTTATTATCCCTAGTGGGTTTTGTAGACAAGACCCTTTGGTAAGTTCAAAGAGTTAGGGAACATACGCATACCCTACGACCTTAGACACACAACGCAACTAAGAATAAGGACGTGACAATTCAACCACCAATAGGAGATAATTAAGGAGTAGTAAAACCTAAGTAAACACATCTTTAAACTATCATACGAGCACACAATAATTAGACATAGACTACATACACCTTAGATTAGATAATTAGATAAGTAGAGTAATCGGTAGCAATACCAACCCCCCAAATCCAAACCCCGAGATTCGTACCTTTCAATTTCCTAAAAAAACATAAAAAGATAAAAAATAATCTTCCTCAACCCCAACCTTAGCGTAGTAACTTCTTACTAGCATTCCTATTCCTCTGGAGAACGATATCAATACCCGTGGCTTACCCTAATTACTACACTACAATGATTAGGTTCACTGCCTAGGGTGTTATAAAACTTGCTCGAAGAAAAGGAAGTTTCCTTGACCCCGAACGACTCGTGTAGCGTTATCAAGTTTTTGGCGCCGCTGCCGGGGAATAGTTATTGTTTAGGCTTGATTTATATCTCATTTAGGTCTACTCACAAGATTCCTATCAAGTGAGATTTTTTCTTTTTATTAGCTTCCTTGTAGTCTATCCCCTTCTTTGTGTTTGTGTTCGTAAAACCCTTTTCATTTGTCGCTATGGCAAGTGAAGTTGCATTTCAATCATTAACAAATGAGGAACAATTTTGTAGATTGGTTTGGTTTTTATAGTTCTAATGAATTTGTGAGTGAACTTAGAGATATCCAAAAGGAGACGGGTGTAAGGTTTGATAGATTTGATATATTTTGTGTTTGTGTGGCTTCTATTCAACAATCGTTGTCAGGATTAACTCCTTTTAGCGAGACCATCTGGAGAATTTTTAAGAAAAGCCTCCTATGCATAAACCATCAATTGAATGATCTTAGGCACCATGATCAAAAAGACCTAGTTTTTAAGAACATGGAACCTAAACCCGAACAAGATTGTGAGATGGTTATAGTTGAACTACCTAGTTGCATACGTGGGATAGATTTCAAAACATATGACACGCGTGAGAAATCCTTTAGGCAAATAGAACATAGTGATCAAATTTTTGATAATGATTCTTATGAATCGGACCAAGAATTTGAAATGGCTAAAGAAGGATTTGAGATGCTTAGGAGTGTATTTGGGTTAGATCATACTAATGAACATTTAGGAGATCTAGATATAATGGAGAATGAGGTGGAAACTCCAAGCCCACAAGCCCTACCATCACTTGAGGAACACACATCACCTATAACTTACCCGGGAGAAGTAGAAGAGACTATAGGAACCCCTATTGATATAGAACCTTTGGACCAAACGCCACTAGAGAATGTAGGTTTAGATGCTTGTTGTCATGACCTCTCTCTTAGTCCTAGGGAAGTTCCTAATTTTGATAAAACGGAGACTCAACCAAAAACCTTACCCAATTTTCCGTCTTTAGATGTGAATCTTGGAATTGAATTAGGCCCCAATCCACCCATCAAAATAAATAATCCGGGTAGTTGCTTGATAAAGGTGGTAGACTATAGGCCATGTAGAGTGGAAGCTAATATAGGAGTAACCCATGACCTTACACACTTATATCACCCATTCATGGTTGATAACAAGAAACACTATAGGTTTAAACCGGGTTTAGTAGGTCAAGATGGATCCTTAACTAAGAATCTTTTGAAGTTGATAGAAGATAATCCATTTTTAGGAGAGAGATTTGATTCACCCGCTACACCAATAGACTTAGGTAAGGTTATAATGAATGGAGCACACTCCTTTGAGCATATAAATCACCCATCACCCTCTCCTCACGTAGCAAATTTCCACCCTAAGGGTGTGTATCGCTACTATCACCCGCACTTAAAATTAAGTGTAGGGAAAACCTCCCCTTTATCCGTTAAATAAAGGTAGAGTCAAGCTCGTGACTCGAACAAAAACAAGCGCTTCTTGGGAGGCAACCAATGTGTATTTGTTTTTCATTTTTAATTATGTGTCGTATATCTTTTATTGATTGTTTATTCTCATGTTTGAATTTGTAAAAATGCTTTATTTTGTCTTTAACCTCGTCTTAATTACATATAAAGGTATTTTACATAAGGGATAAGTGTAGGGAGGATTACACACATTTTCAACAAACATGAACATGAGAATTACAATTATTTAAAAGATATACATGTGTGTTTGTTTGAGTCAAATGCTTGTATCGAGTCATAATGGATGTTTTGCAGGAAATTTTTCCAGATTCTAAAGATGTAAATTTTCCAGAATTTTTTCCAGAAAATCGCATAGCAGTTTTTGTCAGGGAGGAGCAGAAATAACTGATTACTTTTTCTCGTTTTCTGTGCTACTTATAAATTTTTTGGAATTTTCCAGGTCTTAATTTTCTAGAAAATCTGCAAACATCCATTCCACAAGCATTATATCTTATTTAATTCTGGAATTACTTCTTGTTTTGATTTTTCTTTGTTCGGTTTGATGCGTTGGGTTGTTTGTTTTCTTCAAGTGTGCAGGTTTTATTTATCAAGAAGAAGATACATAAGATTGGAAGGAGCTTTTCACGCATACATTCTTCTTGGAAAGGATTTAACCACCACTTCACACGGATCCTACCGAGCTAATCAGGGGAGTACTAGTTTCTTTCGTTTTTAATTACCTTCCATTATCATAACTTTGATACTTTCGGGGAACATTGGGGACAATGTTCAGTTTAAGTGTAGGGAGAGAAAACAAAACGGGAACTTTGAAACTATGCTTATCCTTGAATATTTGCTTTGTCCAATTGTATTTGTGTAATAAACCATGAGAAAATGTCGGTTAGGGTAATTTTGGCACCAAATTTTTTATTTTTCATGACATATAGGAGTGGGCCATTAGTTTTAACAAAAGCGTCTCACGGATAGGAAGTTGCATGACTAGCACAAAAACCCTTTACCACCTAAATTCCACCAAAAATGTGAGGATCGCCCTTAGATTAGTAGGAATTAAAAGCATTCATCTTCAATGCTTAGAGTGTGAACCGGTAGTATAATAGATTCTAGAACTTGTTTTGTGATGCATCCCGAGATCGCTAGTAAGACTACACTTGTGTAGTTAGGAATAACTAAATGATAAGAGGCATTAGGATAACCCTTGTTTGATACCCGTAATATAATTACTTCTTCCACATCGGTTGAGTAATTCCCCCACACCTTTGCGTTGTACTCATATTTAGTACACGATACCCCTAGTTAACCCCTCAGAGCCTATCCTTTTTGCGGTTCTCGTGATGTTTCGGTTTTTTCTGGAATATCAATGAAGAGCATTTTTTACACCTCACCCCTAAATATACACCCAAATCGTCTTAGCCTACCTTATATGCACTCACTTTTAGTGCATTATTGTTATCACCCTAAACCCTTAGTTCAATTATCTGGTTGCTTGCATGAGTTGCTAAGTCGAGTCATATTCTTTGTATACAGTTTTGGGACGATTGGGATTCATGGAAAAAGTTAAAGTTTATGAAATGACGGAAAGGGAACGTTAAATTCAAATTCCATTTGTTTGCATAATAATGTACCCAAGTGTTTTGATCTTTTCAATTCGGGTCAAATTAGTGTTAGAGTAATAAAAAAACTCAAGTGTAGGGATGTGCCTATAAATCCCTATCATTTTGATGTTACTGTAGAGGATGGTAGAGTAAAAGTGTATGATAAAAAAAAAATCGAAAAAAAAATAGAAAAAGAGAAAAGAAAAAAAAATAGAATGATAAAAAAAACATACGGGCTACCATCCTACATCTATCCTTTAAATTTATGTTTGTTTGTTTCAATTAGCTAGAGTTTAGAGTGTCGAGTCTTGGCTTAGCAACGCCATTCTTCGTATACTTGCAACATAGAGATTTTTGACTTGCCACCACTAAATAGCCTATCCCACCAAACCCTTTGTTTCCCTACCGTAATCCTAACATTACAACCCTTTAAAGACCTCTTTGATAGTCTTTCCTAGGTGCTTACGCCAAAGCGATGGAGGTTTGATATATTCTCAAGCCTATGGTAATCTATGTACTAGGACCGGTTAGTGAGTGTTTATCTTCCATTTCCAATTATTTGTTATATTTCATATACACCCGAGAGAGATGTGAGTATCCAAACACCCCATGTGAGGTGCTAGTATGTAATTTCCATGCTTGTTATGACTTTTGCGGGGCTTATATGTGTTGTGGACTGTTTTAAACCAATGCTTCATGACCCCTAACTTATAAATTAATTGGCTAAAAGCACATTTGCTTGAGGACAAGCAAATACCAAGTGTAGGGATATTTGATAAGGTTTTAAAATGTACCTTTTTGAGGGGTCATTTAAGCCCTTATTTGATCACTTTTGTATCCGTTATTACTTAATATCGTTCCTTTTCACTTTTTAGGTCTCTTGAAGGCAAATTTCTGTAATGGCACTTATTTGGACGAAAAGGAGCGAATATACGAAGAAAATGGCCAAAGTCAGAATCGAGACACTCAAAGCTGCTGAAAACATAAGGTGACGGCGTCACTGCTTATCTGTGACGCCGTCCGAGGATTTTGTGACGGGACAGAACCCAAAAGTCTTATTTTCAAGTGACGACGTTCAGTTGTAAAAGAGTAGGCTGTCGCTACTCAGACGGCCTAGATGCAATCCAGACGGCGTCAGAAGCTGAAGAGGACGACGTCACAAGCACAAGGTGACGTCGTCGCAAGTCTAACGTGGCCAAGACGAAACCCTAATGACGGCGACACGACGGCGTCACAAAACATAAGGTGACGCCGTCGCATATGTAATCTTATATATAGAATCCGAATTTTTCAGTATTGGTGTGTAGTCTTCTGGAGTAAAAACCTAGAACCGAAACAAGGCTATCTTGTATAGTATTTTAGGGTTCCAAACCCTATCTTACATCAAGATAAGTTCTTTACTTCATTAATACAATTATGTCTTTGATTATTTATGTGTATGCTTGCATGTTCTCCATGTCTGGCTAATTTATTTGTGTGTTTGCTTAGGGAATATGAAACTTAATTATTGATTATTGATTGGTTGTCTCTTATCTTAGTTGATTAATGATCTAGTAATGCGATAGGTCATTCGTTGTGTACTTAATGCTTGATTAAATCTTTGTGAACCTTAGAATATGACTCCTTGAGTAGTTGTAAGCTAAACCATCTAAAGAGTGCCTTAGAGTAAGAGTTTATTATCCCTAGTGGGTTTTGTAGACAAGACCCTTTGGTAAGTTCAAAGAGTTAGGGAACATACGCATACCCTACGACCTTAGACACACAACGCAACTAAGAATAAAGACGTGACAATTCAACCACCAATAGGAGATAATTAAGGAGTAGTAAAACCTAAGTAAACACATCTTTAAACTATCATACGAGCACACAATAATTAGACATAGACTACATACACCTTAGATTAGATAATTAGATAAGTAGAGTAATCGGTAGCAATACCAATCCCCAAATCCAAACCCCGAGATTCGTACCTTTTAATTTCCTAAAAAAACATAAAAAGATAAAAAATAATTTTCCTCAACCCCAACCTTAGCGTAGTAACTTCTTACTAGCATTCCTATTCCCCTAGAGAACGATATCAATACCCGTGGCTTACCCTAATTACTACACTACAATGATTAGGTTCACTGCCTAGGGTTTTATAAAACTTGCTCGAAGAAAAGGAAGTTTCCTTGACCCCGAACGACGCGTGTAGCGTTATCAAAACAAGACGAAGAAAGTAAAATAAATTAGGGTTTCATCTACCCCCTTTTTATACTATCTTCTCTCTCTCTTAGGCACCGCACACGTATCCCAAAGATAAGTATTATCAGGTTAAATTTTTTTAAATTTTGAATAAAGATGACTTTTGGTCTCCGGGTAAGGTGGGAAAGTGTGATTCCTGTAGCGTGCAGCCGTAATAAGTATTTAGCATTTAATGCGCTAAGTTAGGTACGTAATTATACCCTAACTAACGTAATTCGCAGCAAGTTGGTATTTTTTCAAAGCATAAAGTCGAATGCAATGCCTCTTCGCTCATATGCATCACTTTCGACTGAGGGGCTTGATGATGTACCCTCCGATTAGCTCGAAGGACACTCCTCCGAGACGTGTCGAAGCCCTTCCATACGAAGGCCCAAGTTAGGATTCTAAAATATCTATAGGCGTCAAACCATTCGTTGGCACGAAGGTTACCTAATGGGAATTCGCCATTCGAAGCCCTAAGCCCTTGGGTGTATGGCTGACGAAGGAGCAATGGATAAGGAACCTCCTGACTTGGTCAAACCCACAATCTCCCTCTCTCTCTTGGCTTCCCCGTCAAGTCTGAGAACGTGGGTCACTAAGCCCTAACGGTTACCCACAATCATGGGACGCCCCCATGATCTCCGACATTCATGCAGAAATGCTCTCAACCCTATTTCATTCATTATAAATAGGTTGGACGGGCAATGGATTATGGTATGCTCATTTCACACTCATCTCTTTACTTACACACACTTATACAACCATAACTCATACTTACTCTCACGCCGGAGGTGGTTCGCAGGGTCCTACCCCTGCGCAATCACTTAACGTAGTGTTTCATATTTCTTATTCTCAGGTGAAAGGTAAGACTTGGCTGGAACATACACCCCTCATTACTTTGATCCTCATCGAAGCCTGGTAGTGCAATCTTTTGCGCAATCACTACCAACGGTTAATGACTATGAAATCTCTAGGATTCATAAACTTAACACTAAGGTATTCTTTGGATGTTTAGCCTACAATTCCACTAGTATATGCTAAGGTTCAACAAAGATTAATCAAGCATTAATAGCACAACGAATGACCTATCGCAATACTAGGTCAATCACAATTAAGATAAGAGACAACCAATCAATATTCAATAACTAGGTTTCATATTACCTAAGCAAACACACAAATAAATTAGCCGAACATGGAGAACATGCAAGCATACACACAATCAATTGAAGACATAATTGAATTAATGAAGTAAAACACTTATCTTGGTGTAAGATAGGGTATGGAACCCTAAAATACTGTACAAGACAGCCTTGGTTCGGTTTAGGTTTTTACTCCACAAAACTACACACTGAAAACTGAAAAATTCGGATTCTATATATAGTGTTACAAACTGCGACGGCTTCACTCTTTAATTGTAACGCCGTCTGGATCAAATCTAGGCCGTCTGAGCTGCGACGCCCTATTCTTTTAAAACCTGATGCCGTCACTTGTAAATAAGCAATTTGACTACTGAGTCGTCACAAAACTTGTTCCGACGGCGTCACAAGTAGAACCTGACGCCGTCCCCTTCAGTTCCAGCAGTCTGAGTGCCTCGATTCTTGACTTTGGCCATTTTCTTCGTATATTCGCGCCTTTTCGTCCGAATAAGTGTCATTCCAGCAATTTGCCTTCAAGAGACCTAAAAAGTAAAAAGGAACGAAATTAAGTAGTAATGGATACAAAAGTGATCTATTAAGGGCTTAAATGACCCCTCAAAAAGGTACCTTTTAAATCCTTATCAGAAAGAAATAGGGTAAACCATGTAGGGGTAGTTTGGTCAGTTGCTAAATAATTTTTGTGTACCAATAAAAAACCTTCGTGTACATATCATGTCCCAAAGAAAATACAAAAAAACAAGAAAAGATACTAAAGTACAAGAAATAACAATGTAATAGTATTAATTTACTCTCTCTCTCTCTCTCTCTCTCTCTCTCTCTATCTCTCTCTCTCTCTCTCTCAGCAGTTCGTGCAGTCAATCACCCCGGCCCCAAATAACTCAATTTTCTCCCATGAACTATTTGTGTCAATGGATTAGTTCGATCCAACACTTGAGATAATAGGTGTAAACGGAAAAAAACTTTATAAGTATCTGTTAATGGAGTTGAATTTACCAAGTTCTGAGGAGTTGATGTCCAGTTATGCTTAAGTGCTGCATATATATTTCCTCGAGCCATATTTTCTAAACAAACTAAGGCCAATCCAAATTGCTCTTGTAAAAGATCACAGATTTTTTAAGAGATGACTCATAGACCTTACATATTGGAATTTTATATCATCCATATTCTTTTTCTTTCTTTCTTTCATCCTTCCATTTGTCCATACCCTTTCTTTTTTATTTCTATTGACAACTTAGAAGCATATTTTTTAATGAAAAAGTATTTCAGTTGCTACAAAAATATGTGAATTATGTCCCTTATCTCTATGATAGAATTATTCCATTATTGCTCAGTAATAATAGTAGAATGAATGGTCCATAGTCAAAAAGGGATTCTGGGCGAACACTATTGATGAATCAATCAAATAAATGGATTTTAAAAATTCCTATATTATTTATAATTGATAACGCTACACGCGTCGTTCGGGGTCAAAGGAACTTCCTTTTCTTCGAGCAAGTTTTATAACACCCTAGGCAGTGAACCTAATCGTTGTAGTGTAGTATTAGGGTAAGCCACGGGTATTGATATCGTTCTCTAGGGGAATAGGAATGCTAGTGAGAAGTTACTACGCTTAGGTTGGAGTTGAGGAAGATTATTTTTTTTATCTTTTTTATGTTTTTTAGGAAACAGAAAGGTACGAATCTCGGGGTTGGTATTGCTACCATTTACTCTACTTATCTAATTATCTAATCAAAGGTGTATGTAGTCTATGTCTAATTATTGTGTGCTCGTATGATAGTTTAAAGATGTGTTTACTTAGGTTTTACTACTCCTTAATTATCTCCTATTTGTCACGTCCTTATTCTTAATTGCGTTGTGTGTCTAAAGTTGTAGGGTATGCGTTTATCCCTAACTCTTTAAAGTTACCAAAGGGTCTCGTCTATAAAATACCACTAGGGATCATAAACTTTAACTCTAAGGCCTCTTTGGATAGTTTAGCTTACAACAGCTCAAGGTGCTATAACCTAAGGTTCACAAAGATTAATCAAGCATTAAGTACACAACGAATGACCTATCGCATTACTAGATCATTAACAACTAAGATAAGAGACAACCAATCAATATTCAATAATTAAGTTTCAAATTCCCTAAGCAAACATACAAGTAAATTAGCTGGACATGGAGAACATGCAAGCATACACACAAATAATCAAAGACATAATTGAATTAATGAAGTAAAACACTTATCTTGATGTAAGATAGGGTTTGGAAACCTAAAATACTGTACAAGACAGCCTTGGTTCGGTTTAGGTTTTTACTCCAAAAGACTACATACTAATACTGAAAAATTCGGATTTTATATATAAGATTACATATGCGACGGCGTCACCTTATGTTGTGTGACGCCGTCGGGTCGCCGTCATTAGGGTTTCATCTTGGCCACATTAGTCTTGCGACGGCGTCACCTTGTGCTTGTGACGCCGTCCTCTTCAGCTTTTGACGCCGTCTGGATTGAATCTAGGACGTCTGAGTTGTGACGGTCTACTCTTTTAAAGCCTGACACCGTCACTTGAAAATAAGAGATTTGGCTTCTGTCCCGTCACAAAATCCTCCGACGGCGTCGCAGTTAAGCAGTGACGCCGTCACCTTGTGTTTTCAGCAGCTGGAGTGTCTCGATTCTTGACTTTGGCCATTTTCTTCGTATATCCGCGCCTTTTCGTCCAAATAAGTGCCATTATAGCAATTTGCCTTCAAGAGACCTAAAAAGTGAAAAGGAACGATATTAAGTAATAACGGATACAAAAGTGATCAAATAAGGGCTTAAACGACCCTTCAAAAAGGTACATTTTAAAACCTTATCAAATATCCCTACACTTGGTATTTGCATGTCCTCAAGCAAATGTGTTTTTAGCCAATTAATTTATTAGTTTGGGGTCATGAAGCATTTGTTTAAAACAGTCCACAACACATATAAGCCCCGCAAAAGTCATAACAAGCACGGAAATTACATACTAGCACCTCACATGGGGTGTTTGGATACTCACATCTCTCTCGGGTGTATATGAAATATAACAAGTTGGAAATGGAAGATTAAACACTCATTAACCGGTCCTAGTACATAGATTACCATAGGCTTGAGAATAGATCAAACCTCCATCGCTTTGGCGTAAGCACCTAGGAAAGACTATCAAAGAGGTCTTTAAAGGGTTGTAATGTTAGGCTTACGGTAGGGAAACAAAGGGTTTGGTGGGATAGGCTATTTAGTGGTGGCAAGTCAAAAATCTTTATGTTACAAGCATACGAAGAATGGCGTTGCTAAGCCAAGACTCGACACTCTAGACTCTAGATAATTGAAACAAATAAACATAATTATAAAGGATAGATGTAGGATGGTAGCCCGTATATATATTATTTTTTTATTTTTTTTAACACTCTATTTTTTTTTCTTTTCTCTTTTTATATTTTTTTTTCGATTTTTTTTAATACACTTTTACTCTACCATCTTCTACTGTAACATCAAAATGATAGGGATTTATAGGCACATCCCTACACTTGAGTTTTTATTACTCTAACACTAATTTGACCCGAATTGAAAAGATCAAAACATTTGGGGTATGTTATTACGCAAATTAGGGAATTTAACGTTCCCTTCCAATCATTTCATAAACTTTAACTTTTCCCATGAGTCCCAATCATCCCAAAACTGTGTACAAAGGATATGACTCGACTTAGCAACTCATGCAAGTAACTAGATAATTGAACTAAGGGTTTAGGGTGATAACAATAATGCACTAAAAGTGAGTGCATACAGGGTAGGCTAAGGCGATTTGGGTGTAAATCTGGGGGTGGGGTGTAAACAATTCTCTTCATTGATATTCCGAAAAAACCGAAACATCACGAGAACCACGAAAAGGATAGGCTCTGAGGGGTTAACTAGGGGTATCGTGTACTAAAGATGAGTACAACGCAAAGGGTGTGGGGGAATTACTTAACCGAAGTGGAAGAAGTAATTATATTATGGGTATCAAACAAGGGTTATCCTAATGCCTCTTATGATTTAGTTATTCCTAACTACACAAGTGTAGTCTTACTAGCGATCTCGGAATGCATCACAAAACAAGTTCTAGAATCTAATATACTACCGATTCACACTCTAAGCATTAAAGATGAATGCTTTAATTCATACTAATCTAAGGGTGATCCTCACAGTTTGGGTGGAATTTAGGTGGTAAAGGGTTTTTGTGCTAGTCATGCAACTTCCTATCCGTGAGACGCTTTTGTTAAGACTAATGGCCCACTCCTATATATCATGAAAATTTTTAAATTTGGTGCCAAAATTACCCTAACCGACATTTTCTCATGGTTTATTACACAAATACAATTGGACAAAGCAAATAATCAAGGATAAGCATAGTTTCAAAGTTCCCGTTTTATTTTCCCTCCCTACACTTAAACTGAACATTGTCCCCAATGTTCCCCGAAAGTATCAAAGTTATGATAATGGAAGGTAATTAAAAATGAAAGAAACTAGTACTCCCCTGATTAGATCGGTAGGATCCGTGTAAAGTAGTGGTTAAATCCTATCCAAGAAAAATGTATGCGTGAAAAGCTCCTTCCAATCTTTTGTTTCTTCTTCTTGATAAATAAAACCTGCACATTCGAAGAAAAAAAACGAAACCTTCGTGTAAAATCGGCGGTAATAATATATATAAGACTCTACTAAACTAAGATATAATGCTTGTGGAATGGATGTTTACAGAATTTCTGGAAAATTAAGACCTGGAAAATTCCAAAAATTTATAAGTAATTCAGAAAACGAGAAAAACGTAATCTGTTGTTTTTACTCCTTCCTGACGCCGTCAGGTTGCAATCCTAACGCCGTCAGGTTATCCTGACAAAAACTGGTCTGCGATTTTCTAGAAAAAATTCTGGAAAATTTATATCTTTAGAATCTTGAAAATTTTTTGCAAAACATCCATTATGACTCGATACAAGCATTTGACTCGAACAAACACACATATATATCTTTTAATGAATTGTTATTCTCATGTTTACGTTTCTTTTGAAAACGTGTGTAATCCTCCCTACACTTATCCTTTATGTAAAATACCTTTATATGCAATTAAGACGAGGTTAAAAATAAAATAAAGCATTTTTACAAATTTAAACATGAGAATAAATAATTAATAAAAGATATATGACACTAACAAGCAAACAATTAAGCATGGGTTGCCTCCCACGAAGTGCTTGTTTTTGTTCGAGTCACGAGCCTGACTCTACCCTTATTTAACAGATAAAGGGGAAGTTTTCCCTATACTTAAGTTTAAGTGCGGGTGATAGTAGCAATACACACCCTTAGGGTGGAAATTTGCTACGTGAGGAGAGGGTGATGGGTGATTTATATGCTCAAAGGAGTGTGCTCCATTCATTGTAACCTTTCCTAATTCAATTGGTGTAGCGGGTGAATCAAATCTCTCTCCTAAAAATGGATCATCTTCTATCAACTTCAAAAGATTCTTAGTTAAGGATCCATCTTGACCTAATAAACCCGATTTAAACCCATAATGTTTCTTGTTATCAACCATGAATGGGTGATATAAGTCTGTAAGGTCATGGGTTACTCCTATATTAGCTTCCACTCTACATGGCCTAGAATCTACCACCTTTATCAAGCAACTACCCGGATTATTTATTTTGGTGGGTGGATTGGGGCCTAATTCAATTCCAAGATTCACATCTAAAGACGGAAAATTGGGTAAGGTTTTTGGTTGAGTCTCCGTTTTATCAAAATTAGGAACTTCCCTAGGACTAAGAGAGAGGTCATGACAACAAGCATCTAAACCTACATTCTCTAGTGGCATTTGGTCCAAAGGTTCTACAATCGGGGTTCCTATAGTCTCTTCTACTTCTTCCGGGTAAGTTATAGGTGATGTGTGTTCCTCAAGTGATGGTAGGGTTTGTGGGCTTGGAGTTTCCACCTCATTCTTCATTATATCTAGATCTCCTAAAAGTTCATGTGTTTTAGTATGATCTAACCCAAAGACACTCCTAAGTATCTCAAATCCTTCTTTAGCCATTTCAAATTCTTGGTCCGATTCATAAGAATTATTCTCAAAAATTTGATCACTATGTTCTATTTGCCTAAAGGATTCCTCACGCGTGTCATATGTTTTGGTGAAATCTATCCCACGCATGCAACTAGGTAGTTCAACTATAACCATCTCACAATCTTGTTCGGGTTTAGGTTCCATGTTCTTAAAAACTAGGTCTTTTTGATCATGATGCCTAAGGTTGGATAAATCCTCCTTATCCATTTCCTCAAGTTGTGTCAACTGATGGTTTATGCTTAAGAGGCTTTTCTTAAATTTTTTCAAGAGGGTTTCACTAAAAGGAGTTGATTCTAACAATGATCATTGAATAGAAGCCACACAAGCACAAAATTTATCAAATTCATCCAACCTTACACCCGTCTCCTTTTGGATATCTCTAAGATCACTCAAAAATTCATTAGAACACCAATCTGCTAAATTCAATTGTTCCTCATTTGTTAATGATTCAAATGCAACTTCACTTGCCATAGCGACAAATGAAAAGGGTTTTACGAACACAAACACAAAGAAGGGGGATAGACTACAAGGAAGCTAAAAATAAGAAAAAAACTTACTTGATAGGAATCAAGCAAGGGGACCTAAACGAGGTGGACTCCAAACTAGCTATTCTATTCCCCGGCAGCGGCGCCAAAAACTTGATAATGCTACACGCGTCGTTCAGGGTCAAAGGAACTTCCTTTTCTTCGAGCAAGTTTTATAACACCCTAGGCAGTGAACCTAATCGTTGTAGTGTAGTATTAGGGTAAGCCACGGGTATTGATATCGTTCTCTAGGGGAATAGGAATGCTAGTGAGAAGTTACTACGCTTAGGTTAGGGTTGAGGAGGATTATTTTTTTTATCTTTTTTATGTTTTTTAGGAAATGGAAAGGTACGAATCTCGGGGTTTGGATTTGGGGGTTGGTATTGCTACCATTTACTCTACTTATCTAATTATGTAATCTAAGGTGTATGTAGTCTATGTCTAATTATTGTGTGCTCGTATGATAGTTTAAAGATGTGTTTACTTAGGTTTTACTACTCCTTAATTATCTCCTATTGGTGGTTGAATTGTCACGTCCTTATTCTTAATTGCGTTGTGTGTCTAAAGTTGTAGGGTATGCGTTTATCCCTAACTCTTTGAAGTTACCAAAGGGTCTCATCTACAAAATACCACTATGGATCATAAACTCTAACTCTAAGGCCTCTTTGGATAGTTTAGCTTACAACCGCTCAAGGTGCTATAACCTAAGGTTCACAAAGATTAATCAAGCATTAAGTACACAACGAATGACCTATCGCATTACTAGATCATTAAAAACTAAGATAAGAGACAACCAATCAATATTCAATAATTAAGTTTCATATTCCCTAAGCAAACACACAAGTAAATTAGCCGGACATGGAGAACATGCAAGCATACACATAAATAATCAAAGACATAATTGAATTAATGAAGTAAAACACTTATCTTGATGTAAGATAGGGTTTGGAACTGTAAAATACTGTACAAGACATCCTTGGTTCAGTTTAGGTTTTTACTCCAAAAGACTACACACTAATACTGAAAATTTCGGATTCTATATATAAGATTACATATGCGACGGCGTCACCTTATGTTGTGTGACACCGTCGGGTCGCCGTCATTAGGGTTTCGTCTTGGCCACTTTAGTATTGCGACGGTGTCACCTTGTGCTTGTGACGCTGTCCTCTTCAGCTTCTGACGCCGTCTGGATTGAATCTAGGCCGTCTGAGTTGCGACAGTCTACTCTTTTAAAGCCTGACACCGTCACTTGAAAATAAGAGATTTGGCTTCTGTCCCGTCACAAAATCCTCCGACGGCGTCGCAGTTAAGCAGTGACGCCGTCACCTTGTGTTTTCAGCAGCTGGAGTGTCTCGATTCTTGACTTTGGTCATTTTCTTCGTATATCTGCGCCTTTTCGTCCAAATAAGTGCCATTACAGCAATTTGCCTTCAAGAGACCTAAAAAAGTGAAAAGGAACGCTATTAAGTAATAACGGATACAAAAGTGATTAAATAAGGGATTAAACGGCCCCTCAAAAAGGTACATTTTAAAACCTTATCAATAATCCGTACCCTTTCCCGACTGTCTCTCTGAAAGGGGTGATCTCGTAGTTCTTGGTCTGTGAAGATGCGTTGGAACCGTAGACAGTCAAGTGAAATCTAATCCACGAAATATAATTTGATCTATGGACAACATCATTGTGGTAAAGGTCGTAATGCCAAAGGAATCATTACCGCAGGGCATAGAGGGGGAGGTCATAAGCGTCTATACCGTAAAATAGATTTTCGACGGAATGAAAAAGACATATATGGTAGAATCGTAACCATAGAATACGACCCGAATCGAAATGCATACATTTGTCTCATACACTATAGGGATGGTGAGAAGAGATATATTTTACATCCCAGGGGGCTATAATTGGAGATACCATTGTTTCTGGTACAGAAGTTCTTATAAAAATGGGAAATGCCCTATATAATATGATTAGTTGGTATTCAAAATATACGATTCAAGTAGTCAAGTCGAGAAAGAGATGGTTGAATCAAAATAATTTTGTTTAAAGTTCTATTTTTGTCAGAGGGCAATATGAATGTTCTATCATGTTCCATCAACACACTAAATAGATTATATGATCTATCCGGTGTGGAAGTAGGCCAACATTTTTATTGGAAAATCGGGGGTTTCCAAGTCCACGGCCAAGTACTTATTACTTCTTGGGTTGTAATTGCTATCTTATTAGGTTCAGCCGTTCGAAACCCACAAACCATTCCGATCGGTGGATTTATATAAACCAATTATCCAATCATTCCCTTGACTTTCTGGGTTATCATTCAAGTGTGCGGCTAAATCCTTCAACGGTACGCAGTCAAATGCTAGAAAATGCATTTCTAATCGATAATGCTATTAAGAAGTTTGATACTCTTGTTCCAATTATGCCTATGATTGGATCACTGGCTAAATCAAAATTTTGTAACGCATTGGGGCATCCTATTGGCAAGGCTATTTGGACCGATTTATCAAATTCTGATATTATTGAGCGCTTTGGGCGTATATATAGAAATCTTTCTCATTAGAGATTCATGGTAATTAAGATTAATATTTAGTTAGTTTATTTAAACTCATTAACTAATTCATTATGGGATTTATTGTTTTCCATTTCAATCAAAATAATTTATTAGGAATATTTGGAAAGTTTATAAGATTATAGCTCTAAAATGAACTTTTTATCGTACAAGGATAAAAAATGACTGAGATCCTTTTTTTATCAAACGACATACCCTTTAACAAATTTTTTACTAGTCTCATTCGAGTTTTAAAGTTTAGGTGTATTTGTTTTTCAAGTTTTACTAAAAAAAAGACTCAATTTATTAGGCTAGGGAGTCAAACGGTCCTTTTGGGGATAGAGGGACTTGAACCCTCATGATTTTTGAAATCGACGGATTTTCCTATTACTATAAATTTCATTGTTGCCAGTATTTACATGTAGAACGGGACTCTTTTTTATAAATCAAAACCCCTTCCCAAACTGTACAAGCTTCTTCCAAAGCATACGGCTTTCTGGATGTAGATGGTGATATCTATACAGATGAATCTTATATATATGGTATAATGAAGTACCACATGGGTGGATATATAGGAATCAAAATCTACCGAATCACTCATGTTATGATCTTCTACATCCTAGGTCTTCCCGTTCCATCATCTGGCTTATGTTCTTCATGTAGCATTCAGACCGAATGACTCTATGAAATTACGTTGATACTTCCACATATTATGGGTAACGTACGAGACATCTCTATTCCCCCCCCCCCCGGGAATCTTTAGAATTACCACTGCTTAGCTTTCAATTCGACTCTGACCATCAAATGAAATGTGAATAATCCGTCCTCTTCTCTTTGAAAGAAGGGGCGCTTCCGGTCCTGTCGGTGCTTGAAACAATTTTGTCTTCTCCATATTATTATATCTCTAGAGTCAATAATTTTATATGAGGAACTACTGAACTCAATCACTTGCTGCCGTTACTCTTCAATTTTCTGTTGAGTTCTATCTACAGTTGGTAGAGCACCTCGTTTACACGCGCGCCGATGTTTTTCAGGGGAGTGCATCATGCAATCAAAAAATTGATCTTATTGAGAAATCGATGTCTTACTCCATAACTTTGAGGGAAGAGGAGAAAAATAGCCTGACAAGGATTCGGTGAATTTATGTGCTAATTAGGTGCCAAACAGACCCCCATCATTGATTTGATATATTGATAACGTGAATACCCAGTCTATTCAATGCTAGGCTGAGTATCAGGGCCTAAAAAAAATCTCTTTTCGTCCTATGAACTTTAAGGTGTATGAAGTTTCATATTTGATTTTTAAGTAGAGCGATAGAGACTTCATTTCACTTAGGTTAATCTAGGCCATAGGCAGACCTACGTCAAGATAACCCCCTTGAAAAACTTTGGTAGTGTTACTGAATCTGAATCCACAGAATGACTCAGAGCACATGGAGCCATCTCCTTATTTTTCTGTCAAAAATAAAAATGGCGGACTAGCTGATATTTCTATCAGTTAATGAAAGATCCCAATGCACAAAAAATGCATGTTGGGTCTTTGAAACCTCTCTCTCTCTCTCTCTCTCTCTCTCTGCAAGACTTCAACCACCAACACACCAACAACAGAAAATTGTTTTCTAGTGCAAGGATATTTTTTGACAACAAGCACGAGTTTTTATCACTATCACTCAAAATTTTATCAACACAAGACAATCTTCATCACATAAAATCGAGAATTTGATGCCTTAAAATTTTTTTGATGCCACTTAATCTTTTGATGCCCTTGGACGTCGCCTAGCTCGCCCATGGCTAGGTCGGCTCTGATAAGAATGCTTCTAATACTACAGAATATATAAAAATCAGAAACTAAATACATTTTCTTACAATATACAATTGCATAAGTATCATTGATAACATCAAAACAAAAAGTGAACGTAGTATATTGTTAAGAGCACAAGTTGCAATAACACAAGTCATTTTGTCATCTTAGAGGCACATCAGTTTTTTCTTCTTTTCACTTATATCTCACTCGCACATTTAAAAACAATCTCTCCAGTAACTTAAGCCATAGCCTTACTTTTGAAACCCACTATTTTATTTTATTTTTATATTTTTCAAACCAACTAAATTTTCGTTCATTAAATATATTACATTTATACAAAATATATGTTACCTAAAATTATAAAACTTACATTAATAATTAAGATTAAATTTACAATTTCTTTCATAATTTAGACTAGTCATAATGAGTTTTCAAACTTTAGATGTATAAATTATATATTCAGTTAAATAAATAAAAAAACAAAATACATATATATAAAAACTCACACACACTCACTTTGTCTTCTCCAATGAAACACGCACACTCAAACATACACACACCAAATCAACACATTAAAAAACACAACACAAACACATACCAACTTTTAATAGATTAAAAAAAAAAAAAAAAAAAAAAAAAAAAGTACACATTTGTCCTAACTAGCGTACAGTTAACTGGCAAAATCTTTGGCGAGCCCCTACCCCGATGCAGTAGCGTGCAAAATGGCGAAATCTTGTAGAATTTATTCACATGTGACTAGTGAGGCTCATCACTTAACTTATACAACTACTCCATGGAAACGTACGAAGCATTGTATGACAATTCTTTCAGCCATGACCCATGTGACCCCTTCCATTATCACCTCTACGCAACCAGGACTACTATAAGTTGCTTACTTTGCTATCCAGAAAAAAACAAAGACCACTATTATTTGACAACTCTTTATCAGAATTTAATGCTAATAGAGTACCATGGGCAAAAGCCAATATACAGGTGTGATATTTTGAAGCTCAACCAAAACCAAACTTATCTTGGTTAATTGCATGTTCAGTGAACATTTAATATTTGACAGAGGAGTCCAGTCAGTGTGGTTTTGTTCTTGACGTTTAGCTATCTTATCGTGGTTGCGAGCGATTTTTTTTTAACCGTGGTTTTTGACCTATTGGTCGATTAATCCAAAGAGATGAACCCACCGCATGGGCGGAGATAGGGAGGGGTCCCGGGGGTCACGTGCCCCCTTAGAAAAAAAAATTGTAGTGCAAAATTTTAAAATATCTGGATTTTTATATAATTTGCCCCCTTAATAACCATTTAGTAATGTAGTTTCTAAAAATTATTAAAATGTGCCCTCTCAAGCAAAAATTTCTAGCTCCGCCCCTGACCCACCGTCACATAAACTTAAACCTGGTAAATTCAGCCATTTTTTAGAGAGCTAATTCACAAACTAGGCCAAAAAGTCAACCATTGTCCCTTTTGTGATCACTTTCATGTCCTCTTTCCCATTTTGGTCATGCTCGACTGCTCGACTCCATTATTTTTGTGACATGTGTCTATGCAAGTATATGTGTTAGGTGGAATATTTTATTATTTTATTATGAAATTACAAATATACCCTCCTATATTATATTATTATCCCTTTATTAATTACTCCACCTAACTCCACCACCCCCACTGGTCAACCGGCAACTGCTCAACCGACCACTGCTCAACCGACCACTGCTCAACCGGCCACCTTCATCTGCAGATTCCGGCAACCACCTCCGGCCAACCACCATTTCTCAACCACCACTGCTCAACCACCACTTCTCAACCGCCACTGCTCAACCACCCACCTACCTCACCAGTACGCTAGTCCATAACCACCACCACCACTGCTCAACTGGTCAACCACCACTGCTTAACCGGTCAACCACCACTGCTCAACTACTCGATCACCTCAAAATACTCAACCAAATATTTCCAAACCCACACAACTGCTAGATCATTTATTTATAAAATCATTTTCCATCTTTACTTGTACAAAAAGGGAAAAAAAGTAAAAAAAAAAAAAAAGATAATAACACTTTTGCTGTGAGATTGGACAATATAAAGATCATTTTCCGTCTTTACTCGATCAGTTTCCATTTATTTATAAAAACATTTTTCCTTTTCTTGATGTGAGATTGGACAATATAATAACACTTATGCAATTTAAAAACCAAAAAAAGTAACAAAGTGATAATAACCATACGTTAACAAATTTTGTCCAAGAACATGAATCTTTAAAAAAGACAAATCATTTCCTTATTGTCTAGTACAAATATAATAACAAAGTATTAATGGAGATCTTTCTTTCTTTGTGGTTCTCTATCTTTTCATCTTTGTTTCTCTTTTCTTCATCTTTTTTTCATCTTTCTTTGTGACGAATCTGGTCTTTGTGACGAATGGTAGCCGGATCTGTGACGAATGGTAGCCGGATATGCGCCGGATCTGTTATTTTAATCGTCAGAGATTCGCCGTTGGATTTGACAATAAATCGTCGGATCTGGTCGTTGGATTTGTAACGAAAAATCGTTGGATTTTTCACCGGAAATTGGTTTGTGTGGATAAGATTTGTGTGTTAATAGAGATTAGAAAAGGGAGAGGTAGGTGGTAGGGTAGGTAGTGATTTATTTTAAGAGAAGGGGTATATTTGTCATTAAGCTAAAAGTAAAAAAGAATCTTCACCTAACACATGTACTTGCATAGACACATGTCACAAAAGTAGTGGAGTCGAGCAGTTGAGCAGTCGAGCATGACCAAAATGGGAAAAGACACATGAAAGTGACCACAAAAGGGACCATGGTTGACTTTTTGGCCTAGTTTGGGAATTAGCTCTTTTTTAGAATGTTGGTGTGGCACTACAGGGTTATTTACACTTAGCAGAATTTTAACTTGAAATCTCTCATATCTCAGTAATGATAGTCATAATATTTTTACCACCAACGCACCATGAGTGGTTAGTTGAAAGTGATTAATGGTGATGCGTTTTAGTATTTATGATAGGTTTAGGTAATTTTGGTTGTTGGAAGTGATTTAAAAGTGACGGGTTTGGATCTTATTAGTAGTGGTGGAGGCCGGGAGAAAAAAATGAGGATGAAGATGGATGGTGAGAACTGAGAAGAAGAAAATGAGGGCTCGTTTGGTTTGAAGATGGGTTTATGATTAGGATTTGAATTTGGATTTAAATTTGGTTTAGGATTTTGATTTGAATTTAATGTAGGAGATAGAAAATAAATTATATATATATATATATATATATATATATATATATATATATTATATTATATTATATTATATTATATTATATTATATTATATTATATTATATTATAATATGAATTTTAAAATTAAAATATATTATATAAAAGATAAAAAAGAAATAAAGAGTGGCTAAAAAATAAAAAGGGCCCACAAAATACTATTATGTCATAAAACTAACGTGGATAGCTAAGAATTCTATCCCATATATTCTCCTTTAACCCCAAAGTCAAATATGACATAATAGCACCAAACAACATTTTTGGCTTTAAGTCCCAATTTCAAATAAAAAATACAAGTGCCAAACGGGCCTGAGATGACTATGAGATGTTTGAGGGTGATTTATCAAAAGATGTGTTGGACTTTCAGTAAATAATTGGAATAACAATATATATATATATATATATATATATATATATATATATATATAAATGTTAGTCCCGTGTTTAACATATACTAAGAGCATCCGCAGCGCATCGCTTTACACACGACTTTTTACTATTTGAATAAGCTTTAGAATGACTTGAAAGCATTGTGAGAAAAGCTTTGTAAATGACTTTTAGCAACATGACTTGAAACACACCAAGCATTTGATAGAAAAAACTCCAAGTGATTCTCATTAATTGAATATCTGTTAAAGCATAGATTTATACTTATTTATTATATAAAATAAATGAAAAGCTTTTGATACTAACAATATGCATTGGAGCAATGACTTTTTGATTTCTAGAATACACTTCAACATTAAATGTATTTAATGCATCAAGTCTGTTATTACTTGATGCATTGCTCATGCTCTAATCAAAGTTAAGAATTTAATGTTAAAGATCAATTATTTGTATCAGATAAACACCAATAATTATAGCACCATTATCTCCTATAATCATGCCGACAAATTAGAAGAATAAAAATTATTGTACCTTTTAATTATGAGTCATTACTTTTTGTGGCGTGTTTTAAAAATGTTATTGGGGAGGATATTTTTGTTATATGAGTGTTATAACGTGCAAACTGGCGTGAGGACGTCTATAAGAGCGATCGGTACACCGTCTTGGGCGTTATACGTGCGTTAACGAGGCAAAGTTATTGGCTTAACGTTGCGTTAAGTGTTGGATGAGTAAAAAAAAATCACAAACACCCCCCAAACGGCTATGATAGCCGTTGGGTTTAAAAAAAATCATTTTACCCCCCCCCCCCCCCCCCCCCCCCCCGCGCGTGTCAAACGGCTAGTATGTTTTAAAAAATAATTATAATAAATTTCAAAACCATTTTTTTTTTACCACTATAATTACCCAAATAACACATCATTTTTTTCACACTTCCACTACTCAATCTTATACTTCCATTTGCTAAAAAAAATGTCGGGAGACAACAACAACGATGATTCATTCATGAATCTTCTCGGTGGGTGGAATACCTCAAACCCGGGTTCATCTTCAAACCCGAACGCGGGTTCATCATCACCCAACATCTCTTTTCCTAACCCACTAGGCTTGTCGAGCCAAGATCTTTACCTACAACATCAACGATTTCTGTTTTGGGAACAAAGTCAACAAAACACACTAAACACCAATTTTCAAAATCTACAATTCTCACAACATTTACAACATTCACAAACTGAAACACATGAGGTTCCCGAAACACCCACGTCTCCTCCAAAGCCCAAAAGTCGTGGTAAACGAAAGTCCAAAAAAGCCAAAGAACCCGAACCAATCGATGAGGATGAAGAAAATCTCAACTACGTCCCTGGATGTTGGTAACCAAAAGAGGAAAATTATTTGCCAAGTGTTTTGTAGCCGCTACGGAGGATCCGCTTGTCGGGCGTGCACAAGGATATGATACGTTTTGGCATCGGGTAAAAAATGAGTTCAATAGACTCAATTTTCATTCCCGCAACAAGGATATGATAACAAACAAGTGGAAAACATTGAACCGTGATTGCTCAAAGTTCAACGTGTATTACAAACGTGCGCAACGGGAATAGAGAAGTGGGGAAAGTGAGATGGATGTCCTCAAACGGGCGAAACAAATGTATCGTGACGAGCACAAATCTACGCCATTTGCTCTCGAGGAGGCTTGGGAGGTTTTGCTTAGTCATAAGAAATGGAACGCGCCGGATCCGGTTGATTTAACCGGCGATGTCCCAAGCCAAACAAATGAGGCTTTGTTTGGTCATGATGAACAACCACGCCCCATGGGAAAAAACGTGCTTCCAAGAAAGCTAGATCCGAGAGCATGACAAGTATTGGGGGGCAAGTACCGGAGGAACGAGCTCGTCAAGCCCATTCACCGAAATTATGACAACCGAGTATCGTATCAAACGAGAAACCGCCCAACCGGCGTATCGGGCGGCCCAAGTAAAAGATGAAACGATAACAAGGTTGGAAGAGATGAAATTTTTGATGATTGACACTGAAGGCAAAAATCCAACGTCGTAGCTTGGATCAATGAAGAAAAAGACCGAATCATCAAAAAATATAACTTGCAACCTCGTCACTAGATTGTATTTTCGTCATTTCCTCTTTTTTTTTTTTTTTTTTTTTTTTTTTTTTTTTTTTTTTTTTTAATTTCGTGTTATAATATGTTTACGAATTAATGATATGTTTTTTAATAAATGAAGTGTTTGTTTTAGTTTAAGGGTTTAATTTGAAAATATTTGAGTTAAAGTTTAACTTTGGTAAGTTATGATAAGGGGTGTTTTTTTGTTAAGTTAAAGTGAAATGTTAAAGCTGATGTATCGCTAACGTGACAAATGTTAAACTTTAACCTAAGGTTAACATACCTTACGCCCTAATAGTTATAAGGTGCAACTGCGCCTTGCACTCTAATTGTAGACACTAAACTTTTACCTTTTCCTAGTATTTTACAAGTTGTGTAACCTCTTACGTTTGATGTATCAATAATTCAGTCTTTATTAATCAACAAATGAAACATAGTGAGATAAATCTGTTTGGATCAAATAAAGGGGGTGTTCGGTATTCCTTATTTATTTTAAAGTGAAATAAGCAAGTTTAAAATAAGCAGGTAAAAATAAGCAAGTTTCAATAGGTGGAAGCTGCTTATTTTAGTGCTTGAGATTAGAGGTGGCAATTTAAGACCCAATGGTTAAATTTGGGTCTAGTTGGGTAAATTTTTTTAATGAGATGAGTCTAAACGGGTTTAGTTTATTTTAATAGTTGGGTATAGTTTATTTTAATTAATTAATATTGATGGGTCTAGTTGGGTCTAATAATATACCCACATGGGTCTAGTACAATATTTACATGGTTTAAGTTGATTGTTAACTAAAATTATAAAAATCACTCACAGTCTAATTTTATCATTTTCGTCCGTTTTTATAGTTTTTGTCCGTTTTTAACGGTTTTTTTACGTTTTTGTCCGCTTTTACACGTTTTCGTCTGTTTTTTTTACGTTTTTGTCTGTTTTTTTTACGTTTTCGCCTGTTTTTTCACGTTTCCGTATGTTTTTTACGATTTTGTCCGTTTTTACACGTTTTCGTTTGTATTTTTACGCTTTTTGTCCGTTTTTTGACAATTTTTTACGTTTTTGCACGTTTTCGTCAGGTTTTTTAACGTTTTTGACCGTTTTACACGTTTTCGTCCTGTTTTTTGCGTTTTCGTCAGTTTTTACACGTATTTGTCCATTTTTTACGCTTTTGTCTGTTTTTTTTACGTTTTCGCCCTTTTTTTCACGTTTCCGTCTATCTTTTTACGATTTTGTCTGTTTTACACGTTTTCTTCTGTTTTTTACGTTTTCGTCCGTTTTTTGACAATTTTTTACGCTTTTTGCACGTTTTCGTCAGGTTCTTTTTTACGTTTTTGTCCGTTTTACACGTTTTCGCCCGGTTTTTTACGTTTTCGTCAGTTTTTACACGTTTTCGTCTGTTTTTTTTACGTTTTTACACGTTTTCGTCCGTTTTTTTTACGTTTTTACACGTTTTTATACGAAAACGTGTAAAAACGGACAAAAACGGACGAAAACGTGTAAAAACGGACAAAACGTAAAAAAACGGACGAAAACGTGTAAAAACTGTCGAAAACGTAAAAAACCGGACGAAAACGCGTAACGGACAAAACGTAAAAATAACCCTGACGAAAACGTGCAAAAACAGATAAAAGAGTTAAAAAACGTTAAAACAGACGAACGAAAACGTAAACAAGCGAACGAAAACGTGAAAAACGGGCGAAACCGTAAATAAACGGACGAAAACGTATAAAAACTGACGAAAACGTAAAAAAATGGATATTGAATACTTTTTGTCATTGTTTACAATAATTAATTATTATGTTCTATGATGAAACAAAAAAAACTAGCAAAACCCAAAAAAACCCGACCCGACCCGACTCTTACCCATTTATACCCATACTCATCTAGACTCATCCTTCCAAATGACCAATCTAGACCCATACCCATATAGACCCATACCCATCTAAGCCCCAAGACCCAACCCAACCCAACCCAACCCAACCCAACCATTTTGCCACCTCTACTTGAGATCAAATAAGAATGTATACTGTTTTTTCTTGATAGCTTATTTTGCAGGAAAATTTTAAATGAGGTAGAAGCTGCTTATTTATATTGAAAAGGGTGAATATATACTAATACCAATAAATTTACAACAAATAACAAGATAGGAATTGGACATGCCCAAAACCATCTTAAAAAATAAGCTGCAAGATAGCCAAATACAAACTGACATCAAAGGAAATACACAAAACAAACACTCGATATTCATTACTGTATATATTCACCAAAAACCATAGCTTAATGACTAAATTTCATTTACAAATCAATCATGCACAGACCATTCAAATGCAGCCACATCTAAATGATATGTGAACATCAATAGAAGGCATCATCATGTAAGATTATTTCAATAGGCTTATTTGAGATAAATTTAAGAGTATTCTTTTTACTTTTTTATTTGGCCTTAACCAAGTTTTTATTTGCTCTAGTGTTGCAGAGGTATTAAGTCAATGTTATGGCTGTGTTTGGGGACGAGTTTTGTTTTAGTATCATCTGATTTATACATCTTGTATGGCAACTAGGGGCACCTCAAGCCTTCCGGAGGCTTAAAGCGAAATATAAAAATGATGCATTTTCACTAAGTTTATTTTTTTTTTCCTTTTTGCTTTATGTTAGTTTTTCAGTTCATTGGATTAACTTTACATCCTACTATCAAACCAAAAACAGCATGTGAATATAACAGTACGTTGACTGAAACTAGATCCAAAAAAAAAAAAAAAAAAAAAAAAAAACTATACAGTTTCATGATAATCTATAAGTAGCGCAAAAGAATCGATGCAACGCGAACGAGGCTTGTTCGTGTTCTTTAGTTTACGTTTAAGTGAACAAACGAACTAATATGTACAGTTAAACAAACAAACACTAGTGTTCATGTTTGTTCGTTATAAAATACGGAGTAGCTTGCTTATGTTCGTTCAATAAGACATTATTGGCTAAAAGTGATTAGAACTTGTACCTGAGCTTAATTCATCGTTTTGAATTAATAAAAAGATGGACATAGTTGTGCTTTTTAGAGCTTTGGGTATGGTAACTAGCAAAGGGGTGTTAAGGTTTAACATGCCCATGTTACCATACCGTCCTCTAAGTTAAGGGGGTGTTAACATTCCCATGTTAACACTCTAACGCTGCGTTAAAGCATTTTTTGATTTATTTATTATTTATTATTTATTATTTATTTATTTATTATTTATTATTTATTATTATTTATTTATTATTTATTATTTTTTTATTATTATTATTATTTTAATTTATGCCCTCTAAATGAGGGGTTGTTTTTGTAAATTATTGGTGAGTTAAGGTTTAACTTGGGTAAATTATGATAAGAGGTGTTTTTTTGTTAAGTTAAGGTAATATATATTAAAGCTGATATGACATTAAGATAGCATGGTGTTAAGGTTTAAGGTTTAACCTTAGTCACCATCCCTGGTGCTCTTAGTCTCAAATACAGACTTAGATGTATGCATGGACCTACATAATAAACAAACACTAATCAAGTATCCCTCATTAGAGACTATATATATGTTTGAGCCTATATAAAGAACTGTATAAAGAAACATACGTACCAAGTTATTAAAATGTTTTCCTCCTTAGAGACTCTAATCCTTTTTTTTATGTCACTCTTTGTTATGATGATTTTTATCCGTTCCAAATGGGTTTCATCATATTCTAAGATGAAGAAAAACTTACCTCCATCTCCATTCGGGCTTCCAATTATTGGAAACCTCCACCAACTAGGCTCAGCGACTCATGTCTCTCTGAGAAAATTAGCTCGTAAACATGGTTCACTCATATTGATTCATCTAGGCAGTGTGCCTGTGGTTTTAGTTTCTTCTGCTGAAGCAGCCCAAGAAATCCTGAAAACCCATGATATAATTGTGGGAAACGGTGTACACTTTTTATTATAATAATAAATCAGAATACAATAATTAAATAACAGAATGTAAAAACAGTAAATAAACACAGACAGAAAGGTGTAGAAGAAGAAGACAGACACTATTAAACGTTAATTAAAGAAAAGCAGTAAAGGTCGTGAACGAGGCTCGTGTTTGACACGATTCCCTTAAAACAGATTCGCCGTCTGTTTCCCAGGGTACAACGTTCTAACTGTTGCACAGTCGGACCTGACTCACTTGCCTGATAATTCACCGAAGCTCTGAATGTTTCTGATCGAAGAGAAGGCTGGAAATCTTTGGCTGGAGAAGCTGCGTTTTACTGTGTGTCAAAACTGAATGAGAAGATTTTATTTTATAGGCAATACCTAGCTTGGTCACCAAGCCAGAATATACGCCTGGAATAAAATTATATGCATATCTGTTATAACAAAACACGATTTGCATATTTCTGTTAAGACTTAAGCACAAAGTCTAAATCTATTCCTAAAATAGATTACAGAATATTCTGGAAATTATCAATCTACACGGTTTTATTACTTCAGCAGAAACCATGTGCTTCAGCAGAATCTGTGCTTCAGCATATTCCGTGCATCACATAATTCGCTTCAGCAGAATCCCATGTGCTTCAGTAGAATCACTTCACATAATTCTCAGCAAAAAGATACCCGCGTAGGTGAGATTTCGGAGCTGCATTCGTGTCCGCAGGTCGCGCGGGCTCGCATGAGTTCAGAAGCCTCGAACTCATTTTAGCTCGGAAATCCCATTTTCTGCACCCCCCCCCTGCGCGCGCGCACGTAGGAGTGGGAGCATAATCAAACTAAAGGAATTTGATATTCAATAGTATGATTTCCTTATAAA
>BPTQ01000001.1:26502505-26529000 GCA_019973895.1 Chrysanthemum seticuspe
AAGATAGACTGATGAAACTTGGAACGCGCCAAGAATTTTCTTTTGGGTGGATTGCACCTTGGAGGACGTCTTCCAGTTAGGAGATTAGTTGTCCGACAAGTTCGGAACCTTCGTACCTTTGTAAGTCTGAAAAACACAGTGTTGATACAAGACTTACCAAACCAACTAAGAAACATGTTACACATGACGTTCTGGTTCTGATGGTTTCTTAATACCCTCAGTAACCTCGCGTTCATGTTTTGACTTCTACGACCATGTTTCTTCAAGCACCATCGAGCAAAAAACCTAATGTTCTACCAACTAAGTTTCTTACACTATTCAGTCCAAGTTCTAGACGTCCAAGACGATGTGCTGTAAGTACGACTCCCTTACTGAAACTCACTTTGAAAAGTTCAACGACGATAATAATAATAGCAGCAACTTGAAAAGTTTCACTCAAAGTCATTCCCTCAGCATGAATGTCGTGTAGCAGAACCTGCAGATCTTGAACCTGACTTATCACATTCTTTGAATCAACCATCTTGTAATCCAAAAAACGAGCTACCACGAACTTCTTTGTACCAGCATCTTCAGTTTTGTACTTGCGCTCCAATGACTCCCATAATTCTTTGGTAGTCTTGGTCTTGCAGTACACATTGTACAAAGAATCAACCAAACCATTCAGAACATAGTTGTGACACAAAAAGTCTGAATGTTTCCATGCTTCCAAGGCTTGAACAGCCTGTTGATTAGAGGATTGACCTTCTGCAGGAGGTTCCACGTTAGGTGGGTTTTCTTTTAAGAACCGCGCAAGGTTCAAAGTAGTCAGATAGAAAAACATCTTCTGTTGCCACCTCTTGAAATTCTGCCCATTGAATTTCTCTGGTTTCTCAGCATGATTAGCAACTGTGTTGGTAACTGGCGCACCAGGTACGTTCACAAGAGTAGTCACAGGAGGGGTAGTCGTGTTTGTCATCCTGAAAGATTCAACACAAACAATTAAACAAACTGTTTTAAATGGTATCTACTTGTACCAGATCTGAGTCAACAAAACTCTAGCTTGGTTTTGATGGATCGAATAAATCAGCTTAAGAAACTCTATCTTGGTTTCGTTAAAACTGATAATAAACTGCTTAAAAAAAACGTTAGTCTGTTCAAACCAAACTGTATGTATAAATCTGTAAAAGAAACTGATTTCCAAAGAAACTCAACAAGGTTTCGACAGAAAACAGTTTATAAAATCCTGTTAATAATTAATCCGATTTTATAACAAAGTGTTCTAAATTCGGTTAAACCGAATCTGTTTTAAGACTGTGGGAAACGGTGTACACTTTTTATTATAATAATAAATCAGAATACAATAATTAAATAACAGAATGTAAAAACAGTAAATAAACACAGACAGAAAGGTGTAGAAGAAGAAGACAGACACTATTAAACGTTAATTAAAGAAAAGCAGTAAAGGTCGTGAACGAGGCTCGTGTTTGACACGATTCCCTTAAAACAGATTCGCCGTCTGTTTCCCAGGGTACAACGTTCTAACTGTTGCACAGTCGGACCTGACTCACTTGCCTGAAAATTCACCGAAGCTCTGAATGTTTCTGATCGAAGAGAAGGCTGGAAATCTTTGGCTGGAGAAGCTGCGTTTTACTGTGTGTCAAAACTGAATGAGAAGATTTTATTTTATAGGCAATACCTAGCTTGGTCACCAAGCCAGAATATACGCCTGGAATAAAATTATATGCATATCTGTTATAACAAAACACGATTTGCATATTTCTGTTAAGACTTAAGCACAAAGTCTAAATCTATTCCTAAAATAGATTACAGAATATTCTGGAAATTATCAATCTACACGGTTTTATTACTTCAGCAGAATCTGTGCATCACATAATTCGCTTCAGCAGAATCCCATGTGCTTCAGTAGAATCACTTCACATAATTCTCAGCAATAGGTGAGATTTCGGAGCTGCATTCGTGTCCGCAGGTCGCGCGGGCTCGCATGAGTTCAGAAGCCTCGAACTCATTTTAGCTCGGAAATCCCATTTTCTGCACCCCCCCCCTGCGCGCGCGCACGTAGGAGTGGGAGCATAATCAAACTAAAGGAATTTGATATTCAATAGTATGATTTCCTTATAAACTAGTCTCCACTTCCTCTTCTAGGCGATGTGGGATAGTTTAGTATTTCCAGATTTTGTGCCTCACTTTGAGACACGATATCTCATTCATTTCTACTCCAATTTGGACATACTTTAGCTCGTTGCGAAGCTCTCATCGAGGAGAACGCAAAGCTACCAAGAAATATAAATATATATAACATATACATATATTAAATATTGTCCAAAATTTGCAAAAACTCATTTTGCAATACTCATTTTCCAACAATAATATTTGCAAGTAGGACTAAAATGAGCAATATTACAAGCATAATTACTTATAATGCTAGAATTGTAGCGTTTTCTCCTTATGGTGAAAGTTGGAGGCAATCAAAGAGCTTATATCTGCTCCACCTCCTAAGTTCCAAAAGTGTTAAGTCGTTTCGATACATAAGAGAAGATGAGACTACTCTTATGATTGATGCAATTAGAAATAGTTGTGGTTCTGAAATTGACCTAAGCAAAATACTTATGATACTCACAAATGATGTCATTTGTCGGATAGCTTTGGGGAGAAAATATTATGAGGATTCATTCAGGGACCTCTTGAAAGAGGTTATGGAGGTGGTAGGTCACTTTAGTGTTGGAAGCTATGTTCCTTCACTTGCATGGATGGATCGATTAACTGGCTTGGAAGGAAGAGCATACAAGATTGCCAAACAACTTGATGCATTTATGGAGGGTGTAGTCAAAGATCACGAGAATAAGAGCAATGAAAGTGGTATAAATCAAGACTTAGTTGACATATTGCTCGAAATTCAAAGAGAACAAGCACACACGGCCACCCCAATTCACAGGGATACGATTAAAGCTTCAATTCAGGTAGAAAAATCTCATAAACTTTTACAACTATCTCACAAGATATACATTACAACTATCTAAGGTAAACTTCATTAGCCAATGCAGATCTTCTTCTTTTTTTGACACGGATTTACACTATTTTACTACTTGCAAATGATCTGTACTATATAGCTATATTCGCTTCCGCTAAACATATCTTTGACTTTAAGCATGCATGAGTCTTAGCTTTTCACTTTATAATTCAACCCAAGCCTTTTAGACTACTATAGATCTTAGGTACCAATTCAATCTCGAATGGTGAAAGCTAGATATGTTTCAATAATACTTTTTGTATGAGCTTCTATGTTAGGGTTGGTGATACATTGGCAGTAGCAATGTTAACTTATGGAAGATGTAAAAAGAACTGATCGAACATAATTTACGTAGTACTGAGTTTGGTTGTTACAGTAACAAATCCTTCATAACAAAATTTGGTCTTGTTATATTTCTTGAAGGAAACGTTTGTTGGCGGATCTGATACTACATCTACAAGTTTGGAGTGGGCAATCTCTGAGATAATAAAGCATCCAAAAGTTAAGAAAAAACTCCAGCAAGAGCTAAACGAAATAGCCCAAGGAAGACAAAGAATCACAGAGGAAGATTTAGAGAACACGCAACACCCATTCTTAAATGCTGTAATAAAAGAGACTCTGCGATTGCATCCTCCCCTTCCACTACTTGTTCCTCGAGAGGCAACAAAAGATGCCAAACTAATGGGCTATGACATTGAAGCAGGCACACAAGTAATCATCAACGCTTGGATGATATCGAGAGATCCCACAGTATGGGAAGAGGCAGACGCGTTTAAGCCAGAGAGGTTCTTAGACAGTACCATCGACTACAAAGGCTTTGACTTTGAATTTATCCCTTTTGGTTCTGGCAGGAGAGTGTGTCCAGGAATTCAGTTTGCTATCTCTGTTAACAAGCTTGCTTTAGCAAATTTGGTATACAAATTCAAATTCAAGCTTCCAAATGAAAGGAAAGGAGAACAACTGGACATGAGCGAGTCTACTGGTATCAGTGTGCGTAGAAAATATCCCTTGCTAGTGATACCAATGCCTCATCTATAAAATGTGCAACTTCCATCATCCTAGATATAGCATATCAATAAGCTTGTAACTCTCAATAAACTTGAGATGATGGTTGCGTGTTGTGCACGTATTGTGTTTCTTAATATATGTAATGTCGTTAATTTATCTTGATGAATCTTAGTTTGGGTAGTTAGTTACCTATATTTATTGGATACAGCAATCCTATGCTTGGATAGTTGGAGGAGTGAGCTCTCCTTCTGCATATCCATTGCAACCCTATTTTCATAATTACTACATTTCTGATTATGTTAGATTGTACGGTATTCACATAAAAGTTACTATAAGTAGACTAAAAAAATGATCCTCTTTCCCATTTACATTTACATTGATTAGGAATATCTATTTTCATTAATAATGTAAGAATGCTTCTAATACTACAGAATACATAAAAACCAGAAACAAAAAGCGGACAACAAAGCCTGACCAATATACAACGAAGTCTGACCACCCGCACCTCCAATTGCCGAATGGTTGAAAATCGACTCAATCGTGAAATCATGGATCTTTTTTATTTTATCCGATACACTCCAAGAACGCCTTGTTGTCCGTTAAGGAGGCCTGGGATCATCTTGGAAAGATTTTTCTTGATAACAAACGCACCAACATCGTCGCTTTAAAGGGAGAATTACGAATGATTCAAATTGGAGATCTTTCAGTTGATGCTTATTAGGAAGATTGAATCAATCAAAAATCTTTTGACAAGCCTCGGATCTTCTTTAAGTAACGATGATGTGGTTACTTATGCACAAAGTATGAACAAGTTCCGCCCGCTTTGGGAACACTTGCAAAATCTTTGCATGACTCTAACTCGTGAACCAAAAGTAACAAATACATCCTTTTGGTCTTCACGTTCAGGTCTTGATACTGGCTCCTCATTAGGGGTGTTCACGGATCGGGTAATATCCACATTAACCGAAAACCGAAACCGAACCAAACCGAAAAAAACTGAACCGAATTTCCAACCGAACCGAACCGAACTAAATATTCGGTTATCGGTTTGGATATGGTTATGGCAACGAAAACCGAAAACCGAATTCTTATAAATAAATATTTTTTCTATGTATTTATATGAAAAAAAGTACCAAAACTCTTTTTTTTAGTATAAATATAACATTTTTCTATGTATTTATATGAAAAAAATTACTAAAACTCTTTTTTTGTATAAATATATCGTTATTTAAGTTTGAAAACAAATTTTGTACAAAAAATATATATAATTAAATAAAAAAAAACAATTAAAATTATGTAATTCGGGTTATTCGGTTCGGTTTTCGGTTATAGGGGTTCGGTTTTCAGTTATTTGGTTCGGTTTTCGGTTCGGTTGAGTCAAATTGGAATTCGGTTTGGTTCGGTTTTCGGTTTGACCCAGAAAAAAAAATTTAACCGAACTAACCGAACCGAATAACTCGATAACCGAACCGATGAACACCCCTGCTCCTCATCCACTAATTTGGGTCCAACCAATATGGATATGGTCATATGGTAACTTAAATAAGGCCCAAATAATTACTACTTTGTTACAAGCTCAAAATGAGTTGTTAGTCCAGCATGGTTTCTCCACAACCTTGGGTCCAACTTATAATCATACTCCACCTGGTAGTCTGGTACCTTGGTTAGGCCCCATGCACATTATGTCACATACACCGGTCCAGTAACTGCTGCTGGCCCACATGCATGGATTTGGACCGACACCCTCTCCTGGTCCATCACAAAATGCATACCAAGACACCCTTCGTCTACACCACCCGTTGTTGCTTCTTCGGTACACCAAAATTTTATTATCTCAATCTTTTAGTGCTATGACACTTCAAGATCCCTCTATTGGCGAGTAAAACATGGACACATGTGCTTCTTGTCATCTCAATCCCTATACTAATTGTCTAAGTACAAATTTAATACGTGCATTTATCCCTCTGTTTATGTTGGTTACGGCAAGGCTATTCCCATTACTAATACAGGTCATAGCCTTTTGTCAGCCCCTCGTAAGCCAATTTATTTAAGTAATGTCTTAGTTACTCCTAATATGGTTAAATATTTAATTTATGTTCGTCAGTTTGTTCGTGATAATAAATATACTATTGAATTTGATGAGTTTGATTTTTCTACCAAGGATTTTATTACCAGCCGAGTTCTTCTCCAATTTAGGGTTTGTGGTAAATCATTATATTTTTTGTTTGATTGTGACATGCTTACAGTTATATCTTCATTGTTGGTTGTTAATTGAGGTTGTTTGAATGTAAGTATGCAAAAAGGGTTTTTGAATTCGGGTGGGAAAGGAGGATATCATAAGAAAAAAAATGGTATTAACATTGGGACTTATTCGATAGCTAAACCAGTTGAACTAAGTGATACTTAACTTTTCTTATGTTAAACACGCTAGGAAATTCAAATGTTGAGAATACTAATGTGGTTAACATATTGAACATGGATTCGTCTAGTGCAAAACCTAATAATGGTAGCGCTGATCCTACTAATGCACTAACTGAAACTAGTGGACCTGTTTCGAAGAAAAGCACTAAAGAGGCCGATCGTATGCAAGGTTCTTTAAAGGCGAATCGAGTGGAAAAGGTGACAATTTTTGGAAGTTGCTAGCACCGGCTAGCAGTTGAGCCGGTGTAGTTGTTTCAAGGGACTCTGTCAACATTGTTCATGAACAGTTTCACAACATTGTGTATGGTTTCTTTTTGGGCAATTGTATCGCTTACCCAGTAGTCGAGAACTATGTAAAGAATACTTAGAGTAGGTTTGGTTTAGTTAAATCTATGATGAATTCTAGAGGTGTATTCTCCTTCAAGTTTAATTCTAAAGACGGGATGGACGCAATGTTTGAAAATGGTTCGTGGTTAATTCGCAATGTGCCGTTAATTCGCAATGTGCCATTAATTCTTAAAAAATAGTCATCAGATGCGAATATTATGAAGGAGGATGTGTGTAATGTTTCGGTTTAAGTTAAGCTTCACGATAATCCTATTACCGCATTCACAGAAGATGGTTTGAGTGCTATTGCAACCAAAATAGGCACCCCATTGATGCTTGATTCTTACACGTCCACTATGTGCATGGAGTCGTGGGGTAGGTCTAGTTATGCATGTGTCATGATTGAGTTGATAATAGATGTGGAGTTGAAACACTCCCTCGTGGTGGCAGACCAAAATTCGAGGGTGAGGGGTATATTCAAGGTTATAAATAGCACGAGGCGTGAGGTGGCGGTATGACCAAGCCTCACGCCTTAGCGGCTAAGGCGTATCTTTTACGTTTTTAAGGCGTAACATAAGGCGACACAATGTATAAAAATATTTATATATTTCTATCATATTTCATATATATCGAGTTTACAAAAAACGTTGTACATAATGAATAAGGTTTCCTTACATGTAATATTCTTCATATTTAATTTTTTTTATTAGAGTTGAATAAAAAATATGTCACGCTTCACGCCTTAGCGCGCCTTATCGTTCCATTTCCTGGCTCATCTCATGCCACACCTAGAGTCGACGCCTTGGTCTCTTTTGTAACGTAGAGGTCACTCCTCATGCCTTGGTGCCGCCATGGCACGCCTTTTAGAACCATGGGCAAACTATACACACTATTCGTATTGAGTACGAGTGTACACCTTCAAGATGCTCAAGTTGTAAGGTATTTGGTCACATTCTTAATGAATGTCCTAAGAAATTTGTCACGTATACTATCAAGAACATGAAAGTTCCTAAGCAAGCTATACGTGGGGTTCATATTGGTTCGAAGACTAATTTGCTTTATCAACCTAAGGCACCAAGGAAACTGATAACGCTACACGCGTCGTTCGGGGTCAAAGGAACTTCCTTTTCTTCGAGCAAGTTTTATAACACCCTAGGCAGTGAACCTAATCGTTGTAGTGTAGTATTAGGGTAAGCCACGGGTATTGATATCGTTCTCTAGGGGAATAGGAATGCTAGTGAGAAGTTACTACGCTAAGGTTGGGTTGAGGAAGATTATTTTTTTATCTTTTTATGTTTTTTAGGAAATGGAAAGGTACGAATCTCGGGGTTTGGATTTGGGGGTTGGTATTTTTACCGATTACTCTACTTATCTAATTATCTAATCTAAGGTGTATGTAGTCTATGTCTAATTATTGTGTGCTCGTATGATAGTTTAAAGATGTGTTCACTTAGGTTTTATTACTCCTTAATTATCTCCTATTGATGGTTGAATTGTCACGTCCTTATTCTTAATCGCGTTGTGTGTCTAAAGTCGTAGGGTATGCGTTTATCCCTAACTCTTTAAACTTACCAAAGGGTCTCGTCTACAAAACCCTCTAGGGATTATAAACTCTAACTCTAAGGCCCTCTTTGCATGGTTTAGCCTACAACCGCTCTAAGTGCTATAGCCTAAGGTTCACAAAGATTAATCAAGCATTAATTACACAATGAATGACCTATCGCATTACTAGATCATTAATCAATTAAGATAAGAGACAACCAATCAATATTTAATAATTAAGTTTTATATTCCCTAAGCAAACACACAAGTAAATTAGCCGGACATGGAGAACATGCAAGCATACACACAAATAATTGAAGACATAATTGAATTAATGAAGTAAAACACTTATCTTGATGTAAGTTAGGGTTTGGAACCCTAAAATACTGTACAAGACAGCCTTGGTTCGGTTTAGGTTTTTACTCCAAAAGACTACAAACAAATACTGAAAAATTCGGATTTTATATATAAGATTACATATGCGACGGCGTCACCTTATGATTTGTGACGCCGTCGGGTCGCCGTCATTAGGGTTTCGTCTTGGCCACGTTAGTCATGCGACGGCGTCACCTTGTGCTTGTGACGCCGTCCTCTTCAGCTTATGACGCCGTCTGGATCAAATCTAGGCCGTCTGAGTTGCGACGGCCTACTCTTTTAAAGCCTGACACCGTCACTTGAAAATAAGAAATTTGGCTTCTGTGCCGTCACAAAATACTCCGACGGCGTCGCAGTTAAGCAGTGACGCCGTCACCTTGTATTTCAGCAGCTTGGATGTCTCGATTCTTGACTTTGGCCATTTTCTTCGTATATCCACGCCTTTTCGTCCAAATAAGTGCCATTACAGCAATTTGCCTTCAAGAGACCTAAAAAGTGAAAAGGAACGATATTAAGTAATAACGGATACAAAAGTTATCAAATAAGGGCTTAAACGACTCCTCAAAAAGGTACATTTTAAAACCTTATCAAATATCCCTACACTTGGTATTTGCTTGTCCTCAAGCAAATGTGATTTTAGCCAATTAATTTATAAGTTAGGGGTCATGAAGCATTGGTTTAAAACATTCCACAACACATATAAGCCCCGTAAAAGTCATAACAAGCACAGA
The DNA here is from genome assembly GCA_019973895.1 of Chrysanthemum seticuspe. NCBI lineage: Eukaryota > Viridiplantae > Streptophyta > Magnoliopsida > Asterales > Asteraceae > Chrysanthemum > Chrysanthemum seticuspe. The sequence goes on from BPTQ01000001.1 coordinate 26,511,917, forward strand.
AATTATATACTAGCACCTCACATGGCGTGTTTGGATACTCACATCTCTCTCGGGTGTATATGAAATATAACAAGTTGGAAATGGAAGATAAACACCATTAACCGGTCCTAGTACATAGATTACCATAGGCTTAAGAATATATCAAACCTCCATCGCTTTGGCGTAAGCACCTAGGAAAGACTATCAAAGAGGACTTTAAAGGGTTGTAATGTTAGGCTTACGGTAGGGAAACAAAGGGTTTGGTGGGATAGGCTATTTAGTGGTGGCAAGTCAAAAATCTTATTGTTACAAGCATACGAAGAATGGCGTTGCTAAGCCAAGACTCGACACTCTAAACTCTAGATAACTGAAACAAACAAACATAAATTTAAATGATAGATGTAGGATGGTAGCCCCGTATGTTTTTTTTTGAACACTCTATTTTTTTTCTTTTCTCTTTTTCTATTTTTTTCGATTTTTTTTTCACATACACTTTTACTCTACCATCCTCTACGGTAACATCAAAATGATAGGGATTTATAGGCACATCCCTACACTTGAGTTTTTATTACTCTAACACTAATTTGACCAGAATTGAAAAGATCAAGGACATTTGGGGTACGTTATTACGCAAATAAGGGAATTTAACGTTCCCTTCCAGTCAATTTATAAACTTTAACTTTTTCCCATGAGTCCTAATCGTCCCAAAACTGTGTACAAAAGATATGACTCGACTTAGCAACTCATGCAAGCAACTAGATAATTGAACTAAGGGTTTAGGGTGATAACAATAATGCACTAAAAGTGAGTGCATACAAGGTAGGCTAAGGCGATTTGGGTGTACATTTGGGGGTGGGGTGTAAACAATGCTCTTCATTGATATTCCGGAAAAACTGAAACATCACGAGAACCGCGAAAAGGATAGGCTCTGAGAGGTTAACTAGGGGTATCGTGTACTAAAGATGAGTACAACGCAAAGGTGTGGGGGAATTACTCAACCGATGTGGAAGAAGTAATTATATTACGGGTATCAAACAAGGGTTATCCTAATGCCTCTTATCATTTAGTTATTCCTAACTACACAAGTGTAGTCTTACTAGCGATCTCGAAATGCATCACAAAACAAGTTCTAGAATCTATTATACTACCGGTTCACACTCTAAGCATTAAAGATGAATGCTTTAATTCCTAATAATCTAAGGGCGATCCTCACATTTTGGGTGAAATTTAGGTGGTAAAGGGTTTTTTGTGCCAGTCATGCAATTTCCTATCCGTGAGACGCTTTTGTTAAGACTAATAGCCCACTCCTATATGTCATGAAAAATTTTAAATTTGGTGCCAAAATTACCCTAACCGACATTTTCTCATGGTTTATTAAACGAATACAATTGGACAAAGCAAATAATCAAGGATAAGCATAGTTTCTAAGTTCCCGTTTTATTTTCCCTCCCTACACTTAAACTGAACATTGTCCTCAATGTTCCCCGAAAGTATCAAAGTTATGATAATGGAAGGTAATTAAAAAAGAAAGAAACTAATACTCCCCTGATCAGCTCGGTAGGATCCGTGTGTGAAGTAGTGGTTAAATCATTTCCAAGAAAAATGTATGCGTGAAAAACTCCTTCCAATCTTTTGTTTCTTCTTCTTGATAAATAAAACCTGCACATTTGAAGAAAACAAACGAAACCTTCGCGTAAAATCGGCGGTAATAATATATATAAGACTCTACTAAACTAGGATATAATGCTTGTGGAATGGATGTTTACAGAGTGGAAAATTAAGACCTGGAAAATTCCAAAAATTTATAAGTAGCTCAGAAAACGAGAAAAAAGTAATCTGTTGTTTTTACTCCTTCCTGACGCCGTCAGGTTGCGATCCTGACGCCGTCAGGTTATCCTGACAAAAACTGGTCTGCGATTTTCTGGAAAAAATTCTGGAAAATTTACATCTTTAGAATCTGGAAAACTTTCTGCAAAACATCCATTATGACTCGATACAAGCATTTGACTCGAACAAACACACATATATATCTTTTAATGAATTGCTATTCTCATGTTTACGTTTCTTTGAAAACGTGTGTAATCCTCCCTACACTTATCCTTTATGTAAAATACTTTTATATGCAATTAAGACGAGGTTAAAAACAAAATAAAGCTTTTTTTACAAATTCAAACATGAGAATAAGTAATCAATAAAAGATATATGACACTAACAAGCAAACAATTAAGCATGGGTTGCCTCCCACGAAGCGCTTTTCTTTATTTAAGAGTCTTGTAGCTAGACTCGTAGTCGTGCCCTTACGTGACTTCATTACTGCCATCTTCTTCCTTCGCTTTCCCTTCGTCGAAAGGGCGCAGACGTTGTATGCTTACCGTGGATTCCTTGCCAACGTCGTCTATTATGGTGACAGTTTTATCCTCTAGATTGGTTCCCTTAACTGTAAAAGGCCCAAACCATCTTGGTTTGTTTCTACCTTGTAATGCCCTTATTCGTGATTTGTACAGAAGTACTTTTTCTCCCTTTAGAAATTCCTTAGGGTTCCTTTGTGCTTTTGGTATCGAGGTGGGATTATTTCCTAACTTCTTATCGGGCTTCCACAATGTTGCATACAATCCTTGAACCATAAAATCCCTAAGCCCTTTTTCCCAATAATTCATTTTCTTCTCAGTTATATTGCTAGGGGCTTGTGGTTTTTCACCCGTAATCATCTCCATGATCTTAAGAGGATATCTTGGAACGATGGGTATTCTAGCGTACCCTTTTCCGCTTTTAAGTATCATGATGCCCTCCTCGCATTTGATGGTTGCCTTGGCGGTGGCCAGAAATGGTGTCCCAAGAATTAGTGGCATGTTCCTATCTTCCACAACATCTATGATCACGAAATCCACCGGATAAACGATATTAGCCACCTCTATTAGAATATCCACCGCGATTCCTATGGGGTAGACATAGGTGTGATTAGCTAAGGAAAGTCTAAGATCGGTCTTGGCTGGCTTCTCCTTAGTCAACCTATTATAAATTGACAATGGCATTATGTTCACATCAGTCCCCTGATCAGCTAAGGCATTTATATTATCGATATCACCTATGCTACATGGTATCACGAAGTTCCCTGTGGTGTCTCGTTTTTTTATTAATGGTTTTTTTAGAACCAACTCATACAGAGGTCCCATAGGCAGGGCGTCATACTCTTCTTCTGTTATTTTTTCTTCAAGGGCTTCCCTAAGAACCTCATTGTACCTAAAGTTGTTTACTTGGTTTGCAATGGTCTTTCTGTTAATTTCGTGCTTAAGGTAGTACTCAATGGTCTCAAGCTCATCATTTGGTTCAGGTTCCTCCCTCTTACTTTCCTCAGTTTTCCTCACCTCAACCTTTCCATCCTCAGGCATGATGGAAATGGCGTTAACAAACGAAGTGGGAGTACAATTGTTGCTTCTTATTAGTACCTTTTCGGGAACTTTTTTTTTGTATATTCTTTTACCAGGTTCATCATTTCCGTCATTTTTGTTTGCATTTCCTCTCTCTTCCTATAAACATCCTCTTCAAATTTGGCTAATCTCTCCGTATGAGCTGCCATGTACTCCCTCATTTGTTTCTCAAAGCTTGGTGAGAGTGGTATTGGGGAAGTAGAGCGGAAGCGCCTTTCGGAATTGGGGTTTTGCTCACGACTTAGGGATTCCGAAAAAGGTGTTGGGTGGTTGGTGGAATTAGCGGAATTGACTGCTTCTCGAGGGATTTGTACGGAAGCTCTTTTATGCCTTTCTATAAGATAATCAATCCCTCTCTCAATAGCCCTCATTTTCTCCTCGGTGATGTCGGAGGATTCAAGAGGAGTTGATATGGCATTAACCACGTTAACAGTGGTTTTAGGAGATTCATTCCAGTCTTCGTAGCTTTGATCAGCAAGCTCTTCTATAATATCCCAAGATTTCTCTGCATTAAAGTCGCTGAGCTTTCCACCGGCGGCTTGATCAATGGATCGTCGAGTGATGAAATCGATATGGTCATAGAAGATTTGGATTTGAACCCAATGATCAATGCCATGATGGGGGAGTTTATGGAGTAGGTCCTTGAATCGAGTCCATGCTTTGTAGAGAGACTCACCTTGAAGTTGTTGAAACGTTAAGATATCTCGCCTAAGTTTAGTGGTTCTCCCCGGTGGGAAAAATTAAGCAAGGAAGCGAGAGGTGAGATCATCCCAACTTGAGATGGAGCCGGCGGGAATTCACTTAAGCCAATTACTAGCTTGGTCCCGTAAAGAGAATTGGAAGAGCCGCAGGCGCGTGGTCTCCCGAGTAGTAGCATCAAGGTCGATGGAATCGACAATTTTAAGGAAATCCCTTAGATGCTGATTTGGATCTTCGGAACGAAGTCCATGGAATGCACATCCATTTTGCACCAACCGGATGGTGTCGGATCGTAGGGCCGTAGTTTGGGCTTGGTCGGGAAGCTCAATGGTCTTTCCTAGGTGCTTACGCCAAAGCGATGGAGGTTTGATATATTCTCAAGCCTATGGTAATCTACGTACTAGGACCGGTTAATGAGTGTTTACACTTCCATTTCCAACTTGTTATATTTCATATACACCCGAGAGAGATGTGAGTATCCAAACACCCCATGTGAGGTGCTAGTATGTAATTTCCGTGCTTGTTACGACTTTTGCGGGGCTTATATGTGTTGTGGACTGTTTTAAACCAATGCTTCATGGCCCTTAACATATAAATTAATTGGCTAAAAGCACATTTGCTTGAGGACAAGCAAATACCAAGTGTAGGGATATTTGATAAGGTTTTAAAATGTACCTTTTTGAGGGGTCATTTAAGCCCTTATTTGATCACTTTTGTATCCGTTATTACTTAATATCGTTCCATTTCACTTTTTAGGTCTCTTGAAGGCAAATTGCTGTAATGGCACTTATTTGGACGAAAAGGCGCGGATATATGAAGAAAATGGCCAAAGTCAAGAATCGCTCAAGCTGCTGAAAACACAAGGTGATGGCGTCACTGCTTGATTTTCAAGTGACGACGTCAAGTTATAAAGGAGTAGGCCGTCGCAACTCAGATGGCCTAGATTCGATCCAGACGGCGTCAGAAGCTGAAGAGGACGGCTTCACAAGCACAAGGTGACGCCGTCGCAAGACTAACGTGGCCAAGACGAAACCCTAATGACGGCGATCTGACGGCGTCAAAAAACATAAGGTGACGCCGTCGCATGTGTAATCTTATATATAGAATCCGAATTTTTCAGTATTGTGTGTAGTCTTTTGGAGTAAAAACTTAAACCGAACCAAGGCTGTCTTGTACAGTATTTTAGGGTTCCAAACCCTATCTTACATCAAGATAAGTGCTTTACTTCATTAATACAATTATGTCTTTGATTATTTGTGTGTATGCTTGCATGTTCTCCATGTCCGGCTAATTTACTTGTGTGTTTGCTTAGGGAATATGAAACTTAATTATTGAATATTGATTGGTTGTTTCTTATCTTAGTTGTTAATGATCTAGTAATGCGATAGGTCATTCGTTGTGTACTTAATGCTTGATTAAATCTTTGTGAACCTTAGAATATAACTCCTTGAGTAGTTGTAAGCTAAACCATCCAAAGAGTGCCTTAGAGTAAGAGTTTATTATCCCTAGTGGGTTTTGTAGACGAGACCCTTTGGTAAGTTCAAAGAGTTAGGGAGAAACGCATACCCTACAACTTTAGACACACAACGCAATTAAGAATAAGGACGTGACAATTCAACCACCAATAGGAGATAATTAAGGAGTAGTAAAACCTAAGTAAACACATCTTTAAACTATCATACGAGCACACAATAATTAGACATAGACTACATACACCTTAGGTTATATAATTAGATAAGTAGAGTAATCGGTAGCAATACCAACCCCCAAATCCAAACCCCGAGATTCGTACTTTTCCATTTCCAAAAAAACATAAAAAAGATAAAAAAATAATCTTCCTCAACCCCAACCTTAGCGTAGTAACTTCTCACTAGCATTCCTATTCCCTTAGAGAACGATATCAATACCCGTGGCTTACCCTAATACTACACTACAACGATTAGGTTCACTGCTTAGGGTGTTATAAAACTTGCTCGAAGAAAAGGAAGTTCCTTTGACCCCGAACGACGCGTGTAGCTTTATCAGTGTGCATGGTTCGGTTTGGGTCGGTTTTTGGCTAAAACCGAAACCGAACCACAATGTTCGGTTTTTGTAAAAGCTAAAACCGAAACCATGCGGTTTTTGGCGGTTCGATTTTTTCGGTTTGTTATCGGTTTCGGTTTGGTTTTTCGGTTTTTTCGGTTTCTAACCGTTAACATATTGGGTATGGACAAATTATACCAACAAACTTGTTTTCGTACAAAATTAGTTATTCTTTTTTTTTTCAATCTAAGTATAATAATGTTTATTTCATAATTCTACAATTACAAACATATAAATGAGACATACACATACAAGTGAACATACACGTAGAATGATCATTATCGTATACTTATTGATATATTCACACAAAACATGCGACACGACAAACACACATATAAATATAAACGTTAAGATAAATATATTATCAATTCACTCACAAAATGAATATGAATTTATAAATTTAATTTATTTAGTTATTTAATTATATTATATTATATTAATTAGATATTATTATATAATAAAACCGGTTCGGTTCGGTTCGGTTTTGCGGTTTGATTTTTGGACGAAAATAGAAACCAAACCGCATTTTTCGGTTTTTGAAAAAGTAAAAACTGAATCATCGGTTTTTAGTTTCGGTCGGTTTTTTCGGTTCGGTTTTTTCGGTTTTCGGTTTTTTCGGTTTGTTTTGCGCACCCCTAATAAATTGAGATGCTGTTAGTCAATTCCGTAACAGGAATTAGAGTGATCGGATGCACAATTTGCTATCGTATAAGAGAAAATAATGAAAACAAAGTGTGATTTCAGTAATGATTGAGTTTAACATAAATTATGTATATTATTTTACCTACTACGGATCAAATAAGTAAGTACTAGAAAATCAAATTTATATGTTAACTTTGAGATTATACTTTTACCAATGCGGGATTGGGTTTTACACACCCAACATCTTTGGATAAGGTGCATTTACGAAAATTTGGTATTTTTTGCAAAAATTGGCACTACAAATCAAATTTTGATCATGTCCCGTGACACCTTGAGAACCCCCTAATTCAATCATTGATGTTAGTTGTGGATGTCTCTTATATATAATTATCAGATGGATGATGCAGGTTTTACTGACCAGGTCTTAATATTTATAGTGTCTCGCAATACCTATGGTCTACCCTAATGCACTAACGGGCAGTGTACCCGGTCGTATGTAGTGTAGTAAATGGTAAAGCCGAGGTCGTCCCAAGAGCTATGTGTGTTGGATTATTACTAAGTCTAATTGTCACAGAATAATAAATGTTTTGATAGGGATTTAATTAATTAAACTACTAATGTAGAATATAAAATAAAAGCAAATAAATGGTAAAAGGGAAATCAATAGAGGAATAGTGGTGCTAACCTAGTCAATCCTCCTAGCTAGTTATGTCTACGTCTACCTACTTCCAATTACTTCAGGTGGGGTCAAATTCGAGAGGACAACATTTGGTCAATTCTCCCTAACCTATCAGCAAAGATGCCACCACAGGAGAAATCAGGCGCACCGTCATAAGTCCTGTTGTTCCTGGTCCCCTAAGCCGAGTCATTAAGTACCTCTACATGCTAGATTCTAAATAGTGAGTGCCCGGCCGTTAGGAACTTAGACACTACACCCCCCAATTCTTAAGTTCATCCAAATGATAGGTGATCAGTTGGTCAAATCGCACAAGTAGAAAGGGTCATCAGTTGGTCATATCTTACCCTTCCCGTCTCAGTCCGCTCACCTAGGGTCAGTTGGTCATATCTCCTAGGCAATTGGCCTCTATCGCCATTCAAAACTACCGAACCAAGGGTAACTACCAAAGAACTATGCATGCATACACTTAGAAATAATTGTACGGAAGTAAAGGTAAACGCAAACAAAACAATTAAGAAATCATAACTAGGCTAGCACCAAAGGGTGCTTAGCCGCTCATATTAATCATGCAAATCAATTCAATATTCAAAGGTTTGAAATACATGAATTGAAAGTAAAATAAATAATAAATGCTAAAGCTTATCATAATGGTGTGACTTCTCCCTTGGAAACAGCTCCGTATGCTCCCCTAGACCTGCCTTGAGCTTTTTCCCACGTTCTCAGAGTGTTATGTGTGGAATGGGATGCTTTGAAATGCTGGAATTCGTGGGGTATTTATTGGCCAGGTCTGGGTTACGGCGTAACCAATAGAGGAGTTACGCTGTAACCTTCTATTTCATTGTAAATGCACTAGATCTGCTAGTTACGGCGTAACCTTATAAGTGGTTACGCCGTAGTCTTCAATAAACTCGGTTACGTCGTAAGTGATGCAGTAGTTACGGCGTAAGTATCAGCGGCGTGGAACCTCTTTTGACCTAATGGAGTTACGTCGTAACATTTGGGAAGAGTTATGCCGTAACCTCTTGATAAGTTGGACTTCTGGGTCACGCAATAGTTACGGCGTAATGTGAGAGATGAGTTACGCCGTAACTTCTTCAAAATAGGCATACTGTGATAAATCTTTAGTAATGTTTCCATTTCCGCGTCTCTTTAGCTCCAATGCTCGTAATTTACCTGAAAGTGGAAAACAATGGAAAACAAGCGTAAATCCATATAAATGATATAAATAGCGAGCATTATCGGGGGAAATTGACACTAAATATTCAGGACTATTTGATGTTATCAATGGATAATAAATAGGCCCAAGCCCGATGTGTGATTATTGATTCTAGGGTTTTATGTATTATCACTATAAATATATTTTAATGAAAGATAATAACCCACAGGTTTCATTATTCAACATTATATCAGAGCTCTAGGTCTGATCCTTGGACGTGGTTGGCCACCATAACCACCGCCTCAATGCCACCCTGCCAAACCCTAGCCACCGCCGTTTATTCGTGCTAAAAAACAAAAACAAAAACTGCCGCCAAGTGTTTGACGAGATCAGCGGCCGTGGCTTCATAAATAAATTCCGAAGAAAAGCATACCAGAATCGCAGTCGTAGTCATAAGGATGCACTGTCATGCACCAGAACAAGCAGACATTCATAAACCAAATCATTTTTTTCTTCGGATTACACGATTGGCTACCTATAAAAGTCTTGATTATTCATCAAGATAACTATCTTTAGTTTTATTTTTTGTTTTCTAATAATTAATGTTTCTCGTTTGTACTCCAATTCGAGATTTTGCGATTTCGCTGCTCGAATTGCGAAGGTATTAGATGAATAATAAGTAGGCCTAAGCCTGATGTAGGTTTATGGCTTTTTAGGGTTTTATGTATTAGCACTGATGAGTGCGTATTCACTCATCATTTTAGGTCAAAACTGAACTGCAAAACATTTAAAAACACTCCGAAATGCATCAAAATACTGAAAATATCTCAAAGTTGTGTTTTATATGTTTCAGATGCAAAATTATCAAAAACAAATGAAAAACGAACAAAGTTTGCATAATTGGCAGTTTCAGTCCCCCGTCTCTCAAAAATTGACAGAAATAGTCCCTGAGCACGTAATTTAAAAAGAAAAGTCACCAAAGGTCCTTTTGAAATCATAAGTTGTCATAATTAGTCCTTTGGTGAAAAATTTCAAAAGTTTGAGAAATTACAGTTGTGATCCCTGGATTTTTAAATTTGTCAAGTTTAGTCCGCAGGTTTCACAAGATGGCAAATTTGGTCCTTACACTTTTAGAGATTGTCAAGATCAGTCCTTGGATAATACTTCATAAGTTACTTGATTGGCCCCTGAAGTTTCAGTTTTGGCAGAATTGGTCCCTATGGATTCAATATTAAATCCTAGTCTAAGTATTAACCAAAGCCCAAAAAAAAATTAAAACAACCAGGTCCAACCCATTGACAACCCAAATCCCTTTGACCCGGTCAACCCAACTATCCACCCGGTCAATTGATATCAAAAACCACCCTCTTCCCTTCTTCTTCCCATCTTCCCGCCCAAACCAAATCCCCAGAGCCCTAGCTTTCCCAGTACCCCAAACCTCTTCTTTCTCTCCTCCCCAAACACTCCACCCCCCATCACTCTTTTACCCACCTACATCAAAACCCAAGTCCTCCCTTCTCCTCTTTAACCGGTTTCACCCAAATCCCAAACCTACTACCCAATTTCCCCCCTCCTCCAAGTCAGCTATCCTTGTTTAAAAGACACTGTGGATGGTCAAGATTGAGCTCAAAATGGTACCTACCTGATCAAGGGTTGAGATTGAATTCAAGAAAGCACAAAAGAAGAGATGAAGAGGAAGACCAAAGACCTTAGTATAAATAGAACACTTGTGGCCATTGATAAGGCATTAGGAAATTTAGTTTTAAAATTAGTTTTAGTTTTAATTTCAGTTGTAATGTTTATTTAGTCAATGAAAAAGTTTTTTCTTTACTGTCTTACTTTTTGCTTATTTAGCAAATAAGCACTTTTGTGCTTATTAGCTCATTGTGCTTTAATTTTCTGTCATAAGTTCTCTTTTAAGCTATTAAGTCAGTTTTACAAAAGAAAAACCAAGTTTAGTTTTTTTCTTAAAATCAGTTTTAAGCATTTCAACCCATAAAGGGGTGTTTGGTTTAAGCTTATTTGAGGTCAAAAAAGCAGTTTATACCCACTTTGACCTTTAGGGTCAAAGTCCTTTCAAGTTTTTTAAAGTTAGTTTTGAATGGTTAAAACTGAAATCACAAGTTTTGTACAAGTTTATAAAAAAATCACATATCTGTTTCTGTCCTGCTCATCAAAACAGCAGCCATACCTGCTGATTCAGTGGCTTTTTTCACAGCTTATTTTTAGTCAAAATCTCTTCCAAATTACTTTTCTCACATCCCAACATACCCATCTAGATCTAAGTTTACTTTATTTGCATTTAGGATAATTTCATCTAGCTCAAATTTGCACTTGAAATCTGCTAAAAACCACTAACAGCAGCCCTGCAGCCCACTTTCCAGCTTATCTAGTGCTTATTAGTTAACCCCTTTAGCTTATTTAGGTATCCTTAGTTCTTATTAAGTCCCATAGGTTAGGTTAGTTCATATTTTTGCTTATTAGTGCTTATTTAGCTTGTTAGTATAGCTTATCTTCTCCTTGTATGCTCATGTCTCATGATAGTTTAGGATTCCCATAACTGCTTATCTTCCTTATTCTGCTTATTTCCTTAGCTAAGATTAGTGTATTTACTATTCTTGTAGCTTATCTTAAGTTTAGAATTCAGTATGTTAGCTTATTCTCTTATCATTGCTTATTCATAAGTTAATCTGTTAAAGGGGTGTTTGTTTTTTGCTTCTGTCACCACTGTTGGAGATAAGCAGTCCTAAACTGCTTATTCCAAGGTTTTTAAACAAAGTGTTTTTACAAAAAGTTCTCCATTTTAGCTTATTAAAAAGTTGCAAAAAGAAAAGGTTAAAAAAAAATAATTTTTGCAAAAAGGTACCACAGGAATCGAACCTGGGACCTCTTGCTCAAACACACAACACAACACCTCAACACCATCTGCCCTAGGGTCTTTTCAGGTTTAATATTGCACCATTTAATATTTAAGTAGCAAAACAGTTATAAGCTTACTAGCTTATTTAGCTTTTTATTAGCTTATTTCCAAAAGTAGTGTACCCTTTTTTTTATTTTTCTTAAAATCAGTTAGGCTTAGAGTATTTTTAGTGAAATTTTCAGATTTTTCCAAAATCATTTAGTATTTTTAATTATTAAATTAGATTAAATTAGTTTTTAAATCATAATAAATAATTTAAAAGTCGAAAAAATTCCCGGCTTTTTTCTAAAATTATTTTTAGTCAAATAGAACGTAGGAAAATTGATTTCACACCCGTAGCCCTTAAATTGCAAAAGTTTTACGTTTTTGGCTCGGGTGGTTGCCGGTTTTTAGCGTTTTTGCATTTTAGCACCCTAGGATGTAATTTAGCGTTGTTTTATTGTTTCTTAGGCTTAGTCGTATTTTATTTAGTGTTTTCTTTGTTTTACATGCTTTATTTTCATTTCCGTTCTTTAATTTGTAGTGTAATCAAAATCCATCATTCGAAACCAATTCAAGTCCATAATCACGAAACTCAACGATCCTGTCAATTTCACACCTCGTTGGGACACGACCCGGGGAAACCACTTTCCCGGTATCACTTTTATCACACCCGTTAGATTCGGCACGTTGACCCTTTTCCTAAAAGGTTGATTTGTCGAGTTTTACGGTTACTTTGATACTCGTTGATATTTGTGTTTACACACACTCACTTTACCACGAATCAAATTTTGGCGCCGCTGCCGGGGAGGTGTGTTGCGACAATATCGTGATTTTTGCGATTAGTGACTTGAAGATCCTTCCTCGTGAAGTTACCGTTTTTCATAAAATCCAAAAATACAAAAAATACTCTTCTCATTCCTCTTATCCGTATGATTCTATTTCTCTTACCCTTTCGTACCGTTTGATTCTACTCTTCTTTTACCTCAAAACCGTTTAATTCTATCTCTTTAATCCTCTATATGTTTAATTCTTATGTCGACAATCGTCAACATCATCGTCACAAATGTGTGTGAGCGGTGTGGAGGGTCTAGTTCAAGCGAATTTTGCAATTCGTGCGAATTATCCATCAAAAATTCTTTTCAAAGTTATTTCGACCACCCGCCACAACCTGAAATACATTCTAATCTTGACAAACCAGTTCAAACGTCGGAGCTACCCCAAGCACTCACCGAGGATTACGAGGACACTTTCTTTAAAGATAGAGCCCGTAATCTAATCGAACAAATTCAAGCCGATGAAAAAAGGTCGAGAATTAGAATTGATTACGATGAACCCGTTCAAACACCAGTGACTAGCAAGAATGACTTGCCTAATCTTCACGTTTCTCAAGAACCAAAACCGGAGACCATAATGGAAGTGGTGGAAATTGCTAGCTCTCAGAGCACACCACTTGTCCCACGTCCTGATTTTTCAGAATGTTCTTCGAGACTTGATAGTCATTCGGATCACCATGTTGGATTTGTTGATTCTTTGAATAAACCGATTCCTCTTCATAACTCTCAAATGCAATCGTTTATTCCTTGTGTCGGGTGTGGTGAGCCTCTCTTTGGTTCATCCTGTCGTTGGTGTACTTGTGTACAATGTGGTAATGATATCCATAACGGGAGTTGTTTGTTTTGTGGTTCGAGGAATTCATTTGATTATGATCCTAATCCGAACTCATTTAACGACCCCTCAAATTTTTCCAATTACCCACCACAGCCCGACTTATCTTCATATAACCAACATTACTGCTGTGAATCTTGTGGAGGTCCTCACCAAGGATTTGAGTGTCAATCCGGAAACACGTTTGTCTATGAACAGTTTTCCAGTGATGCTCAGAACTTTGGTTATAACCAAAATCCATATGATTCACCTGTCCAGACTCAACAGTTTTACTGTTGTGAATACTGTGGAGGTCCCCATTTCAGCTCTGATTGTCAAATAGGGAACCCATTTCCTTGCAACAATCATGACTCTTACTTGTCTGATAATTTCCAACCTCCACAGCACTATACGGTTCAAACTCCACCTGAGCCGTTGTCTCATGAAATCTCCCAGGATTTTGAAACCACAATGAAAACACTTGATGATATGATTAGTAACTTTAAGAATCAAGTGAGTGGTGAAAAGACCATAGGAGAATTGCTGGCCGAAGAACGAAAAGAACGAGAAGCTCGCAAATCTAGGGAAGAATTATTAATCCTAGAGCAAGCAGCTCTAAGGCGTTCCCAATTTCTCAAGGCAGCACTTTATGACGATGACGAGGAGAGTTTTTATCCTTTTAAAGATAATATTTCTCAACTCCCTCAGTCAGTTGATATCCCAGCAGTTGAGATTCCATCTCAAACAACTGCTATCACACCCGAGATTCACACTCACTCTCTTATTATGGGGGACGAGCATCTTGACACTGTTCCTGAAAAGGAATCGGACGAATTCATAAAGTCTAGTGTTGAGGACCTTGTCCCAATCCCAAGAGAGTCACAGGGAATTCTTGATCATGTGTGTGATATCCCTCCTCCTCTTGTCTTCCAAAATGATCATGTTGAGATGTTCTCCGATTCTGATGATGATGATTCGTTATCTTGTGGAGACATCATTTATGTGGAAGATTCACCTTCTGAGCTTGTTAGCTTAGAAGAAGAGAATGATGAAGTTACTGACACTGAAATCAAAGATGAAGCTCTTCGAGCAACATTATTGAATGTCAGTCTTCTCATTTCTAAAATCGAGGCTTTCAAAGAGAAACCTATTTCATCTCCTATCCCCATTAAGGATAGTGACATTCTTTCCGATGATTCTATTCCGGAAGCCTCCTATTTTGATAGTATGGGAGAGAAGATTAGTGGCAGTACCACTTCTCATTCTCATAATTCTCTCCTCGATCATGAATCATTTACTTTTGAGGAGTTCGCCAGTGAACCCACTCATATCAATTCTGAATATGATTCATTCACCTTCATGGAGTTCTCAGATGAACTCACTCATATCATATCTCCGCGGGAGTATGATAAATTCTACTTTGATCTAGACACTCCCGAGATTTGTCTTGATCACATAAGCTTAAATGATGAGATTCATAATCCTGATATTATGGATCCTCCAATAGATGAAGATGAGTTAGTCATGATGTTTATCATGATTTTCTATCTCTTCTTCACCTATCCCGTGACTTCTCCTGTTCTTCACTCCTTCGGGAATGAAGACATTATCTTTGATCCAGGCATTTTCATGTACCATTATCTTGAGCCGGGAATATACCTCATCGGTGTGGAACTTTCACGTACTTCAATGTTTATCCAAACTATTTGAATGAAAGTCCGATGGAGATTGTTTCTTCCACGTTGCTTCCCCAAGAACAAATGAATGCGGGGTCGAGTCAAGCTAGCGACTCGGGAATCAAAAACAGTAGCATGCAATATGGGTTTTCACCCATATTTCTGATTTCTTTCCACTTTCTACCACCCTAGTGTGGGGGGGTTGCCCCACATCTTTGAAAAAAAAAAAAAAAAACCTTTCAAATAATGGCCGTACCCTTTTACGTTCTTTGTTTCGGCATAACAGCCGGTACTTTGAATATTGAGGGCAATATTCATTTCTAAGTATGGGGGGAATTCTCACGAATTTTATCATGTATTATCCACCCAATTCCCCCGTTTTTGGCCAAAATTTTTTTGGAGTAAGTGTTTTGCACTTACTCAATTGGTTATCAGTCCGCCTTGTCTAATAAACAAAAGGATTGGCTAATCCAGGAGCAAACGGCTCTTGGTAAAGATATCTCAAATCCGTTGACGGCTTGCAATTTGCCCAAAATTGTATGGTGTTCAGCTCACCATATCTTTAATTAGTGAAGAGTTGGCTAGCCCGCAAGTTTATGGCTTGTGGTAAAGGCAGTTGGAAATCCATAATTGGTAATCGACTCACCAAAGATAATATTGATAATTTATCTAAGAGTTGGCTAGTCCAGAAGCAAACGGCTTCTGGTAAAGA
Organism: Chrysanthemum seticuspe; assembly: GCA_019973895.1. Taxonomy (NCBI): domain Eukaryota; kingdom Viridiplantae; phylum Streptophyta; class Magnoliopsida; order Asterales; family Asteraceae; genus Chrysanthemum; species Chrysanthemum seticuspe. The sequence goes on from BPTQ01000001.1 coordinate 26,527,516, forward strand.
CAAATCAAAACCGTTGAAAGCTGGTGATTTGCTCAAAATCATATGGTTATCGGTGTACCATGGTTCTTACTTGAACTGAAACATTTGGCTACTCCAGAAGTAATGGCTTTTGGTAAAGAGATTCAAATCCATTAAGTTTTCTCAAAAGATTGCTAGGGACTAGCAATGTTTTAGTGTGGGGGAATTTGATTCGTGGTAAAGTGAGTGTGTGTAAACACAAATATCAACGAGTATCAAAGTAACCGTAAAACTCGACAAATCAACCTTTTAGGAAAAGGGTCAACGTGCCGAATCTAACGGGTGTGATAAAAGTGATACCGGGAAAGTGGTTTCCCCGGGTCGTGTCCCAACGAGGTGTGAAATTGACAGGATCGTTGAGTTTCGTGATTATGGACTTGAATTGGTTTCGAATGATGGATTTTGATTACACTACAAATTAAAGAACGGAAATGAAAATAAAGCATGTAAAACAAAGAAAACACTAAATAAAATACGACTAAGCCTAAGAAACAATAAAACAACGCTAAATTACATCCTAGGGTGCTAAAATGCAAAAACGCTAAAAACCGGCAACCACCCGAGCCAAAAACGTAAAACTTTTGCAATTTAAGGGCTACGGGTGTGAAATCAATTTTCCTACGTTCTATTTGACTAAAAATAATTTTAGAAAAAAGCCGGGAATTTTTTCGACTTTTAAATTATTTATTATGATTTAAAAACTAATTTAATCTAATTTAATAATTAAAAATACTAAATGATTTTGGAAAAATATGAAAATTTCACTAAAAATACTCTAAGCCTAACTGATTTTAAGAAAAATAAAAAAAAGGGTACACTACTTTTGGAAATAAGCTAATAAAAAGCTAAATAAGCTAGTAAGCTTATAACTGTTTTGCTACTTAAATATTAAATGGTGCAATATTAAACCTGAAAAGACCCTAGGGCAGATGGTGTTGAGGTGTTGTGTTGTGTGTTTGAGCAAGAGGTCCCAGGTTCGATTCCTGTGGTACCTTTTTGCAAAAATTATTTTTTTTTAACCTTTTCTTTTTGCAACTTTTTAATAAGCTAAAATGGAGAACTTTTTGTAAAAACACTTTGTTTAAAAACCTTGGAATAAGCAGTTTAGGACTGCTTATCTCCAACAGTGGTGACAGAAGCAAAAAACGAACACCCCTTTAACAGATTAACTTATGAATAAGCAATGATAAGAGAATAAGCTAACATACTGAATTCTAAACTTAAGATAAGCTACAAGAATAGTAAATACACTAATCTTAGCTAAGGAAATAAGCAGAATAAGGAAGATAAGCAGTTATGGGAATCCTAAACTATCATGAGACATGAGCATACAAGGAGAAGATAAGCTATACTAACAAGCTAAATAAGCACTAATAAGCAAAAATATGAACTAACCTAACCTATGGGACTTAATAAGCACTAAGGATACCTAAATAAGCTAAAGGGGTTAACTAATAAGCACTAGAT
>BPTQ01000001.1:26529584-26540508 GCA_019973895.1 Chrysanthemum seticuspe
CAAGATTGAACAAGTGGTGTAATAACAACTTATTACTTTGGGCACCCAATGATTGAAAGTAATTTTATATAAATATCACGAACTACTCACGCATAAGTGAGTAGTAAAATCCAGTTTTGACTTGACGTTTTGTAAATTTTTGTGAGGCTTTACGTAGTTTTATGACTTTTATAGAGTTTCAACACAAAATATACAAAGTCTACGTTTTAATAGTTTTTGTTTACTTTTTGCTTGTTTCAAACGTATTAACCGTCAAAGTCAGGGGGCAGAGAGTTTTTAACTGTCTTTATCAGGGACTCGTGCATTAAATTTTTCTTTTCAGTGGTTTCCAGGAAAACTTTAGTATTCAACAGTATTAATCAGGAAACCACTTTTTAAAGTTTTCAAACTCTTTAATGTCAACACTAGGGACCTAAAAATTTAAACAGTTCAAATCAGGAGTCCAAAGTGTTGGACTAAACTTGACAAATTTAAAAATCCAGGGATCACAACTGTAATTTCTCAAACTTTTGAAATTTTTCACCAAAGGACTAATTATGACAACTTATGATTTCAAAAGGACCTTTGGTGACTTTTCTTTTTAAATTACGTGCTCAGGGACTATTTCTGTCAATTTTTGAGAGACGGGGGACTGAAACTGCCAATTATGCAAACTTTGTTCGTTTTTCATTTGTTTTTGATAATTTTGCATCTGAAACATATAAAACACAACTTTGAGATATTTTCAGTATTTTGATGCATTTCGGAGTGTTTTTAAATGTTTTGCAGTTCAGTTTTGACCTAAAATGATGAGTGAATACGCACTCATCAAGCACTATAAATATATTTTAATGAAAGTTAGTAACCCACGGGTTTCATTATTCAACAATAATGTGGTGAACAAGTTAGAACACTTTGGAAATGACCAAAAAAACTTTACGGAAAAAATGTAGTGACCGAAATATAGTGAGACTCTAATATGTGTCACCATGCACATCTTAAATCATAGTATCTAAATCACCTTAAATCGTAGTATCTAAATCGTAGATAGGTGTTAGTTTCTAGCTTGTTTTGGCTTTACCAAACTTTGTAACAAGAAAATGTGTTGCAATAAGATGAAGGGTGTTGTTCCCTATTTACTATAGTATAAAACAGTTTAAGTAAATAAAACTAATAGTGAATCAATGACTGAAAAGATATAAATAAAACACAAGAGTAATTTTCAACGTCATATTCTTATTAGAAATGAATCAAAAGAATACGTTACCCTAGTACTTGCGGAACAGTACTAGGGATTGAAATGACAAAGTGTTTGTAACTCCTCTCTAAGCTCAGACTAAGTCTGAGCACAACTACAAGTACCCACTGAGCTATCTCAGGGATTAAGTTGTATTTGGAGGAGTGAAAGATGGCTTGCGTGTATGTGTGTTTTTACAATTCACAAGCTTAACCTTTCACTCCATCTCTTATGCTATTTATACAAGTATGAGTTTTAACTCTTTCCTAAGTGACAAACTGACAATTTTACAGAAGACAAAATACTGATGTATTTTGTCTATGTTTACAAAGACTATATTAGGTAAAGGGACCAAGTCACTTTCTTCATGTCAGTACTGATGCTGAGCCTTTTAGGGAAGGTTGACTTCTTGAAGATAAGTACTCCGTCTTTATTGCTTCAAGCATAACCGTTTTGTCCTGCCCATTCTTCAGTCTTCATAGTCTTCAGTCTTCAGTTTCAGTTTGTCTTTAGTGTTTGTAGTTGAAGAGGAGTTTGAGGGATTCAGTGAGTTATTGTCATTACTCACTGAATCCACCATCTTCTTCTTGACTCAGTCTTCACCCTTTAAGTTTCGCCTTACTGAGTGGAGAGACTTCTTCTTCGCCTCATACTGAGTGTCCTGAAGATGGCTCACTGAGAGACTATGCACTCAGTGACCTGTTAGTGTTTAACGGTCTAAGCACTTAGGTTATTTTCTATTCAAATCCTAGATTAAGGGGTTTGGGTATATACTGAACCCAATAGTCTCCCCCTATTTGGATATACAAATAGCCTAAGTGTTTGATCAGTGTAAGTGAGCAAATGGCTTCTTCTTACACTGAATCTACTAATGAATACAATAAGGAACACTGGATATTTTAACAAAACATACATCGTTTATTGATCAAATTACAAGGTTCCTATTACTAGTACAAAAGATAATTCAAAATGATGTCAGTCCAGATGGATTCCCAGTGCTACAAGCTTGACTTTCTTGGTGATGAGTGTTTCCCTGTCAGGATGGTCTCTTATCTTTACGTTTAAGTCAGCACAGAACCTGACATTTGCAGGAGTCTGAATTTGAGAGGCCACTGGAATATAGCTGAGCATTGTAGCCACTCCTGCCTGATCGATATCACTCCACCTTTGGAATTCTGGGTTTCCATAGACATCATTGAAAAATAGCCCTCTTTCAGGCTTTTCAATCACTAGACAGTTCACAAATTTCACACCTTCAGGCAGCTCCCTGTTACACTCCAGTCCAAGCACTTTAATCTCAGGCTGGAACTCAACTCTTTTCCTTTTGCCAGTGGATGATTGTGGTTGAGATCCTTGAGGTGCAGTTAAGGCAGGATGAATTCCCAGTTGTGCTGGTGCATCCCTCAGTCTTTCATACCTTTTACTGAGCATTTTCATCAGCTCCTTAACCACCACATTCTTCTTCTTTTCAATTATTGGACCCAGTTCATCGAGTTCAGTGATCCCAAAGTCAGTGAATTTCGGGGGATCATGAACCTCGAAGTATCTTTTATCATCCCCTCTGTAAACATTCATGGCCAGTGGTTTGGTATTGGGGATGATTTTGAAATCTGTGATCTTTTCAAGTAGCCTTCGACTTGTCATTGTCCAGTAGTAATGCTCAATTCTGCTTTGCCTGAGGGCTTCAGTTTTCTTCTTCTTTTCTTCCAAATGTTTTCTCATTTCAGCCATCTGAGCAGCCTGAGCATCCTTGAACTTTTGTCATGCTTGACCTTTTTAGAGTTTCTTTGGATCTATTCCCATGTTCTCAGCTTCTTCAGCGACTACCTTTGCCAGTGCTTCTCTATTCTTCTTATCTTCTTCAGCTTGTTTCAATCTGCTTTCTTCTTTAGCAAGATATTTACTTAGCTGTTGAGGTGTGAGAAGATATTCAGTGTCGCCAATTTTGTAGGGAATCTTCTCAGGCTCAGGAGTTGTCATTTTGCCTTTTCCTTTGTCCTGGCCTGAGGAAGATGATGATGCTACCAAGGGTGGTGTTGTTGTCATGATTGGTGTTGTGATCACTGTCATTGTTGTTGTTTTTGAAGATGTTGGTGGTACTGATGAGATTGGTACAGCTGGAACTGGTGGAGTTGGCTCCCCCTCAGTGTGAAGAGGAGTTTCTTCAGCAGTATTCTCCCTCTCAACTGTTGCCGGAGCGTCAGTGAGGGCAAGAGTTGGTGTTGTTGCTGAGGGGGATGGAGCTGCTTGACCCTTGAAGGCCTGATAAATTTCAGTGATCATCGCCTTGATATCTGAAGTGTCTGTTTGAATACCAGTGAATTTTGCTTCCAAATTTGCTTGAGATATTTCCAAAGCAGTCATTCTGGGCCCGAGATTCTAGGCCAAGGAAGAAGATGCTTGAGCCAAAGTAGCCACCTGAGTATTCACAGAGCCCAATGTAGCTTGAAGAGACTGGACTGAAGATTGAAGACCTTGAACATTTGCAGATTTGAGCATTTCGATCAGTTTAGTAAGGCTGGAGGATTGTTTCAAGTAAGCCTCAGTAGCCTTCATCACTTTAGAGTTGAGCATTGGGTCTTCTTTGACAAATTCCCTGATTTCATCTATCTTTGTGCCTACACCTTGAAGGTGCCTGAGAAATTTAGCCAAGTTGTCATCCAGTCTGTGAAGGTTGTCATACATCAGATCCCTGTGCTCATGAACGTTTTCATCAAAAGCTTGTACCTCAGCTTTCAGATCTACATAACTGGCACCAGCCTCAGTGTGTTGTTCCCACAATGTTTCAGTAACCCCGGAGTATAGCTTCCTTGAAGCTTTGGTGATCCACTGAACAAGCTGCCTCTCGGTTAGTGGAAGAACATTGTCAAATCTTTTGAATTCATCAGTGGAGGAAGAGGAGTTAGAGTCATTATTGTCAGGCTGGAATGGTGATTCAGTACGCTCCTGTGGATCAGGCCGAGGTTCTTGTTCAGATTGAATCTCAGCGTCCACTTCTTCCCTTGCTGATAAAATAACATCTTCACTTTCAGCAGGTTCATCATCAGAGAAAAGTATCCCAGTAACATCAGCAACAGTCAACAAGGGGTGGGTGATGGGTTCCATATCAGCGGGTGGTATATTTCCCTCAGACACTGGTGGGTGCTTCCTAGTGCCTTCTCTGGAGTCAGGATTGGTTTTGGGTTCCGTATCGGCGGGTTGTTCCTGTCCCTCCGAGTCTTTGTCCCCCTGAGACCCCTGAGACACTGATGGGTTTTTCCTAGTGCCTTTAGCAGAGTCAGTGAAGGTGATATCCCTATTAGCGGGTTGTTTGGTTCCCTCTAAGTCTTTGGGATCATTCAGTGTGCCCTCAGACAAAGGCTTTGATTTTCTAATGTCATCACTGGGCGTTGTGGAAGGCGCTCCCCTACCAGCGGGTTGTTTGTTTCCCTCTGGATCTTGGGGAGTAGTAGTTGGGACCAAGGGCACTGATTGTGATTTATCGGTGTCCTTCGTTGTCACCAGGGTAGATGTTGCTTGGTCACCAGTGGGTGGCAGATCAGTCTGGGGCTTCTTATGCCTTTTGGGTTGTGCTCCTGAAACCTCAGGGCCCTGAGACTTGGGTTTGGTCTTAGTCCCAGTCTGAGACTTCCCCTTTCTCTTTTTAGGAGCAGGGTCAGAAGATACTGATTCCCTTTGGTTGTTTATAGCAACCATATGGGCAGTTAATTCAATATTAGTGACAAGGGATGGGTCCTTTTGAAAATTTGATTGACTCAGGATGCCAGGTAAAGCACAATATTTTTCTTCCTAAGGATAATTGGAGCCCAGTAACACTTGTAAAGCACAAGAGACAAACCTAGGATACGAAACGTATTTCGTCCTAGTTTTGCTCTGGAGCTTGGTTACGAGATCACTGTAAATGATCTCCCCTATGTCGACAGTGACCCCATTCATCAAGCAGTATGCCATCATCAACTGAATAGAGTTAACTTGTTCAGTGGATGAGTGGTTCCCGCCGAGGACCTGAATCACAAAAGTGAATAGGATCCTCCAAGCCACGGGAAATGAGTTCTTGGTGACTAGGGTCTTGTCCAAAAATTTTGGATCTAAAACAATTTGTTTTAACCCATCCTTCACTGTGGAGGGTTCAGGATGGGCGACATAAACTCCCTTGTTGTAATCCAACCCTGTTGAGGTGCAAAAAGTTTTATAATCCAGGGTGAATTGTTGACCCCCGTTAAGACTGAACCTGATGAGATATTCCCTGAGTGGTCTAAGGTTATTCTCATCAGTAGAGGGTGTCGGGTCAAAGGCCTTAGCTGTAGCCCAAAACTCCCTTAGGAGGTTTTGGTACAGAATAGAGGGACACTGAACAAAGGCCGTTTTCAGTGGGCAGTTATACAAAAATTTCATAATGTCCTTATAGGCTGGGACCGTTTGAGGATATTCAAAATTGCCTATGACATTATTTGTTTTAAATTCAACATTGCTAAGATCACCTACCCAATATGAAGCAAACTGAAGAGATTGTGTTCTTGCCATTTCCATTAAAAGGTTTTTAGGGTTTTGAAAAAACTTTCTTGACAAGAACAGTCAAAGGTTTTGAATCTCTTAAGTTGTGTTGAAAAACTTTTGTAAAGGTTTACAAAGAAGATTTTTCAAAAAGGATTTGAAGAACACAAAGATTTCTGGGTTTGAAAAGAGATTTTGACAGAGTTTTGTTAGCATAAATCTTTTGTGTGTGTTATAAGAATTTTGTGAGGGTATTTATAGAGTGTTTAGAGGGGTAGTTTGTGCATACTTGTCGATTTGTAAAGTCGGTTTTTGAAAACATTTTAAATTTCCACATTTAATGCCACCTTCCACTACCCGCAGTAAAATCCCGTTTTTCAAGGAAACAGTTGTAGTGTACAGTAAAAGTGCACTTTTTGCAGTAATAAAATATCAACAGGATATTTTATGTGAGAGGGCATTTAAAGCCAAGTGGGATGAGGTAAGTTATTTGAGGGACCCTTGGTAAGGACGACAATAATACAAGGAGACATATATTCCTATATTAAATTGGCATAGTTACCAACCTAGGACATTTAAGTAACTGATACTTGGAGCATTTAGTTACTCATTCAATGCTCAATATCAACTTGTCAGGGTCCCTGAATGAGTCTTACTCATTCAGTGAGAGGGTTATTTTGTGGGGTTTGTTCAGGGAGGAGGAACCATTTCAGAGAACTTACTGAGATTGGTTTTCAGATGCCTGACTTTCAATGTCAAGTATTCCCAATTCAGCTTTCAGTCTCCTGAAGGTAGGTTCATCCAAGGGTTTGGTGAATATATCAGCGAGTTGATATTCAGTAGGGATGAAATGAAGTTCTATGTCTCCTTTCATTATGTGGTCCCTGATGAAGTGATATCTGATATCAATGTGTTTGGTTCTTTGATGAAGGACGGGGTTGTTGGAGATTGCAATTGCACTGGTGTTGTCACAGAATATGGGTACCATTTTGTAATGGATGTCATAGTCACTGAGTTGACTTTTCATCCATAAAACATTGGCACAACATCCTGCAGCAGCCACATACTCAGCTGCAGCTGAAGACATAGCCACTGATTGTTGCTTTTTAGCACTCCAACAAACCAGTTTTTCTCCAAGAAATTCACAGAACCCTGAGGTACTTTTTCTGTCCATGTTGCAGCCAACATAATCAGAATCAGAGTAACCTTTGAGATCAAACCCTGAGCACTTTGGATAACAGAGTCCAAGGCTTGGGGTTCCCTTCAGGTACCTGAGTATTCTTTTGGCTACAGTGAGGTGGGATTCTTTGGGATTGGACTGATATCTTGCTATTAGACAGACTGAGAATTGTATGTCTGGTCTGGAAGCAGTTAGATACATCAGTGAGCCAACAATCCCTCTGAAATGGGTTTGATTGATTGACTTGCCAGTGAGATCAGGGCCAAGGTTGTTAGGAGGGACCATTGGTGTCTTCACTGAGGCACAATTAGATATCTCATATTTCTTCAAAAGATTTCTTGTGTACTTCTCTTGACTGATGGAGATTCCTTTATCAGTTTTCCTGATTTGTAATCTAAGGAAGTATGTGAGTTCACCCATCATGCTCATTTCAAACTTCTTTGTCATTAGTTTTTCAAACTGTTTGCAAAGAGTGTAGTTTGTTGAGCCAAAGATGATGTCATCAACATATATTTGGACCAGTATCACATCTTGTTTAGTCCTATAGATAAACAATGTGTTGTCTATCTTTCCTCTGACAAACTTGTTTTGAATCAGGAAGGCTGAGAGAGTTTCATACCATGCCCTGGGAGCTTGTTTCAGTCCATAAAGGGCTTTATCAAGCTTGCAGCCATAGTCAGGGAATTCACTACTCTCAAAGCCTGGAGGTTGTTGAACATATACATCTTCCTTGAGTTCACCATTTAGGAATGCACTTTTTACATCCATTTGATAAAATTTGAAGTTCATGTAGGTAGCATATGCAAGGAAGATCCTGATGGCTTCCATTCTTGCAACAGGAGCAAATGTCTCATCATAGTCAATGCCTTCTTGTTGACTGTAACCTTTGGCTACAAGTCTGGCTTTGTTTTTAATGACAGTGCCATTTTCATCAGTTTTGTTTCTGAAAACCCACTTCATTCCTATGACTATGACATCCTGAGGACATTTGATCCAGGTCATGACCTTGTTTTTATCAAACTGTTGAAGTTCTTCTTGCATGGCATGAACCCAGCTTGGGGGTTTTAGAGCCTCAGTGACACTTTTGGGTTCTATTTCTGATAGGTAATCAGCATATAGACATTCATTGGCTGAAGCTGCAGTTAACTTAGCAGCCATGCTTCTAGTGAGCATGCCCTCAGTGGGTTCACCAATGATGTTTACAAGCTCAATGTCCTGAGATTTTGTCCACTTACTTTGTGGTCTAGGGTCTGAGCTTGAAGAGGTCACAGGAGACTCAGGAGTGAGTTCAGGAGCATGAGCCACAAAATCATTAAGAACATCAGTTGGGATGTCTTGTTCTGGTTGGGGGTCCATGAGTCACAGGTTCCTGAACATTTGGTTTAGTGTTACCTATCCCTGTAGGGAATGATTGATTATCAATGAGTTCACTGATAGTTGGTTGTGACAGGTTGTGAGGCAGGACATAATATGAGATGTCAGCATCAGCTTGGTATGAGGAATTGATTTCAGTGTTATACTCATCAGAAGGATATCTTGATGAGTTATCAATTCCTATTTCCTCCACTGAGGTGTTGGTGAACCTGATGCTTTCTGAACTCTCATCAAAGGTGACATGAAAGGTTTCCTCAACTTGTTGTCTCCTTGTGTTAAATACCCTGAAGGCTTTGGAGATCAGTGAGTAACCTAGAAAGTATCCATCATCAGCTTTAGCATCAAATTTGCCTAGATGATCCTTTTGGTTATGAATAAACACAGGACATCCAAACACATGAAAATAGCTGATATCAGGAAGTCTACCTTTGAATATCTCATATGGGGTTTTGTTATGTCTTTTGACAATGATTGACCTGTTTTGAGTGTAACAAGTTGTTTTAACTGCCTCAGTCCAAACATGTTTTGAAAGAGCTAAGCCATTTAACATAGTTCTAGCTGCCTCAATGAGAGTTCTGTTTTTCCTTTCAGCTACCCCATTTTGTTCAGGGGTGTAAGGAGATGAAATTTTTTGGGAGATTCCCTTTTCATCACAGAACATCTCAAGCTCTTCATTTCTGAACTGAGTACCATTGTCAGTTCTGATTTGTTTAACAGTAATGTCATTCTGGTTTTCAATGTTCCTGATGAATGACATTATTGTGTCAGCTGCCTGACTCTTTTTGGAAAGAAAGTATACCCAAGTGTATCTTGAAAACTCATCAACAATGACAATGACTGGTCCAAAGAGATCCATATGCAGGAGGTGAAGGTAGCTTTTGATGGATAAATTTTGTTTTGTTTTGAAAGATGCTCTTTGATGTTTGCCTTTTTCACAGGCTGAGCATGGTTTGTCTTTTGCAAAAACCAGTGATGGTAAGCCAAGGACCTTGTTTTGTTTTGCCAGGGTGTTGATATTTTTGAAGTTTAAGTGCGAGAGTCTCTTATGCCATAGCCAGTTGATAGTTTCAGTGGCTTTGGCAAAGAGACATGTTCCATCTTGAGAGAGTGTTGACATGTCTAAGACATAAACATCATCCCTTCTAGGAGCTATCAAAACAACTTCTTTGTTGGCATTGAAAATGGTACCTTGTTTGTCATTGAATTGCACAATGTACTTTGCATCACAGAGTTGACTGACACTGATGAGATTGTATTTGAGACCATTGACATAAGCTATTCTAAAGAAGACTATTCCATTGCAGTTTACTGAACCATAACCTTCAGTGAGACATGATGAGTTATCACCAAATACTACCTTGGGTCCTGGTTCCTTTACATACTTGTGCATATACTCCTTCACACCAGTCATGCTTCTTGAGCATCCACTGTCTAGATGCCAAATAGGCTTCCTGGCGTGTCTCTGCATAAGTAGTAAACTGAATTAGTTTCTCTTAGTGACCCACTTACTGGTGGGCTTGGGTCTCAAGGTCTTTTTGAATTTGGCAATTGACTCATGGTCAGTGGTTGAGTGCATTGTGCTACCACAGGTTTTGCATTTGGAGACTGAGGATGACTCAGTGACTTTTGGTTGCTTGGAACTTCTCCTTGCATGGATGACACTGTCATGCTGGGATGTCTCATGAGCTGGATTTCCGCAAATCTCACAGCATGTGTTCATGAGACACTCATCCTGATGATGATCATTGATAAGGTTTTAAAAGGTACCTTTTTGAGGGGTCATTTAAGCCCTTATTCGATCACTTTTGTATCCGTTATTGCTTAATATCGTTCCTTTTCACTTTTTAGGTCTCTTGAAGGCAAAATGCTGGAATGATGCTTATTTGGACGAAAAGGCGCGAATATACGAAGAAAATGGCCAAAGTCAGAATCGAGACACTCAAAGCTGCTGAAACATAAGGCGACGGCGTCACTGCATATCTGCGACGCCGTCGGGAAGGAATTTTGCGACGGGTCAGAGGCGAAATTGCATGTTTTCAAGGGACGACGTCAGGTTCTAAAGGAATAGGCCGTCGTTACTCAGACGGCCTAGATGCAGCCAAGACGGCGTCAGAGCTGAAGGGGACGGCGTCACAGTCATAAGGTGACGCCGTCGCAAGGTTTACGTGGCCAAGACGAAACCCTAATGACGGCGACACGACGGCGTCACGAAACATAAGGTGACGCCGTCGCAGATGTAATCTTATATATAGAATCCGAATTTTTCAGTTTTTGTGTGTAGTCTTTTGGAGTAAAAACCTAAAACCGAACCAAGGCTTTCTTGTGCAGTATTTTAGGGTTCTAAACCCTATTATACATCAAGATAAGTATTTACTTCATTAATTTAATTATGTCTTTGATTATTTGTGTGTATGCTTGCATGTTCTCCATGTCCGGCTAATTTATTTGTGTGTTTGCTTAGGGAATATGAAACTTAATTATTGAATATTGATTGGTTGATACTTATCTTAGTTGACTAATGATCTAGAGTGCGCTAGATTATTTGTTGTGTACTTAATGCTTGACATTTCTTTGTGAACTTTAGAATATAATTATCTAGGTAATTGTAGGATAAAGTATTCAAGGACAACCGTAGAGTAGGCGTCTATAAATCACTAGAG
>BPTQ01000001.1:26546609-26688913 GCA_019973895.1 Chrysanthemum seticuspe
GAAAAAACATACTAGACGTTTTTCCTACTAGTGTCTTGAAGACTAGTGAATGTTATACATTCAAGTGAGTCACTTCGTTTGATATGGTTTCAACCAGTGGTCATACGAAGTAGGAGGTTTAGTCGAATGTTTGTATCTCGATTTGGGAAAGGAGAAACGGGTGTGACACCGAAGTTACTAACTATTGCGATGTGCGCAGCAAGCCCCAGTTCCTTTGAAGGAAAAGAAGCTCGTTCAAAATATTGTGGGATCCGTCACTTGGATTAGCAACATCACATCATTAATCCCATTCGGTGCCCATAACTATAGCAAGAGATCCCCTTATCCTTACGATCACTCTTCAATGATGCGATTCCAACTCCAACTCCTTCTAATAAAAAATAGAAAAATACAAAAAAATCTTTTACTTTAAAATAATCTTCCTCAACCTCAACCTTAGCGTAGTAACTTCTCACTAGCATTCCTATTCCCCTAGAGAACGATATCAATACCCGTGGCTTACCCTAATTACTACACTACAACGATTAGGTTCACTGCCTAGGGTGTTATAAAACTTGCTCGAAGAAAAGGAAGTTTCCTTGACCCCGAACGACGCGTGTAGCGTTATCAATCATTGAAGCCACAGTGTGGGCAAAGAGGAAAGGGTTTAGCTCTATGTTTGTAAGCTGATTTGGAGGATGAAGCATACTGGTGACCAACTTTGGTATAGTTTGCTTCACTGAGTGAACTTACATATTGTAAGTGATCAGAAGTTCTGTGATCATCCTTTTTGCAGATCATACAAAAAAGGATTCTATAACAGTTGTCAGTGGTATGACTTGTATAGTGGCATAGATCACACTTCTGCTTGGATTTGGGGTTTGACTTAGACTTTGAGGAACTAGAGGAAGCTGACTTTGTCTCCTTGATTGCTTCAGGGACTTTTTCAATGGATTCCATCTTTTCAGTTAGCTTCATCACAAGTTCAGTCAGTTGCTGAATTTGGTCTGCTTCAGTGGGAGCTGAAGATGTGGAAGTCTCAGTGGGAGTAGACTCTTGTTGAGTTGGTTTTGTTGGTCTTTTCAGGATGGTTCTACCAAGTCCAGACTTTTCCTTTGGTGAATGAGGATTGAATTGCATTGGAGTAAGCTCAGAGCTTGGTGCAGCACCCTGAAGTGGTTTCAGGGGTGGAAGCATTGCATTAGACTATGCTTCAGACTCAATGTGTTCAGTACTACTGGGCACATCAGGGAGTCCAAGCATGCTCTTAAGAGCTTGACTCTCAGGCTTTAGAATTGTTCCAGAATCGAAATTAGGAAGCTTACTATCAGGATTAACCCGATCAATCCAATCACTAGGCTTGGGACTAGTCAACATACTGGTAATCATGCCACCAGACACAAATGGCTTAGGACCCTGGTCTTTGTTGAGAGAGTCAGGAAGATGATCTTCACCTAAGACTCTCTTCTTGCTACTAGGGGCTCCCACAGCATCAAAGACCTTGGGATTCTTAGTAGTCCAACTATCAAGAATATCTTGAACCTTTTTGAGTTCGTCTTGAAGAGCCTGATTTCTTTTAACTAGTTCAGTGTTTTGAATTTGCAAAGTAACAGCCTCAAGCTTAGCTTGTTTTAAAAACAGCAGCTCATCCCTACACTTATTCAATTCAAAACTTAGCTTGTTGTATTTTGAAAAAAGATTCAATCTTTGCTCTTCTACGAACTTAAGGTCAACATTAAGATATTTCATATAAGACTGCCAATCAGAGTCATCATCCATAAAAAGTAAAATATTTACCTTCTTCATTGTGATATTGACCCATTCTCCATTCCTTGCATGATTCTTTCCAACAGCTAGCTTGTCCTCTTCTGAGAGGGCCATCAGTGCACTGACATGCACCATTTCATTATCTGATGACACTGTCTCTTCATCCCAGTCGAAGGTTTCAGCAACGAGGCCTTTGTTTTTACCCTGCACAGATTTAACAGTTTGTGTTGTTTCTGAGGGTGAGGCCTCAAGCAATGCTAGCTTAGCTTTGGCTTTCTTGTATTTAGCTTCAAAATCCACAGTTTTGTTTTGATCAGATTTGTTTTGAAAATTTTGATGAGACTGATAGATCTTTGGTTGAAGTTTTCTAAAGCCTGAAGACTGATTAGACCCTGATGGTTTGTAAGAGGGTTCAGAAATTGTTTTTGAAAAACAGTCTTTTGCAAAATGGCCTCTTTTATGACACTTAAAGCATTCAGTGTCTTCAGTTGCTTTAGCAGTTGAAAAACCTTTGTTTCTTTTTATAAACCTTCGAGAGTTAGCAAGGAGTGCCCTTTCCTGAAATTCAGCGTTCAGGTCATTTAGGTACTCCTCACTTGATCTCTTATCAGGCTCATCATCTGAGTTTTCTTGGAAATCTTGAACCACATTGTTAGAAAAGAAAACAGTTGATATTGGTGATGAGGTAGTGGTCAGGGACTTCTTGACTTCATGAGACTTCTTTAAGTCAGGGTATAGTCTGTTGATGAGGTTTTCCTCATAGACAAATTTCCCATAAATTTCAGGAAGCTTAAGATTCTGGATATGATTAGCATTCCTAAGTCCTTGAGAGAAATTCAACCACTTCTCAGGGAGACTATTGACAAAACCAACATTGATTTCATGTTTGGACAACTTAACACCATCATTTGACAGTTCATTTAAAAGAGTTTTGTACCGGGTGTAAGTTTGAGATAGAGTTTCTGAGTCCTTAGCCTTGAAGGTGTTATACTCAAGTTTCAGGTCCATTATCCTATTTTCCTTGGTATCAGATGGGCCTTCATGAGTATGAACTAGGTCACCCCAGGTTTGTTTAGCTGTACTACAGCTTATAACGGACTCCATAATATCGTCAGGAAGACAAGATATTATGATAATCTTGAGTCTTTGATCCTGGTTGACCACTTTCCTCTTATCCTGAGTCCATTGAGCTTCAAGTTTAGGCAAACCTTCAGCAGTCTTTGGGATAAATGGACCTTCATTTATACACTTGATATAATAAGGCTCCATCCCAATCAAATAGCAAAGCATACGCTTTTCCATTTGTTGAATTTACCAACTTCAAGTCTGGGGGCAACAGCTGAATAAGCTCCACCCTTTTTATCGACTAGTTGGGGTACATCAATTTCAGCCATTTTAGGATCCTGATTTAAAAACGTTTAGAGCGGCTTAAAAACAGTTTTATAACCAGCCTTGCTCTGATACCACTTGTTGTTCCCTATTCACTATAGTATAAAACAGTTTAAGTAAATAAAACTAATAGTGAATCAATGACTGAAAATATATAAATAAAACACAAGAGTAATTTTCAACGTCATATTCTTATTAGAAATGAATCAGAAGAATACGTTACCCTAGTACTTGCGGAACAGTACTAGGGATTGAAATGACAAAGTGTTTGTAACTCCTCTCTAAGCTCAGGCTAAGTCTGAGCACAACTACAAGTACCCACTGAGCTATCTCAGGGATTAAGTTGTATTTGGAGGAGTGAAAGATGGCTTGCGTGTATGTGTGTTTTTACAATTCACAAGCTTAACCTTTCACTCCATCTATTATGCTATTTATACAAGTATGAGTTTTAACTCTTTCCTAAGTGACAAACTGACAATTTTGCAGAAGACAAAATACTGATGTATTTTGTCTATGTTTACAAAGACTATATTAGGTAAAGGGACCAAGTCACTTTCTTCATGTCAGTACTGATGCTGAGCCTTTTAGGGAAGGTTGACTTCTTGAAGATAAGTACTCCGTCTTTATTGCTTCAAGCATAACCGTTTTGTCTCGCCCATTCTTCTGTCTTCATAGTCTTCAGTCTTCAGTTTCAGTTTGTCTTCAGTGTTTGTAGTTGGAGAGGAGTTTGAGGGATTCAGTGAGTTATTGTCATTACTCACTGAATCAACCATCTTCTTCTTGACTTAGTCTTCACCCTTTAACTTCCGCCTTACTGAGTGGAGAGACTTCTTCTTCGCCTCATACTGAGTGTCCTGAAGATGGCTCACTGAGAGACTATGCACTCAGTGACCTGTTAGTGTTTAACGGTCGAAGCACTTAGGTTATTTTCTATTCAAATCCTAGATTAAGGGGTTTGGGTATATACTGAACCCAACAAAGGGCTAATTTCATATCTCCACTCTACAAAATCTGAAATTTCATATTTACTTAAATAGGGAGATTGGCACACTCATCAAATTAATTTGCACACTCACAATACAATCAGATAAAGCATAGTGTGAAATTTTACAACTACTTAAAGCATTAGTAAGAGTGTCATAATAAATTTTATAAGTGCGCAAATTCACTACTTTTACCTAAAACATGCTTTAAAAATAGGGTGAAGGCTGAATATACGTAACAAACTTTCTCAAATTAACCAATATACGTAACATACTTATTTTATTCTCTACATACGTAATATACTTTCAAATACTTACCAATATACGTAATATTGACAGGTTACCAGTTTTTAAAGTTACATTAATGGTCCTTGTCGTTTGCGTTAACTTTCACCGTTTGTCCTTTGACATTTTTTAACTTAAAAAAGTTACAGTAATGGTCCTTGTGGTTTACTTTGACTTTCGCCGTTAGTTCTTTGACTTTCATCTTTTTTATATACGTTTTTATATATGATTTTATACACATTTTTATATATGTTTTTATACACATTTTTATACACTCTTTTATACACTTTTTTACACATGTTTTTATACACGTTTTTACACGCTTTTTATACACTTTTTTACACGTTTTTTACACAAGTTTTTATATACGTTTTTACACACATTTTTATATACGTTTTTTACACATTTTTATACACGTTTTTTACACACATTTTTATATACGTTTTTTACACGTTTTTATATACATGTTTTTAAATACGTTTTTTACACTATTTTGTGCACGTTTTTATATACGTTTTTATGCACGTTTTTATACACATTTTTATAGACGTTTAAAAAACTTTTTTTATAAACGTGTATAAAACCGTGTTAAAAAATGTATATAAAAACTTGTGTAAAAAACGTGTATAAAACATGTAAAAATACGTGTATAAAAACGTGTAAAAAATGTATAAAAACGTGTTAAAAACGTATATAAAACTCTGTATAAAAACGTGTAATAAAATGTATTTAAAAATATGTGTAAAAACGTGTAAAAATGTGTATAAAACGTGTAAAAAACATACATGAAACCGTGTAGTGCATAAAAACGTGTATAAAAATGTGGAAAAAACGTATATAAAAATGTGTGTAAAAAAGTGTATAAAAAATGTAAAAAAACGTATAAAAACGTATATAAAAAAGATGAAAATCAAAGGACTAACATTGAAAGCCAAAGCAAACCACAGGGATCATTACTGTAACTTTTTTAATTGAAAAAATGTCAAAGGATTAACCGTGAAAGTCAACACAAACGACATGGACCATTGCTGTAACTTTTCAAAGTGATAACCTGTCAACATTACGTATATTGGTAAGTATTTGAAAGTCTATTACGTATGTTCAGAATAAAATAAGTATGTTACGTATATTGGGTAAATTTGAGAAAGTTTGTTACGTATAGTTATCATTCGCCCTTAAAATAGGGTTAATGGTCTGAAAAATACATAAATTTGCCACATTTTACTATTGTGACAATAAACTCTTAATTTTTCTATTAAAACCAAAAAGTTTCTTAATGACCCTTATTGTAACCAAATTGGACACGTGGCACCATTAATCCGTTTTTTTACCCGATTAATTCAATGCTTCCCGTTTTAAGAGTTGAGGGGCCTTTTTTGCCAATAAAAGAAAGTTCAAGTACACATTAATATATCAAGTTTTAAGAGTTGAGGGGCCTTTTTCCTCAAACAAGCACCATAACGGGTGCCTGCAAATCCACCAATGAAGTGTTATAAAAAAATAACCGCAGCTCAGCAAAC
This sequence comes from Chrysanthemum seticuspe, assembly GCA_019973895.1. NCBI lineage: Eukaryota > Viridiplantae > Streptophyta > Magnoliopsida > Asterales > Asteraceae > Chrysanthemum > Chrysanthemum seticuspe. The sequence continues at coordinate 26,552,533 of BPTQ01000001.1, forward strand.
ATCTTATTAGTTTCTAACTTAACAACACAATCAATTGATTACCAGTTAGTCATAAACTTGAACGATAAGGTGTATACATTTTTTCAATGTTAAGATATAATTAGACGGTAAGCGAATCCGAAAATCATGAACCATAAAATAAACAATGAGTACTTAATAACTTTAAGGTCAAAGTCAAAAGTCAAAACTCCATTTTTTCAAATAAATAAGATATGAATTCTTTAATCCTCTAAGAGAATTGTTACTTATACTGCAAAACTCATAACAAATTTTGATGATAAGTTTGCAAATATTTGAACATAAATTTTAGATCTATAAACTAATACTTGACCCCAAAAAGTCAAAGTCAACTCTTTTTGTAGTACTTTCTGCAAATTAAAACAATGAAATCAAAGCAATATTCATGATTTCTTAAATACTTAGAGGTCAAAGTCAAAACACCACCTATTGAAATCAAAATTTGTATAGATTCTTTCACCTTTTGAGACAATTAAGACTACTAAACTAAAGTTTTTAACATAATCTACATACTCAAACATGTTTGGGCTTACTTTTAAGAATATCCAAATAAAATTTAATGGTAAGAACTAGTAAGGTGAACTGAAAAGTCAAGATCAAATTCAACTTCTTGAAACGAAAATATGATGATGATTAAGTACCTCTTTACGACCCTTTCGTGTAGCTATATGCAAAGCAGTGTTCTCCTTTTTATCGACCAATGTTTATCAATTCATTATTAGCAGCAATAAGCTCGTTAATGATGTCAACGTTTTGTCCTTTAGCAGCCATATGAAAGGTACATTTATTTGTGTGTGCTTGTAAATGTGACGGGGAAAACTTGATATATTAATGTGTACTTGAACTTTCGTTTATTGGCAAAAAAGGCCCCTCAATTCTTAAAACAGGAAGCATTGAATTTATCGGGTAAAAAAATGGATTAAAGGTGCCACGTGTCCAATTTGGTTACAATAAGGGTCATTAAGAAACTTTTTGGTTTTAATAGAAAAATTAAAAGTTTATTGTCACAATAGTAAAATGAGGCAAGTTGATGTATTTTTCAGACCATTAACCTTTAAAAATATTGTACATTATGCATTTACAAGTATGAAAAGAGAGGGAGATATGAAATTCATCCTAAGATCAAAATGTATTCCACATTCATTTTGTGTAGCTATAACTTTTGCGACCCCGCTCTTTCGTATGTGTAGGTAAAACACCTTGTTATAATGAGGTTTACTTTTAGTGATCCTTTGCACAAATACTATTTTTCTTGCACTGTAGCGTGTCAACAAATTACTAAAGAGATGTATGAAAGAAACGAATCACATCTAATATATCCATACCTTCACATTCTTTCGTATCTTATATCCATCTTTTTTTCGAACTAAGAATTAACAAACCAACAGGACACCCGATCGTTACATGCTTTATGCGTATAATAATCAAAACCACCAAAATTCTCCCATATCAACTTTAACTCGTAACTGAGAACGAGAAATTATCATCATCCATCGCTCGTGAAGAGTAAGCGTCTCCTTCACTTGCGTAAGATGAGTAATCTTCCTCATCTTCCCTCTCTTTTAACCCTTCAATCTTCTCAATCGCCACTTTTATATCCCACCTCCTCGCAATATCCCATTCGCAACAACACATCCCGATCTTTAAAAGCTTCAACATTTCCCCCTCCCCATTTTTCGTTCCTTTCATTTCTTTATCAAACACCTCACCTGTCCATTCTTCCCTCACCACCGAGTTCACCCATGTCCCCAAATCCGGTTTTCCTCCCTTACCTTGTTCCAGATAATTCGCAGGATATTTCCCTGTCAACATCTCTAGTATCAAGATCCCCAAGCACCACACATCAGTTTTCTTTGTAGTGCGTTCGTGTTGAGTGAATTCTGGAGATTTATAGGCTACCATGAGGTGTTGGGCGTGGTCCTTATTGATGACGGGCACTAGAGCGTAGTCTGCTAAAAGGGGATTAAAATCGTCGTCGAGAAGCACATTTGATGATTTTAGGTGACCATGAGGTAATGATAGTCGAGGAAGCTCATTGTAAAGATAATTAAGCCCTCGTGCTACACCCTTGATGATCTTTAGTCTTGTTGCCCAATCCAATCCTGGCTCATCGGGTCTTCGTTTAACTGTCAACAGAACAAGATAAGTTAAAGAGGGTCATATAACAAAGTCTTAATTTTGTGCTTAATGCATAAAGTAAAGAAAATGCAGTTTGGACACTCTAAAATTTCACACCAGATTAATTTCTTTTACTCTTTTCATGTATATAGTTGGCTAGGTAATTCATTGTAGTGTTATATACAAGGGGGAATTAGAGGTGCCGACGGGTTTCCGAGGATTACGGGACACAGATGACTTGTGCTAAATGCACCCAATTTAAATAAATTATGTTTCCAGTCCTTTTTCAATTTCAGTTTAAAAATTTGTATACCCGAGCACTTTTATTATTGGTTTTATCTCAATATGTATGAATGATGTAACAAATGAAATTTGCATGAAATTAGTGAACTTAATTACCATGAAGATGACTAGCCAAGCTACCCTTTGCAGCAAAATCAGTAATCAATAATTTCTCATCTTTCTTGTAGTAAAAAGCCACAAGTGGTAGCAAATTAGGGTGTTCAAAGCTGCCTAACAATCTCATATGTGCATGAAAATCTTCTTTTCCCACATTAGTCATCTCCTTAAACCTCTTGACAACCACCGCGGGCCCACTTACGAGCATTGCTTTATACGAAGATCCAAAACTCCCACTTCCCAAAACATCAGCTGAAGCTCGTAGAAGGTCTTCCAGCTCGAACCTTTCCCTATCCGACCTCACAAAATGGAGCTTTCCACCGTTATCGGTTCTCTTGTAATTCTCTTCTTTGCGCATTTGAATCTCGTTTACATGTGGCTTCTTAGTTTCCTTTCTTTCAGTTTTCGTTACTTGATGGTTTTTGTATGTGTTTTTGCGGCTCCTTCTGCTGCGACGAGCGAATAAGGCTATCATGATTGCAGCTAAGACTGCGACCAGGGACGCAATAGCTATGATGATGATTATTTTTTTGCTTAGTTTCTTTTTACAAGAACTAAGAGGTTTACCGCAAAGGTTGTTTCCTGTATGGGCCAAATTGTCAAATCTCCTTGTTAGATAATAAATACGTAGTAATTATTACGTTCAAATTAAAAAAAAATAAATAAGTAAACAGATTTTTTTTTTCTTTCTTTTTTTTCTTTTTTAATTTAAACAGACTCAATACAATTGATTTCGTAGAAATCAGAGTTTACATCTATTTTAAAATGGTTTAAATGAAAATAGCGGGAAGGTGTTTTAGTGACACCAAGGAGAGTGTAGGTTGGTATATGTGACTGACATTAAAGATAGTGTCATTAAATCTTGCTTCTTCGTAGTGCTTATTCAAACGAGTAGTTAAACGTATTTGTTATGACCCACTTTTTTCCAATAGTATTGGTAAATGGCACTACATGTTTAGGTTACAAACACTTAAAACGGTCAATACAATGTGAAAATCCACCACTACTATATTTTGTGTCACTATAAGTGGCCTAGTCTATATAATTTCATATGAAACATGTAAAGTTGCCCATGAAAAATGATATTACCTGCAAACGCACTGGGATCCTGGTTCCTGAGCCCCTTTGGTATTGAACCATCAAGTTGATTATTTGCAAAGTTCGCTGTTAAATTTGTCTGCTCAAAATCTGGTATCTTTCCATCAAACTTATTGTTTTGAAGCTGCAAATCAGTTAAAGGAGACAACTGCGTAAGTGATGTTGGAATATTACCCGTGAATTCGTTATTTGCTAGTTCAACTCTTTTCAGCGAAGAACTAAACAATTTAAATGTATCAGCTCCTATGTCCCCAGAAAACCTGTTATTTGAAAGGAAAAGCCCGCGTAATGGGCCAAACTTCGCTAAGTTAGGCATCGAGCCCTCAAAGCTATTGTTCATAAAACTTAACGTACGAATACTTGTAACCTCAGCCAATGTGTCCACGTCAATTGTCCCACCTAAACCCATGTTCTCAAGCTGTAAGCCGGTCACACTTCCATTTTTACATAATATTCCTTTCCAAATTGGTGTATCATTTTTGCACGGCAAAACTTTCACGTCCCAATTGTTTAAAGCACCGAAGTTAGTAAGCGAGCTTCTAAACGTTATTAGCCTAGCGGAGTCATTTTGAGCAGATAAAGATGGTATACATGTTAGTAAAACATGAATGAAGATGAGTGTAAGCCAATATGGTGGCCTATAGCAAGCCATATTAGCTTATGATTAATGCAAAAAGGTGTTGAAATTGGAATGAAATAGTAAATGTTTCTTGGATTTTTAAGGGGCGATACAACTTATACTATGTCGATGTTAAGGAAACAAATGGAAATGAATTGTTATGAGGCTGAAATATTGAGGGTTTTATGGTGACAAAATGACAAATATATAAGTTGGTGAAATTTCCAATGTCATGGGGATGTTATGACTGTGATCAGCTGTTTTTTCTCTAACAGGCCGGCTAAGATATATTTTTGCCATATGTTTGAATTATGTATACCTTAACTTCGATCACATGATTATGCATATTTGGCTTAGCGTTATTTGGGTGAAATACTGTCTACTACAAAGTATGTAGTTTGTAAATTCAAGTCTCGTTATAGTTTAAGAAAGTATAAGTTAAACACTTTTACACTCTAATAAGCATGTCATATATCTATTAAGTTACACATATGCTCATAATGTTTTTCATGTAATGACATACATATACAAGTAAACGACTGCTTATACAAATTCAAGACATTTTTATGTCGAGAATATCATGTCACTAATTTTCTCTTGTCTAACTTTGCTTATTGATATATAAGTTGATGGGCATCATCGCCGTAAAGGATCTAAGCTTTTGGCGTATTTGCAGCTTAAAGAAACAAGAAAATTTGCGTTTTAATGTTTTTGACTTGGTGTATTTTGTGCGTCTTTTCGTTAGATACAATGTCTAAACTGTTGCTAGTTAAGCAATATACTATGGAATAATTGTCGTTTTAAATGTTTATTTAGTATATGCTAGAGTTTACATATTCTCCGAAGAATCCAATAATATCGTATTAAAGAATTCCGTTTATAAGTGCCTTCTAATACATCATGGATATTCGGACTTAATTATATTGCTATCTTACTTATTATATATGGTCATAAAAGATAAATGTTCTGTTTGTAAAGTGCTAGAGTGACACAAAAAGAATGAAAACAGATTTTTGACCTTACATAATGGAATCAGTGCGGAAATTTAATGAAACTAGACCAGTACCCGCGCCTAGCGGCTGCAGTCTAGTTTTTTGCAAAATTCCGACTATCCATAAGTTTCTTTCAACAAACTGTGTTTGTAGCGTTAGAGAATCACTTTCGAATAACTATAATTCTGATGCGTAGTTGCATAACAGCAGAAATATACAATTTTCAAAAAAATTATGTAGAATCGATCTAAGTGTGGTAGTATATTTTCTAATAGGATTGTTTTAAGTTATTAAGATTTTCGTATTAATATATTCAAGCATTGCAAAAAGCAAAAATATTATGTTGTTGACAATATTATCTTGTAGTTTAGAGGTATAGCCAACGTGTGTTACCGCATTTTCTTGTTTTATCGGTAATTTAGGCAATGATAATTTTTTTTTTATTTTTTTTACATGTGTAGCGTTTATCATTTGATGTGTGACTTTTAAACTTGTAACCTTACAAATTTAAAACTATAATAAGATCATCTTGTACTATCAATTTGCATATATATTTAAGCATTGTTCAAACCTATTTGTTTGGGGTACAAATACTTATCGCTAAAGATAACAATACTATTTAATTTTTGTGATTATAATAAACTTACATAACATTATTTATATAGCGGACAAAGGGCTATACAATATATATTAACTTTTAAAAGAAGATTCATATATGCTAGTCTTTTAAGTGGTCTTGCTTTTTTTAAAATAACATTATACAAATAACAAAGTACATGTGTCAAAGCAAAATAAAAAATAAAAAACTACAATTACTTTGTCTCTCATTTTTCCAAATTTGTCACGGATTCCAAAACTACTTCATCATTTTTCATATAATTTTGTCAAATATGAAACCCAATTCGACCTGGGTGGTTCAACCGGTTGAACCATTTCGGTAAAAAAAACATGTCGATTTAAACCGAGTCAACCCAACAGGTTGGGTCGAAAATAGGTCAAATTAAACCGGGTCAACCCACTGGGTTTGAAGCGTCCCGGTTCAACCTGATTTTCGATGTGTATTAATAGTTTCCTTTTGAAATATATGTCTTCAAAATTTTCACTTTTAGTTTCAATTTTTTATTTTTTACTTTTTGGTTTTTCCTTTATAAATAATATATAGCAGGGTACCCGCTCGTTTCGGCGGCGGGTACCCTGTGACGATTAACAGAAGAAATAGATCTCGTTAAGACCTGATTCACCAGTTTGTATCGGTTTCAACGGGTCCTCTCTGGTTCGTTTTCGGATGGCTTTAATTGGTTAGCCAAAACGGTGGCGACACCGGTTCCCGGTTGAACACGTTGGTCCGGTCCAGTCTAGTTTTTAAAACTATATGTACCATCAACTTGTTAGCTTGTGTGAAGTTTTGTGTGTTTTATTAATTTGTATAATGTGTATAATAACATGTACTTTTCATTTTAGGGTGTTTTAAAAATAACATTAATTAGTGTGTTTAATTATTTTATATTTTCGATTATGTTATAGCTTCTCTAAATTGAATGTTACAAAAATTTTATTATACTTTTTAGTAAGAGGAGTTTTAATTGGTTGTTTTTAATTGGGTATATGTACTTTTAATTGGTTGTACAATATGAATAAATTATAGTACTTTTAAGTAATGAGGTGTTTTAATAAGAGTATTAATTACATTATGTATTTCTCTCTCCATTGACGAATTTTAACTTTTCAACTTTTCAACATTTCCCTTTGACCATTTTTACATTTTATGTAGTATAGATGTGCTCATTACGTACACTCTTATAGTCAACTGTATCAAAAGAGCACTTTTGAGTTTCTATGATTTTAAGCCCTTTTCTTTTAGTTTTCTTACTTTTTTTTCTTACTTTTCACACTCTATATCCGATTAAAGTCTCAACATCTTTAATCATGTTATGTTTACATTCTAAAATCATACCATTCATTTTAGAATATTGTTGGTGATTTTAGTGTCATCACATATATTTTGTGTAATTATGATTTACTTGAGATCAAGGAGTTAGTTAGGTTTAGTTTATAGTCGAGTTAGGAAGTGCGGAGTGCACATTCGTTTTAGCTAGCTTGATGTCGATACAACTAAGTGTGAGCGTCAATGTAACACCTCATTTTTTATAAGTTACAGAAATAGATTTATATATTCCCTTTAGAAAATAAGAGAAGTCATTATGTTAGTATTTTATAAAAATAAGGACTATGAATGCGAATAGTTAAGAGAATATGACTAACGGTGCAAAAGATTTAAAGACAGGACTAATCTTGCCAAATTATGAAACTTACTTGATAAGCTTTAAGTATCTTTCCTTGATATGAAGAAAAATCAGAATTTAAACCACAAAGATATACGTATGTATGTTTTTTTGTTGGAACGTGTCACCACAAGAACAAAAAGGAGGGAAAATCATTAGTTAGCTTATTAGCACTAAGATTGATACAAGGGTTTCAAGAATCATTGTATAAGTGTTGATAATCAAGGAAAGGTGTTAGAGGTGACTTGGGATAATCTTAGAATTTTTGATAATCACATCATCTTCAAGGTAAGATAATGTTAAGAATTATGTTAAGTTTCATATTAATTGGTGGTTATATATGAACCTAGTTTTAGTTATGGTGAATTATGATGAAACATGATGTTAAAAGCTTTGTTATGTTATAAACAAGTCAAGAATCAAGTGGGTGAAATGATGGTTAATTGTGTAGTAGAAATCACGTTTATGAATTTTCATGTTATGACGAGTATAACTTATAAAGGGTGTTTGGAACTAGCTCATTAAATGCTTAAACTAGCAAGATAGCTTAAGGATCTCATGAAAAATGATCTTAACATGTTAAATAAGCTTAGATGTAAGTTTTGTAAAGATTAGAGTAGCTTATCATGTCGTTTTGGAGACGTCTTAAAGTTAGATTAGCATGTTGAATTGAATCTTGCGCTGACTTTAAAGGGTCGTAGAAAATAGACCATTTATCGTATTGACATGAGGTAAAAGCCTACTTTTAGCGCTCTGAGTTTTTCAACCCAAATGGTCTCAAGATTTAATTTTAAGTATAAGTGGGTCAAAAGTGCAGATTAGAGCAGCAACCCAGAAACTCTACACAAAAACTTTTTTTTTTTTTTTTTTTTTTTTTTTTTTTTTTTTTTTTTTTGTAAAAAGTGTGTTTAATGATGATATAGCACCTTATGTGATCATGTTTAAGTTATTGATATGCGTTGATCATGTCTTAAATTTATATACTCTCTTCTACCTATTTGGATCAAGAATTGTCTAACGGGCAGTGTACCCAATCGTACGTAGTGAGGAAATGGTAAATCTGAGGACGTTCCCAAGAGCTATGAGGCGGTGTATCAATTTAAGTCTATTAACTAATCAACTGAATTGTCACGATTAAATTGAATAAAATTAAATAAAATAATTAAAATACGAGAATGTAATTGGTTTGAATTAATCAAGAGGAGAAAATGGGTTAACCTAGTTAATCATTAACTATTGATATATTCGTCTTCATAGTGCAACGTCTAAGTATTGCATTTATTAGTGATCTTTGGTCGCTAGGCATAACTGCTCATTATGTTACTAGCCTATAGTTCCTAGTCTCGGTAGACTTATCATTATACCAATTAATAATTCCATAGTCTTTAAGTGTCAACTACCTATGTGACTTGTTCTTATGCTAACATACCCACTTCTTAGCATTTAGGTGCCTAATTGGTCATTAAGGCATCTAACTTACATTGTTTAAGTGCTCATACTTATTTAGGTGGTGATTTGGTAAATCCATATACAACCAAGAGGTTTTCAATCCCTTGATCACCTTAATTCTAGAGGGAGTATGTCTCTACACCTAGTAATCAGGAGCTAAACGAAGGAATAATGAACATAACAATAATATAATCATAACCAGGATAACACCAAAGGTGTTTAGCCGGACATGGTGTAAAGTGCAGCAAAGTTAATGAATAAAACTGAAAAAGTAATAAACATTGGGTTTGATACAATTACGCTATGTCGATCTATCTTCAATGATGTTTGGTTGTGAATTCTCCCTTGAAAAGGTCTTCTATCTTATTGGAAAATGACCCTTGATGGAACTCTAGTCGTCCTCCAACTGAGATTTGAAATGAATATGTGTGTTGTGAATGAATTAGGGTTTATATTGATATTTTTGCTGAGCTCGACATATATACGGCGTAACCATAAGTTACTGGTTACGTTGTAATCCCTCTCGGTAAATTATTTATTCAAAGTCTTTTGATGGTTACAACGTAATTGGATCGATCCAGTTACGGCGTATACGCCCTAGAGATAAAATCCTTCCAGACTTTGATACTCTTACGGTGTAGAGGTAAATGAAGCGCTACTTAGCATCAAATCTCGTTAACTTTATATGCACAGATACGGCGTATATGTGACGTTCTTGTTACACCGTATAGGTCTTGAGGTACGGATAACCATTAAGTTATTAATATTGATACATCGTATTTGCATCGATGTGATTACACTATATAACTCTTTTTGGTTGACTTAGTAAGAGTGCTTCAATTGTGACTACAACGGAGGCCTTGGATGCCCTCTACGTTGCATATGTCCAATGTTCCAGCTGTTTCTCATTTTCCAACAATTGGCTTCTTAATTCTGCATCTTCTCACTCCAATGCTCAGATAAATCCAATTAGACAAATAGGAGGCAATTAAGTACCAAATCTTATATAAGTACAAGAAATATGAGCATATAATAAGGGAATTCGATAGAGAAAAGTATATACTATTTGATGTTATCAGTTATTTAGACCCAATACATGTTAGATGAATGTGTTAGCAAGCTCTAATAGCAATAGAATGGTTATCATGTGATTAGGTGCACGTGGAAAGCTTACGAAATTCTAAACAAGACCTAGAAGTGAGTAAAGGTTCATTAGCTTCATGTTACTAGATTGAACATGATGTTAGAACGTATGCAAGGTTTCGGATATAGTCGAGACAAACAATGTTTAGGATGCTCACAAGAAGCATCATTTGACAAGTTTGGGGTGCCCAAGAAATGCACCAAAAGTCAAGTAACGTGCCTAAGAACTGCACGATTTAGAACTCCTATAGAAAACATCCTTTGTGGATGAATCGTGCTTATGATAATGTTTACATCCAATGTGAATGAATCATGTATAGAAATATCTTGTCAAGTATATGATCAAGCATCCTTTGTGGATGACCTAAATATAGATAAGCACTATGACAAGTTAGAACCCCAAAAAGAGTACTCGTCGGTTATGGAAGTACTTATTTAGCAAGCGACCAAGCATTGTTTAGTTAGAAGCACGTGCTCAGATATCATGTATTGATCATAAAAATTCAAAATATAAATCATATTCATGTTACGTACAAGTAATAAGATGACTACAAGTCGTACAATTCAGGCAATGTCATTTACTTTTATATTCAAGTTATAGTTACAAGTATTCTTATGTATATGTTTCGTTTACTCACTAACTCGTAAGGACTTAGCGTTCTCATATTCATGTTTTATGTAGGTAAAATAAGATAAGCGTTAAGGGGCTTGTACATTGTAGCTAATGGTGCTTTTTGGGAGAAAGCTACCATGCTCGGGTATAGGTTACGAGCAACTCCTACTTACACTTTGATATTTATCTTGCAAACGCCCCAAGTGTGTTTAAAAGCAGTTTAGAAACAAGTCGTCGTTAATTTATGTATCAAGCTTGTGCCTTAGTCATGTTTTGTAGTTTTAAAAGGGGCGTTTGGCAGAAACACAAAAACACGCTTCCGCTCATGTTGAAAGTTTGTAAAACTCCAGATTTGTTTAGTTACGTAATTGTATTAGTTATGCAAAGTTTCATGTCATGAAGATAAGTGCAATTATGTTTTCCATCAAAACGGGTAAAAAAAATAAGTAAAGTGTAGGTCTGAGATACTTAGCCTGCAACTAGGAAGTGTTATCGGCGGCCAAAGGCCTCATAAGGGCTTTGGCCGGCGGCTAGACCCTTTTGGCCGGCGGCCAAATGTATCAAAAGGTCTTTGAGTCTACTTTAATATAAAAATAGTATAAAAGAGCATGATTCTTGTTAGAATTTAAAAAGTACATATGAGAAGTAACACGAGGTTGCTTCGGTTCATGTTGGTTATGTTAAAAAAAATAGTACAAGTTACAGGCATTTCAGTCAAGGGAGCGCACCCACTTGTAGGGTAAAGGGACAGAGCCCCTTGTTGGGATTCGAGTAATACCCGGTTTTCCCTCCAACCAGTTTTTCCCACCAAAAGACACAAGTTTTCACAACAGTTGTTACTTTTCCCGCCAACCTTTTTTTAAGTGAATTTAACTAACTTTGGGTTATGTTTTATATGACAGAATTGATCTCTTCCAAATATAAAAAACATAACAACTTTTTGTGTATTGTTTTGTTCTCTCGTATCTTAGAAACAACGTGCATTTCTCAAGTTATCTAATTGAGGATTTCATGATTACTTTAATCTAAAAGTAATCACAACACGATTCAGGAACTATATCAAGATTATTTTATTATTACCACTCACACACACACACACACCCAAATTCTAACAAATGATTTCTTATTTAATTTGACATCGATTTCGACATGGTTTTGAGGTTTATTTCAAAAACTCAAAATCAAATCTATAACCTACGAACTTCTACAATACCTTGGCGACTTTGCACCCTCCATTCCAAAATAATAGTCCATGTTTTCTTTTTGAGTTATCCCAATTTAATTGTCAACTACTAAATATAGATAAGGAAGTTCGATCGAGTTTACCATATTACCCTTGGTTGAAATTTATATTATAAAATTTAAAAAGACAATAATTAATTAGTTAAAGGTAAAATTGTCATTCTGGCAAAAGTAAGAGAGATAAAATAGATATAATTATATTTTTGTTAAACTGTGTATTTTTTTTTCGGAGGATAATAATTTTAGGACGGAGGGAGTAATACATTCTAGATTATCCCATCCACTTGCTACTGCGGCTATGTAAATGTCACACATGTGATATTGCGATGCTAGCGATGAACATTCAAAAGTGAATGTTGTCACTTTGAGTATCACGAGGCATTAGTTTTCCATCTCTATATATATTATGTAGGGTTCTTGTGGTATCCTGCATGACGAATAAAACATACTGCAGTGGAAGTAAACACATATGTGACCATGCAGCCAGACAAACTGTAGCTAGCAAGATCTTTGCTAATCAGTGATATAACCTAATCCTAAACACGTATAAAGGGTGTTTATAGAAGACTTACTTGTTTTCTGCAGATACATAAGCTTCTTAATCAACTGCAACGTGTGGGTTCACTTTCTTTTACCATGGACGATTGATCTAGGGTTTCAAGATAAAAACCACAGCTTGGATTGCATCATGTATCCACCAGTACTGCATAGGTAGAACTAAGGATTCGAACCTACGCAAGTTAGGCGAGTACGAAACCAATGTAAACCAATCGACTAGAAATCGATTGGTGAAAGTCGACTTAGGTCGACTAAGGAGATTGGTCCAAAGGGTTTAACCCCTTTTGTCGATTGATCATGTAGAGAGGAGAAGGGGAGAGGTTTTTTAAGGTTTAGTTGTGTGTTATGAGAATGCCTTAAGAAGCCTTGGTATTTATAGGCTCCTTAGAGACATTCTATAATACTTGTAGGACAAGTATTCAAGTTTGAAAAGGAGTCAAACTCACCCCTTCCCTAGGGTCGGTCGAACGAACACAATCCCTAAGAGATTCGTGTTTCGTCTCTTGTCATTTATTACCCCTTTATATTTATACCAGAATAAATTTATACTTCAGGTAATTACCGTATAATCTCTAAATGAAATTAAGACATATTTTCATATCCTCATTAGTCTCATTTTAGTCGTCACTAGTTTCTTATTTTCGCTTACGTGTTCTGTGTAGTGTGCACTTGTGTGACACTTTGACATTTTTGTAAAGGCAAGTATGAAAGCTTATTATGTTGTCTGCACATAATCCTTTCATACTCCCGCTTATGCAAACACATCAACATAAGATCCCTTTCACTATACCAAGAGGTCACGAGCAAGACATTGTAGTACCTCACTCACAGAAGCTGATTCAATACCCAAATAGTGATATTTCCGACTTAGGTTATTCCAAGCTAAGTCTGACTCAAACTCCACCAAGCTTAGTCAAGGTGTATGATTGTATCCATTCTCGCTTTATTGATATTATTAGAAAGTACCAAGCATGGATATTTTAACCTCGTAATACTCTCTTCCTTTTCTTGTTCTAATAAATGATTTGCCTGCTTTAGTGTCCCAAACACTTTTTCGTACAAACGTACTATCCACTAGAGGTGAGGAAAACAAACCGAAAAAACCGAAACCAGAAAAACCGAACCGAAAAAACCGACCAAAACTAAAAACCGATAGTTCGGTCTTTACTTTTTAAGAAACCAAAAAATGCGGTTCGTTTTCAGTTTTCGTCCAAAAACCAAACCGCAAAATCCGAACCAAACCGAACCGGTTTTATTATATAATAATATCTAATTAATATAATATAATTAAATAACTAAATAAATCAAATTTATAAATTCATATTCATTTTGTGAGTGGATTTATTATATATTTATCTTAACGCTTATATTTATATGTATGTTTGTCATGTCGCGTGTTTTGTGTGAATATATCAATAAGTATTCGATAATGATTATACTACGCGTATGTTCACTTATATGTGTATGTCTTATTTATATGTTTGTAATTGTAGAATTATGCAATAAACATTATTATGCTTAGATTGAAAAAAGTAAAGAAGAATAACTAATTTTGTATATAAAACAAGTTTGTTGGTATAATTTTGCCATACCCAAATATTAACAGTTAGAAACCGAAAAAACCGAAACAAATAACAAACCGAAAAAACCGAACGGTTTTGGTTTTGGGTTCTACAAAAACCGAACATTGTGGTTCGGTTTCGGTTTTAGCCAAAAACCGACCCAAACCGAACCGTGCACACCCATACTATCCACAAATCATCTCACACAACACAAGGGGGCCGGAAAAATATCATTCTTTCTAGTCTATTTCAACATGGAGCTGCAAATTGCCATCTCGGCCAGTAAGCCATTCTTCCTTACCTCCCATTGAGCTAGAGGCTAGTATACGGCGTTATGCTTTTACGCGGTAACTGAAAACTAGATCTAAGCCCGGTGAAAAACATAGTCAAATGACCTAACTCCTCAAGTTATTGGGATAGTCCATCATGATCACAGAACACCATTTACTATGATCCATGTGGTCGCTCCTCGATCATGGTCACGTCAAATACTTTCTACGCAAATGCATGTGAAATTAAACTATACCTAGGTTGTTTCTTATTTCACAATAGTTGCTTTCATTATCTTTGTATCTCTCCATGATAACCGGCTAGTACCACGAAGTGTTGCGAGAAAGTAATCGACTACTATTCAAATCTTCTTGACGATCCTCCCAGAGAACCACTGAGCCTCACTAGTATATCATTTCCATATTGTCTTACTGTTAGTGAACTAAATGATTATTTGGTACAAGCGATTTAGTCTTACTGGATGATAGACTTAGCTAAATTCGCAACACACTCAGCTTACCGTTCAACGATGATCTTCATTTTACATACTAAATCAAATGGAATTACTCCAACAATTCAGAACGTGACTCCTTGTTGCTGGTTCTCTTAAGTACTTGAGAACTTCAGTACAAGCTTCTAAAACTGCGTTTTAGTTGCGCGTTTCCTGATTTGAAATCCATTGAACAATGTTAGTTTCATTTAATGATCTTGAAACCTCCCACTAGATCTTGCAATACCATGAACTTTCACATAGATTACCCTAGATCTATCATTCCTGCCATGCTTTGTACTATATAGTTAAATGACCAGAAATTAATTTACCACATACTCTCGCTTTCGTTGCTCAACTCTGAGTTGAACTACTATGTCTTTGTCCAATTAAGGATACCTTCACTTGAGTACATTAATTCGATCATATAACAGGTGTTAACCTAGTTAATTTCTCCTACCGTAAAACACTTTTCTGTCGTACCTGAGTATTCCAAAGCAGCTATGAGATTTTACTCATGATTTACGAACTCATGCCTTTCGAGTTTGATTTATAGATCCATGATACTAACCAGTATTATATGAGTTTTACTCGATCTCTAGTTTTCTAGAGATATTATTACACAAGTATTCCTCATTTATCAGAAATCTTCTTTTCCAAATATCCGTGATATTTGAATGTATCGCATGTTGGGTCCACGCCTTGATGTCTTTCAAGACTCGCGACAGGCAGTCTTAAAGACCCTTTTGTACATTAATGAACCGGTAGAAATGCTTCTTTGATTATACTATCCCAGATAGTCTTTCAATTAAAGCTTCTTATTTCTTTAAACTTCCATCATAGATGAATTGCATCAAAGTTCATCAAGCCTAAAGGCTTTTCAAGCAATTCATTCACAACAACAGTTCCTCTTTCTAGGAACCTATAAAGTATGATCATCCTCTTGATCACATTAGATAAATTGTTGTTATGGTTTGCAAATATATTTGGGATTACTCTAAGTTTCTCCAAAAAAAATTTATTCCAGATTTCAAAATATGAAAGACGCCAGATATAATAAATTTTAGAAGTAAAATATTTAAAACCTAAAACATTAAACAAAATTCAAAACAAGCCCTGAAACGGGCGACAATTAGTTTTAAAAGTAAAGACATAAATTCAAATTAATTCTAAAATCCTAAATCCCAAACAGATGCACGAGCCTGACCGTCATCTTGTGCAAATTCCTCGGCACTCTTCATCAGCTGCTACAAGGACTAAGAGGTTTGCCGCAAACGTTGTTTCCTGTATGGCCCAAATTTCCAAATCTCCTTGTTAGATGTAATAAATAACAGACACAATACAATTGATTACGTAGAAATCAGAGTTTACATTTATTTTAAAATGGTTTAAATGAAAATGGCAGAACCGTGGAAGGTGGATTTTTTTAAATGGTTTAAATGAAAATGGCGGAAGGTGGATTTTAGTGACACCAAGGAGAGTGTAGGTTGGCAGGGCCGTCCCATGAATCGGCAAAATTTTTAGAGGCCCTGTACGAAATTATATAATGAGGCTTTTCGTTAAGCAATATTATATATAAAGTGTCATCGGTTATAAGATATATTGCAATTAGTTATCTAAAAGTTCTAACATATTACGCATTTAAGATATTTTTTCATCTAAATATTTTTTTCTTCGTGAAAAATATGTCTACACATACATACAATTATTAACGGCACAAATTTTGGGGCCCTAAAAATTCTGAGGCACTGAGCGGTCGCTCACCTTGCACACCCTCAAAGACGGCCTTGTAGGTTGGTAGATGTGACTGACATTAAAGTTAGTGTCATTAAATCTTGCTTCCTAGTGCTTATTCAAACGAGTAGTTAAACGTGTTTGTTATGGCCCGCTTTTTTCCAATAGTATTGGTAAATGGTACTACACGTTTAGGTTACAAACACTTTAAACAGAAAATTGTCACAATAATATGTGAATGTCCACCACCACGATATTTTGTGTCACTAACTACTTACTGACGGCACAATACCCACACTTCTAGTGATACAATTGATGTGTTAGTAATGAAAACTCTGTAAGTGGCCTAGTCTATATAATTTCATATGAAACATGTAAATTTACCCATGAAAAATGACTTTACCTGCAAATGCACTGGGATCCAGGTTCCTGAGCCCCTTAGGTATTGAACCATGAAGTCGATTATTTGCAAAGTTCGCTTTTAAATCTGTCTGCTCAAAATCTGGTATCTCTCCATCAAACTTATTGTTTTGAAGCTGCAAATCAGTTAGAGGAGACAACTGTGTAAGTGATGTTGGAATATTACCCGTGAAATCGTTATTTGCTAGTTCAACTTTTTTCATCGAAGAACTAAACAATTTAAATGCATCAGCTCCTATGTCCCCTGAAAACCTGTTATTTGAAAGGAAAAGCCCGCGTAATGGGCCAAACTTTGCTAAGTTAGGCATCGAGCCCTCAAAGCTATTGTTCATAAAACTTAACATACGAATACTTGTAACCTCAGCCAATGTGTCCACGTCGATTGTCCCACCTAAACCCATGTTCTCAAGCTGTAAGCCGGTCACACTTCCATTTTTACACAATATACCTGTCCAAATTGCTATATCATTTTTGCACGGCGGAACTTTCACGTCCCAATTGTTTAAAGCACCAAAGTTAGTAAGCGAGCTTCTAAACTTTATTAGCCTAGCGGAGTCATTTTGAGCAGATAAAAATGGTAAACTTGTTAGTAAAACATGAATGAAGACGAGTGTAAGCCAATATGGTGGCCTATAGCAAGCAGCCATATTAGCTTAAGATTAATGCAAAAATGTGGTGAAATTGGAATGAATTAGTAAATGTTTCTTAGATTTTTAAAGGACGACACAACTTATAGTATGTCAATGTCAAGGAAACAAATGGAAATGAATTGTTATGAGGCGGAAATATTGAGGGTACCGGTTTTATGGTGACCAAATGAAAAGATATAAGTCGGTGAAATTTCCAATGTCATGGGGATGTTATGATTGTGATAAGCTGTTCCAAACAAGGCCGGCTAAGCTTATAAATTGAGCTTATGCTTATATTAATAAGCCCTTGCTAGGTGTTTGGTTTAGTTTATCATAACTAATAAGGTAAAATGACAAAAAAGTACATGAACATAAAATGATGTAGTTATTAAACGAGGTTATAAAAGTATTTTTATATAATATTGTTATATAAGCTCACATCTCCACATATAAGCCACAAAATTTGGGCTTATCAAAACTCCCTTATATAAGTTTATAAGTCCACTCATATAAGCTTATTTAACACATATATGCTAATAAGCTCGTAAGCCCATCATATAAGCTTAGCCAAACACCCCCTTCGTATACCTAATCTTTCGATCACATGATTAATAAGTCAAGTCTATTTTTAGTTGTAACACCCCCGCCCCAACACAGGAATGAGAGGTCACAAATAATAACAAGGCAACTAAACCTGAATGACGAATCTTATTAATAAGACCATAAAAAGCAAAGTTCGACAATAAATCAAATCTGAGTCTAATAAGTTCAAGCTCCAAACATTATTTCCTACTAGGTCCAAAGCCCAAACTAAAGGAAATAAAAAATTAAGTCCCCAAGTGCATAGTCTCTAAAGTCAGCTAGCTCTCGTCACACATATTAAGAACGAGGGATCACAAATAATGACAAAACAATTAAACATGAAGGACCAATCTTATTAGTAAGTTCATAAAAAGCAAATTTCAACCATAAACCAAATATGAGTCTAATAAGTTCAAGCTTCAAACATTATTTAATACTAGGTCCAAAGTCCAATCTAAAGGAAATGAAAAATAAAGTCTCCAAGTGCATAGTCTCTGAGCTAGCTCTCGTCACACATCCCCGTTAACCCTGAATACCTGCCACGGAAGAAAAGAAAATGCGGCTGTGCTAATTGCCCAGTGCGCGGATGTAGATCACAAATAAAATAACAACAACGTAACATAGAAGAATAAATACGGAATATAAAGATCATGCTTAATTTCAAAAGATAATTTTTCCATCATATCATCACCTTAACACCATCACCTCAGCACCAGAGTAATTAAAGAAATATAAGGCTGAAGGAAAAATGGTTTCAGATATTTATACCGAGTATCCTACATCATATCATATCATATGAACTCCCACGTGCTAAAATCATATTGTATCACTAATCATAGTGATACACTGGTCGCGACTTCAGTGCATCTAAAATCGACCGAAAGTGTGTATGGCACTAGACTACATGGCCACATGATCATATCAGATCATAAATATATCATATTGTAAACATAACCTAGAATGCATCTATATGCCTCCTTAGGTAATCAAAGGCTCTGCCACGAGCAAATCATATCATAATAAAAAGGCTCTCTCGGGAGCAAATAAATCATATCATAATCATATCACACCGTCACTGGTGGTGTCAAGTGATTGGCGCCACAATGACAAGTCTATGGTACCTCCACATACAGTTGCTCGGTATTCCTAACTCTTGTCTACACATCTAGGATTCTATAGTAGCACAGTGAGCATATAAACCAACCAAACACCATTTTCATAAAAATCATTTGAAACACAATTTTCCCCAAGCAACATCATGATATATTAAAAATAATTTCACGGTTCATCAATTATAAAATATGTTTCTCAAACAAAAAGGATCATATAGCATAAGGACGTCAAAGGATTAATAGAGTATCGGAATGAATTCAAAAGAGTATATGAAGGGTGTGTTTGGTAAAAGTAGCAGTGAGCAGTAGCTGTGAGCTGTGAGCAGTGAGCTGTGAGCAGTAGCTGTGAGTAGTAGCCACAGCTCACAGCTCACCACTCACAGCTTCTTAAAGAAGCATTGGAAAAATGAGTTTTCCTAAAAAATAGCAAAGCTCACCTCTCCTTTGCTAAACGAACACTAAAAATCAGAAACCTCATTGCTCACCGCTCCAAAAAGCTCTAAAATTCTGCGCGCCAAACATAGCCGAAATAACGACAAAAGAAAGTACGAGCATGCAAAAATAAAAATATATCAACGATTCAAGAGACCGTGTAAATGAACATCCGTACAAACAAATTATAAATCGAAAATAAAAGTACATAGAGTCATCCATACCTAATTAAGAATCAACTGTACACTCAATATTGACCAACCTAGTTAGTGCTCATTCGGTCATTCCAATAATCTACAATCGTAACCGACTACTGTTAGCGATCTATCTTTTGATAAATAAATTGTGATTATTAAGTGATTAATAGTTTATTTATTCGGCTGTTTAATTTGCATGGTCGTGTTGTGTTTCTATTGAATATTACATTTATGCATGGTGTGATTGTTTTAACCTTACGTAGTATAATGATATGAGTATATGACTAACTAATTATAATCTTATAAGCTCAAATATAATCCATCCTCTTCCTCTATCCCATGACCACCTTAGTTTATTCATATTGTCACAACTAAATTTATGTTTAGTCAAATTCAGGTTGCTAGATTAATTAACATAAACAGATCAAGTTTTGCTTGTACGAACCATCATATATATCATGAAACATCGACAATTCCGTTCGTAGTCGTTAGCGGCGATTATCTCATCTCTAATGTAAAAAACTTAGAACATATAGTACTACATTAATTCATGTTAACTAGATTTCTGATAAACTTAGGATTCATTTTGGTATGCCATATTTCCAGGACCCAAGTTACCGCTTATCATTAGTAGTAATCGTTTATGGTTCTAGTGACGTACGGCATTGAACACTATTTATAATATGGCTCGAGCGATTACCTCCAAATGAACGATCACAAATTGAAACATGACTTGAATGCAATCTCGAATACGATCACGAACAATAACTCGGCTCTAGCAAAGTAGCAATCCCTATCGTGAACCCAAAACTGTGATGTGAACCCGAACAGCAACTCAACCACGAACACTAACCGAACACAATCTGATCGAAACTCAACCCCAAGCGTGGACTCAAACCTCCAGCGAACAAACCAGAACCTTTAACCCGAACCCTAAATAAAACTCGACTAGATTATGAACACGCACTCAACACACAAGCAATGCCTCTCGTGATCCCAAGCTTGGATTTCGTTACTCTCCGGCTCAACTTATTTTTGGAGATTTTCTTTTGATTTGGCATTGTTTGTGGTTAATGAAAGAAGAGGGAGTGTATACAAACGTGTTGCAATTACTTCACCAATAGATAATATAGGACTAAATAAGCTGATTATGGGCTGAGAATTCGGGTTCATGCGAACTGTTTTTTGACTGATTCCACTATGAATACGTCTAAATTCTAATGGTTTCCCTATGAGAAAAGTTCATTACGGAACACAATTTATCTAAAGAACAAATAAGTTAATCTTGGCCTTCCATTTAACTTTGATTCAATGGCTAGATTTAATCATAATTTTAATTATATATTTAACGAGGGCAATTTTGTAGTGTTATCACCTACTCATTTACTCTCCCTCACGTCATTTCTCACCCTCTCTCATTTACTTTCATTTACATTTTACACATATCTTTCACACACACTCTCTCACTAAATGATTTTCCCCAATTTACAAACCCTAACCACCCAAATGCAAAATTGATCAAAATCACTTTTAAACAATGAACTTATGACATGAAATAACACTATCTGAAGGTGAGTCGTTCCACCACTGCAACATCACGAACCATCATCACTCGTTTGATTTGATGTTGTTCCGTGTTTGTGATTGATGACTGATTGCGTTTCAAGTGGGTTAAGGAGAAAGAAAGATTATAGAAGGGGCTATTGTGATTCGTGTATTATAAAAAGGATGGATTAGTTTGTGTGGCTGCTGCGTTTATCTTGTTAAAATAAAATAGATTTGTGGTTGCTACGTTTTGGTGTTAGAATGGTGTTAAATAGATAAAATGGAGATGGGTTTGAGCTTTTTTATATTGTCCTAAATATGATGTTTGAATATGATGGTTGCTGCGTTTTGCTACGTTTTGGAGATGGATTAAATAGGCTTGTGCTTTTATTTTAGAGTTGGATGAAAAAGTGGTAAATGACACATGTGCTCTGTCAGTGGGTGTATTAGTTTACTTGCTACTATTTTGTCATTCAAGTAATGGGTGGGTTACTGTATTGGCATGGACCTCATTTAGTCCAATTATATATTAATTTTTATTGTGTTTATAAAATGGCACTTCTAGGATCAAGATAGTAATAATATACACAACATAAATAGAATATCAAGTGATTTTTTGTACTTTTATTTTATATAAAGCAAAATATAAATCTCATAAGATTTATACAGAATCTCATGTGATTCTCTCTAATCCCTTGTGATTCATATAAAATTTCATGTGATCCATACAAAATCTTATGAGATTTTTTGATGAATCATTTATAATTCATAAAGATTACCCATGTGGTTCATACAGAATCCCATGTGATTCATACAGAGATTTCAAGAGCATACAACTTTTATATGAATTCCAATGGATCAGAGAGAATCACATGGGATTCTGTTTAACAACATACAACTTTTTAATAAAGAGATTTCAAGAGCTCATTTCAATAATGATATAAAAAACATCTACCTTTAAAAAGCTGTGACATAAAAGTATAAAACAGTGATTTACTCATTTTTACAAATCACTTGTGATTTTTTACAAATAACAAATCACAAGTGAATTTTTTACGAATCCCGTGGATTTTTTACGAACCTCGTGGGATTTTTTTACGAATCCCGTGGGATTTTTCTCGACGGAAATTTTGAGAAAAAAAAATCGTCTTTTTACGAATCCCGTGGGATTTGTTTACGAATCCCGTGGGATTTTTCTGGACGGAAATTTTGAAAAAAAAAGTTCGTCTTTTTACGAATCCCGTGGGATTTCTGGACAGAAATTATGAAAAAAAAAATCTTTGAAAGTATATAAAAGTGCATATCTATAAAAAGGTTATTTTGATGTTGTATCGAAATTACTCACTTATTTGTACAGTTGTACGCAACTAATAATATTCGCGGGTATATGAAAGTCTACATACAAGTTAATTTTTTCTTTTGATGTTGTATCGACTTGACCCGACCCGATCTATTAACTAAGAGATTTTGTCACCCTGAACCTATAAAAGGAACCACCTTAGTTTTGTATCTGAATCTGCCACTGATTAAATGAAGTGAAAGGAGATTAAATATAAGGTGGAATCTTTGGACAGTTATGAGTTATGAAAGTGATGAAATCGAGGAGGTGAAAATGAGCTCGTAGTTATATTTTTGTGATTCATTTAGTTAGTGTTTGTGTTAAAACTGAGTGACCATAAGTTGGTGTGATGAACTGTCAATGGGAGTGTAGAATGGACTAGATTACAAGGTGGAATAATAATAACTGGATTTTCAAGGACTAGATTTTAGCAAAATATATAAATTAGTGTGTCATATTTAGTTTACTTTTTTGTTGTTTTTTTTGTTCTTTCTTGGATGCTTTATTTTTTAATTATCTTGTTAACTGAGAAGGGATGCCATGTATTGTATCTAGTCTAGTGATTCTTTTGACGAATCCTTTGTGATTCATACATAATCTCATGGGATTTTATACAAAATCTCATGGGATTATACAGAATCCCATGGGATTTTATACAAAATCTCGTAGGATTATACAGAATCCCATGGGATTTTATACAAAATCTCATGGGATTATACAGAATCCCATGGGATTTTATACAAAATCTCGTAGGATTATACAGAATCCCATGGGATTTATACAAAATCTCATGGGATTATACAGAATCCCATGGGATTTATACAGATTACCCATGGGATTCTTTGATGAATCACTTGTAATTCATAAAGATTACCCACGTGATTCATATAGAATCCTATGGGATTCTATATAAAAAACATCTACCCTTAAAAAGCTGTGACATAAAAGTATAAAACAGTGATTTACTCGTTTTTACAAATCATTTCTAATTTTTTAAAAATAACAAATCACAAGTGAATTTTTTACGAATCCCGTGGGATTTTTTTATGAATCCTGATCTGTGCAAAACCGTCAAGTCTAACAGACTTAAAACAGCTTAAGTACAAATACAATGAAGATCAGAGAATATAGTGAATTCCCGGGTCGTTATGTCCCACGGAGACTCAATGGTGTGTAAACACTGATTCAGACGATAGAATGATCACTAATGATAGTGATCAGAAAGGATTTGGATCGAATATTACACTACTGAAAAAGTTTATAAAATAAAGCGACTTAAATACAAATTAAGAAGATTAAAAAGATAAAATATATTAAATAAACGCTATCACTATATTTAAAGTGATGAACGTTTAAAACCTAAAACGTACGATTAAAAACTACGTAACGTACAAAATAAAATGTGAAACTTATATAATATAAATCCTAAAAATATGAAAAATACATTTTTACAATCCTAATTATATAAGAAAATTATTAGAAAAAGAAAATTATTTTTACAACTATTTATCTAATTATTATTAATTAAAAACTATTTATTAAGTATTTAAAATGCACTAAAATACAAGAAAATACAAAATAACCTAGAAAAATGAAATTATAACTTGGAAAAATCTAAAATATGATAAAACTTATTTTAAAACTGAAAATATATTTTTTAGACTTTTTATGTATTTATTATTAATTTAAAACTATTTAAAACTAATTAAATTATTTAAAAATACAAATTTAACTAAGAAAAATATGGAAAAATACTTTTTTGACTTTTTATATTTATCTAAACTTAAGAAAATTGAAAAATTATTTTTTTGAACTTTTTCTTAATTATTTGTATTAAATGCTATTTAAAAAGGCTTAAAAACTAAATTAAATCAAGAAAAATACTAAACAGGACAGTAAAAATATGAAAAATTCAGGATAACTCTAAAATAATATAAGGAAGATAGGAAAAATAGAAAAACAAGTGCTTGTGTGGAGAAATAAGGAACTGAAGTGGAAGTGCTTATTGAAATAAGCACTTGAATAAGCAAATGGAATCCAGAGGTTACCAAACTGATACACAAGCTATTATAAGCTAATAGAACTAAAATGAAACAATTCTCAACTGCTTCCAACCACAGAATTGCAAATTGCTATGATTTGGAGATTTGAGCTATTGAGCTAAAATAGTTGAGAGGGTGTCAACTTGCAGCTAGATTATAAGCTACTGCATAAGCTAGAAACTAGAAAGCAATTATTGGAACCTTAAGATAACCTGGCAGAGAACATAAATCCAAAGTTACAGCTTATGAGGACTATTCATGAAGAAGATACAGATCAAAACAAAAGTGGCCAAGTGGGACTAGACAGTAACAGATAAACAGGGACCCTATGTTTAAGCTGATCTAACTGCTTATTTAATAAGCTAATAAAAAAAACTAAAAGTGTGGAATTGAAGAACACCTACCAGACTATATCTAAACCAAAAATCAGACCTCATCTACTTGAAATGAACCTAATGCATAGGCTGCAAGTTCTGCAAAAACCAGATATTTGACACAATTTGACTTTTGAAAAACAGTTAAGAGGTTGACTAAAATGAGATTTGGAAGCAAATTATGGACTGATAAAGAAGTTAATAGATGAAATGAAGGTAATGCAATCTAGCTTTATAGATTTGGAACACAAAACAAGTGTTTGATATTTCACAATCTTAACAGATTTGCTGTAAGGACAGATTTCATACAATTTTGACCATGAGCTCTTGCAGGCACAGGTTTAAGACAGAAAAGAACATAAATAAGCTAAACAAACATGATCCAACAGAAGCTAAGCACTGAACAAGTCTAATGGACAGGTTTGCTGTCAAATCCAAACACTACTTTAAGAATCTGATAGGCAATTAAAATGAGCTAAGCACTAGACCAAATTGTATTAATGATCAAATGAAGTTAAACTAACCTACATACAACTTAAGAAACAGATTTTAACAGTATATAACCACAGATACACAAACAACCATAAAATGCAAATTGACTTAAAATTTTGGAAATGAGAAAACTACTCACATATGTTCAGCTGATTTGCAGGCTAAGAACCAAACCCAAAGATCCACTATACTAATCTAATCTACTCTATTCCAACCCATATCAACATCTGCATCACCCAAATTCAGCTTCCATTCCAATTTGAGCCTCAGGTTGACTTTTATTGACCATGGAACTAAGTTAGTTGAAACTGAATAAAAGCTTATCAAAAGCTAAAGTAAGCTTAAATAAGCTTACTTGATTATAACAGGAGCTTATTAAAACCTTGAATATGGAATTTGAAACTTGGAAATTTCCACAGTAACCAACAAACTTGAAATTTGATTAAAACTTAAAATTGATACTCAAAAGTACCATACAATGTTATTTTAACTTAAAGGCAATACAAATTAACTGAAATTACAACATTGTAATTAAACTAAGACATGGATTAAAAAAAACGACATAAGAAGAATTTTTATAAAAACTAACTCTCCCCACCAAGTCTTCCTCTTGCTCTTTTTATACTTCCAAACTGCTTCTCCACTTGACTTTAGCATTTCCCACCAATAATAATAGCCATTGGATGACTTGGACAAGTTATAGCCGTTTGATTCATTTTGGCGCCAAAACGTGTCATTAGCAGTTGAGGTTGAGTGAATGAGGTGAGAAGCAATAAATGTTTCTTGGAGTGAGGTGGAGGAGGGGGGGAACAAGGTGTGAGCTGGGGGGATGGAGAAATGGGTTTGGTTGAGTGATTTCAGGCTAGCAAGTGGAAGGGAAGACTTTGGCGCCAGTTGGGATTTTTGACCAAAGTTTGACTGGTGACTAATATATGATGGGGAGTCCAAAATGCTACTTGACAGGGGGGTCACAAGGAAAAGGCAGGGTTCATTGGGATTGTGACAAGGGTCTAAGGGGTTTAAAAGGTATTAATAACATAAGGACCTTATTGCAATTTCTGAAAATTAAGGGACCTTTCCTGCCAATTCATCAAAGTTATTTCAAGGGACCAAAACTGACAAACTTCCATAGAACAAGGACCAAACTTGACAATTTCAAAATTCCAAGGACCATTTTTGACAATTTTCAAAGTTGAGGGACCAAAGTTGTAATTTTGCGAATTTTACATTTCAAAGGTTTGTTTTGACAACTTTTTGAATCCCATGGACCTTAATTGACATTTCTCTCTATTTTGATATACCAGGGACTGTTTTTGACAAATTTTGAAACTTGGGGGACTAAAACTGCCAATTTTGCAAATTTGATACGTTTTTCATCTGATTTTGATCTTTTTGCATTTAAAACACATAAAACACTAATTTGTGATATTTTGATCATTTTGATGTGTTTCTGAGTGTTTTCAGATGATTTTGCAGTTTATATTATACAAAAATGATTAGTATTTAGACACTCATCAAATCCCGCGGGATTTTTTTTACGAATCCCTTTCGTGACGGAAATTTTGAAAAAAAAAAGTTCGTCTTTTTACAAATCCCGTGGGATTTTTCGGGACGGAAATTTTGAAAAAAAAAGTTCGTCTTTTTACGAATCCCGTGGGATTTTTTTACGAATCCCTAGGAGTTTTTTACGAATCCCATGGGATTTTTCTGGACGAAAATTTTGAAAAAAAATTTCGTCGAAAGTATATAAAAGTGCATATCAATAGAAAGATGATTTTTTTCTCGTCGCGATAGTGTATTTTTTGTAGCTTGAAGATTTACCGTTTGCAAGATATGTTGTTTTTTAAAAAAGGGTGGAAAGTGGGTTTTTATAAAAATTACATTTTTACCCTTACTTTGTTAATTTTTGCTTTCATTTCATCCATTGGATGAAAAGAGGATGAATGGTTGAGATCTTATGATTTGTTCTTTAGATTAGATGTGTTTTGTATTGATCTCACCTCGTTTCCCTATTTCTATTTACCAATTACTTAAATCCATTTTAATTTGATACTTAACTTTTTAATTAGCCTTTCATTTATTAATTTATATAAGAAACGTCACTTTTACTTCTCTTTGTATATAATAAGATGAATAACAACTTTGTTATAAAAATGCAGGGTATTACAATTTCTTTCGATGTAGTATTTAGGAATTACGTCAAGATTATGTATATTTGGCTTAGCGTTATTTGGGTGAAACTAGAGACTACGACAAAATAGTTTGTAAATTCAAGTCTTGTTATAGTTAAATAATGTATATAGTGAGGTTATTTTGCATACCAAATAATCCTCACATATTAAGGGACACATTCCAACCATTGATTCAAATTTAATCAATGACTGAGATTAAAACACACTATCCACTAAAATAAAGCGAAGGGGTATAATCATCAAATCACAACAAAGACTAAAACGCGCCTCTCTCTTCATTTCTCACATTCACTGCACCTACCTAACACATACTAAAAACACACACTACTCACGCATTTTAACCGATCAAAAAACCACAGCAAAAAACATCAAAAACTATCAAAATCACCGGAGAAGATGGAAGATACCAACGCTGAAACAATAACATTAAAAGAACTGAGAAAAAAATGAACTACGAGCAAACAACCGGCCAAAAAACCGGTTTCAGATATAATCTTACACTCTAAACAACTATTTCAATATCTACAACTGTTATTTATGATTATATGATATTTTTAAGTGTTTATAGCGATTATGATGAAGAAATGTGCAAATAGAAGTTAGGTTTTAACAGTTTAGAAGCTAGGTTTGCGAGATTAGAACTATTTATAGATTTTTTGTTATGATTAGGAGTTAGGTTTTCACAGTTTAGAAGCTAGGTTTGCGAGATTAGAAGTGTTTATCGAAGGCGTCTTATGCGGCTAAACCTTTGGCTCAGCTGTGGAAGCTTTGACGAATGCAAAAGGCTTCAACAAAGCATTCGCTGCAGCTAAGTAAAAGGATTAGCCGCAGAAGATACCTTTGGCTTCGCCAAAGACATCTTATGCGGCTAAACCTCTGGCTCAGCTGCGGAAGGTGCCTTTTGCTTCTCCAAAGGCATCTTATTCGGCTAAACCTTTGTCTCAGCTGTGGAAGCTTTGACGAATGCAAAAGGCTTCAAACAAAGCATTCGTTGTAGCTAAGTAAAAGGATTAGCCGCAGAAGATGCCTTTAGCTTCGCCAAAGGCATCTTATGCGGCTAAACCTTTGGCTCAGCCGCGGAAGGTTCCTTTGGCTTCGCCAAAGGCATCTTATGCGGCTAAACCTTTGGCTCAGCCGCGGAAGGTGCCTTTGTAAAAATGCTAAAGCATCTTATGCGGCTAAACCTTTGGCTTAGCTACAGAACATGCCTTTGGCTTCGCCAAAGTCATCTTATGTGGCTAAGCCTTTTGCTTAGCCGCATAAGATGCTTTAGCATTTGACAAAGGAATAGGCTGTAACTGATGCACAAAATGCTTTGTGGGGATATATGATAACTTAAAATAAGCTTTTAAATCTGTTTTTAATTCTATATCAAATAATAAACATTTGCTTTTAAAATAGCCTTTTAAATATGTGATAACCTAAAAATTTCCTTAGAAACAAAGGATTTGGCTTAGATAAAGGCATAGCCTTTGGAAAAAACTTTCAATCATTAACATTTGCTTAGCCACAGGCATAACATTCAACATTTCTGAACACAAATACATGTTTGTAACATATTCTGTAGCTACCAAAATTTTTATGTTAAATATCACATATGATATAATAAAAGATGTATTCAACTTTGTGAATTGACTATGGTGCAGATAAGCAAAGGCTTTAGCAAAGGCTTAGCCACAGGCATAGCTTTCGGCTTTGCCGAAGGCTATGCCTGTGGCTAAGAATTTGACAAAAATGAACAATTATTCAGTAGCTAAAAAAATTTTATGTTGAATATCAAATATGATATTATAAAGAATTTTGGTAATATACAGGCATAGCCTCTAAATTTGCAAAAAACGATATGCCTGAACCTAATCATTTAAGTAAAACTGTCTGGATATTAAGTAATCGTTCATTGTTGATGATGTAGGAGATAAAGAAAATGATGACGGAGAAGATGATGTAGGGCATCTAATCTCTAAGTTGCCACTACTAAAAACAACTGCTGAAGAGAAAAGCCCTGCTAAAGGTACATATCATGTTATTAAAGAAACACGTTATGTACTGAGAATATTTCAATTACTAAATCACAAATGATATAATATAAATTTGTTTTGCAGATAAAGCAAAAACAGTAGCTCAAAGATTGAATGAATTACAGAGAAATGCTAAGAAGAGAAGAGCAGAGCTAGAAAAGCAAAAGAAGAATGAAGCAGATAAGAAAAAAACTAAAAATCAAGAAGAAAAAGACACTTCAGCAAAGAAACAAATGAAACGTCCACTGAAAAGAAAAGCATCAGAAACGCAAAGTACTCCGAAAAGATTTACTAGAGGTGATGCTAGGAGAATTGAAGAAGAAAAAGATGCTGATAAAAGTGATGATGAGGATGCTGAGACAGTAGAAGAGACTGAAGTGGAAGAGACTGAAGAGGAAATCGAAGAAGAGAATGATCAACAATTGGTTGTAAAAGAAACCAAAAAGAGAAAGAAGGAAATAGTTGTTGAGAAGGAGGTTGAAGATAAGGAAGATAAAAAGAAGCTTAAGGTGAAAAAGGACAAAGCAAAAACAAAAAATTACCCAACATGTACAACAAGGTCATCACCAAAACCTCTCTATGAAGCGATGATCGGTTTATCAAATGAGAGAAAGAAATGCTTGAAAGAGATGGGATTTGAGAGGTTCATAAACTTCCCTATTGTTGAAATTCCAGCTGCATTGGCGTACCATGTAATCGATAAATTCCATCCACCTAGCATGGAATTGAGATTACAAAAAGGTTCAATAAAGGTAACAAGGCAAAAAATTCATGATATGCTAGGTGTGCCGATATGGACAAGAAAGCTGGAAGATCTAGAGGAAAGATTTGATGATGACCATTTCGTTAGAGAATGGGAAGAACAGTATGCTCGTCTTGGACGAATTACACCACCGCTGTAGCCTTCGAGATATCGAGCACAACTGAAGCAGATTTCATGTTCAAGATGAATTTCTTAACTTTGTTTGCAAGTACCATGGGCACTTTGGAGAGTGCAGGAAAAGTGACCACAAAAATCCTCAGGCACGTGAAAGAAGATGATGATATCTCTGATATCGATTGGTGCAGCTACATAATGGATTGCTTGCAGATCAGTAAGCTAAACTGGGCCCAAGTCAAGTCGGGTACCAACTTCTATTATGGTCCTCTAACATTCTTATGTGTAAGTTATTTTCCATTAAACTTATCAACTATGATTCACTCATATAAAAAATTATCTAGCAAAATTTTAATTGTATTTTTGTGTATACAAAAGCTGCTATACTTGGACTCAACAAACTACCCGAGCTTCCAAGTTATGCGTCACCGTCCAGCCCTCAGAAGTTGGAACACTCCTACAATGAGGAAAAGAATAAACATGGAAATGAGAGACGCTTGCTTGGGGACGTTAGAGAATCACGGAGAGTATGATCCTGATGAGGAACAAACCGGCCTAAATTTGTACAAGGGAGCAGACATATACTATGAACCGTTGCCTCCCAGAAAGCCAGTGGAAAGAGAGGTAATTTTATTGAATTCATTTATAAAAATGTTGTTATAAAAAAGTATGTTATGATATATTTTACTTATTATTAAAAAAACATGTTTAAAAGAGTAAAAAGAAAACAAAACCTTAAGCTTAGGCGCAAGCATAGCCTAGGCTATGCTCTGTGCCTAAGCCTTCAGGCATAGCCTTCGGCTTTAGCGACTAAGCCTTCAGCAGGCTAACGTTCAGCTGTGCTTGCAAAAATATCATATATGATAACACACTAAGATGAATATCACATTAGATATTAGTGTTAAATCATATATGATATGTAATATCATATGTGATATTACACTAATATCACATGTGATATTACATATCATATATGATATTTTTTAAAATCATATATTATTTTGCATATACAATAAAAAACTAAACTGAAATACTTACTTTACAGGAGTTTTATGAAAAGATTGATGAGAAATTTGAAATAATTTCAAAATAAAGATAGAGTTGGTTGAGAAAATGAGAGAGGGATTGAAGAAGTTCAGGGGAGACAAGGTGATGTTGACCTTGTGCAAGAAGTACAAGAGATTGTTCAACAAGATCGATTTCGATATAGAAAGTAGTTCGATGGAAGAGGATGATGATAGTGATAGTGAGAACAATGAAAGAAGTGAGCCTGAGGATCAAGAAAAAACAAATGAAGGAAAAATTGTAGTTGAAAAAGAGAATGAAAGTGAGAGCGAAAGTGAGGATGAGGAACAAGAAGAAGATAATATATTTGGAAGTGAGAGCGAAAGTGAACAGGAGAATGAAATAGAGAATGTAGTTGAAAAGGAGGGTGAGAGCAAAGATGAAATTCGGAAAGATGATATGGAAAACAAAACTGAGAAGGAAAACGAAGTTGGAAAAGAAGAAGCAACTCCAACTGAAACGCAAAAACAACCTGAGAAAGAAACAGAAAAGGAGAAAGAAAGAGAAGTTGCAGTAGTGAAGGTGAGTGTGAAGGAAAAACAAACTGAAGTTCCAGTAACGAAGGTGAGTTAGAGTGAGAAGGATAAACAACCTAAAGTTCAAGTAGCGAAGGAAAACCCGATTGAAAACCCGATTAAAGTTTCAAAGGAAGTAGGAACACCAACTGTGGAGGTAGCACCGGGTTATAAGTTGAGAGTAGCAACTCCAGATGATTTTTGGAATGAAGAAAACATTGATAATCTCGTGAGTCAAACAGAACAACATTATGAAAAGCTTCATGGGAAAACAGATAAGAGTGATCAAAAAGAGATTGCTGGGACATCAGAGATGATGAGTGACCCAAAAGAGATTCATGGGGCAACAGAGATGAGTGGTCCAAAATAAATACAAGGGTCAAAAGAGAAAATGACAAGAGGAATAATAAGAAAATCAATGACGCCACCATCTGAGAAAATGACAAGAGGAAAGATAAGAAAATCAATGACGCCACCATCTTTCAGTCTTGGTATGAGCCCAATGGCAACAGAAGCTGTTGTTGAGACTGAAACAACATCAAAACTGGAAGAAAAGACAAAAAAAAGGGTGAGAGACACTGATGCTGAGACTGAAACAAAATCAAAACAAGAAGAACAACATCTGGCAAAAAGAGTCAAAAAACCGTCACGTTTTCTGATATCACCATATATGAACAGAAAAACTGTAATCCACACACCACCACAACCAGATGAAGTGATGATAACGGACGCGCTATTTTCATAGGAAGGAAATCCAATGTAAGTCTGCTATTTCTTATTTAAAATCATACAAAAAATAATAATATTGTGATAATAATACGTATATGATTTAAATTTTGTGTAGTGACTTTGTCTTTGAACCAAGCGTGAAGGGAGCCCCTACCATAAGGGACAACATGCAAACACTGGCACCAAAATTAAAGGTGGAAGCTAGTGTTATTGACAGCTTTACTTCTGTTTTGAACTATGAAGAAATGGTGACCAACACTGGAAAAAAGTTGAAGTATTACTTTCACACAGGAATGTTGGTAAGTAGATAAACACTCAGAAACTAATTACTAATCTGTTTGTTAACAATTATATGATATTGTTGATTTTTGACAACAGACAAGCCAAATGGTAGAGTTTTCGAAGAAAGATGAAGCTAAGAAATATAAAGCTTTCGTTGATTGCATGACAAGCGAGTTTGAAGAAAACCCAAATGACATGTCATTGCAACATGTACAAATGGTAACAACTTATTTTCCTTATTATGAAGAAAGAGATTCGACTTTTATTTTAATTAAAATGAATATAATTTTCTTTCAATTTCTACAGGCATTCTTCCCGGTAATCGCTCATGAACACTTCTATGTCGTTGTATTCAATCTAGCCAAAGGAACTTCAGCGATCATTGACAACTCCAACTCTAGGCAGACATATGATACCAAATACAAGAAAGAATGCGATGTTTTGGTAAGTCACTCAAACTAGGCATGGAAAGAACATAAATTGCATTTAATATTAGATACTATAATATGACAGTAAAATATCATATAGGATATAATTGTCTTTAATATTACAAACTAAAATATGGTAGTAAAATATCATATATGATAAAACACTAGCAAGTAAATTGAGTCTTTTGTTTGAAATATCAGATATGATAAACCACTAGTAAATAAATTGAATCTTTTGTTTGTGCAGAAAAGAGTGTTTTCACAGTATTTGGAATCATTCAACCATCCAAAAGCAAAGCAGATAAAGAAAAACAAGACAACAGTCATGAAGGTCAAATGGGCAACAAAAGCAAATGTGATTGATTGCGGGGTTTTTGTTATGATGCACATGGAGATGTACAATGGTGAAGCGGCAAAGAACTGGGAGTTGAACTTTCCAACTGAAGAAGAAGGCCAAGAAATGGCAATAATGAAGCTGAGAGTAAAGTATGCAACCAAAATGTTAACGCATGAAATTAACAGTAAGAGAGAAAAAATCAGCGAGGAAGCACATGCGTTTGCAAGGGAGCATACAGACAAAGCAATGAAACAAAACTACATAAAGGAGTAGATAGAAAAGAAGAAGAAAGAACAAGATGCAACCCGTGTTGCCAGTGCAATTTGAAGGCAAAAGTTGCTAGTAGACAGTTGATAGATGGTAGGAGCTGACGATTAGATGGGAAGTCACTCTTTTTGGGGTAAAGGTGGAGTGACAATGGTGATGCAGTTAGAAACTTACTTCTGATTAGTTAAATTTGGGATAGCATATGCCATTTAGATTGGTTAGAGCAATATGTTATGTCTTATGGTACAATGTCACAATGTTATGTCGTATGCTACAATGTCGTAACTAGTATTACACTTCTATCTGAAATAGTTATCTAATGAATATGGTGGCACATCTGCGGATGTGATTTTGGATTATATGGGTTGTTGTACAAGTTTTGCTACACAAAACTGATATATTCGATAAAATGATGTTGCTAACCAACTTCACGTTTTATAACACAATATGAAACATATGATGTGAGATTTGATTAACAAATGTGCTAATGGTAGTATCACATATGATTTTTGAAAACAAAAATATAACAGTGATGCAGGTTTTACTGACCAGGTCTTAATATTTATAGTGTCTCGCTATACCTATGGTCTACCCTAGTGCACTAACGGGCAGTGTACCCGGTCGTGTGTAGTGTAATATTCGATAAAACCGAGGTCGTCCCAAGAGCTACGTGGATTGGAAATTAACTCAAGTCTATGTCACGATTTTAATTTCTTTTAAGATAGAATTAATAAAACAAACTAATAAAACAAGGACATAAAGGAAAGCAGATAAAGGCAAAAGATGTGGTCAATGAAGGAGAGTGGTGCTAACCTAGTTGTTCATCCTAGCTAGTTATGTCTACGTCTACTTACTTCCAATTACTTCAAGTGGGTTCAAAGTTGAGAGGACAGCATTTGGTCAATTCGCCCTAACCTATCAGCAAAGATGCCACCACAGGAGAAATCAGGCGCACCGTCATAAGTCATGTTGTTCCTGGTCCCCTAAGCCGAGTCATTAAGTACCGCTACATGC
Organism: Chrysanthemum seticuspe; assembly: GCA_019973895.1. Classification (NCBI taxonomy): domain Eukaryota; kingdom Viridiplantae; phylum Streptophyta; class Magnoliopsida; order Asterales; family Asteraceae; genus Chrysanthemum; species Chrysanthemum seticuspe. The sequence continues at coordinate 26,588,008 of BPTQ01000001.1, forward strand.
TAGATTTATAATAGTGAGTGCCCGACCGTTAGGAACTTAGACACCTACCCCCTAATTCTTAAGTTCATCCAAACGATAGGTGATCAGTTGGTCAAATCGCACAAGTAGAAAGGGTCGTCAGTTGGTCATATCTTACCCTTCCCGTCTCAGTCCGCTCACCTAGGGTCAGTTGGTCATATCTCCTAGGCAATTGGCCTCTACCGCCATTCAAAACTACCGAACCAAGGGTGGCTACCAATAAACTATGCATGCATACACTTAGAAATAATTGTACGGAAGTAATATAAACGTAAACAAAACAATTAAGGAATCATAACGAGGCCAGCACCAGGGTGCTTAGCCAAACATATAATAAATCATACCAACAAAAATGAATAAATCATAAATTGAATTGAACATAATGTTTGATACAAATTACTTGATGTAGAGCTAATAATGATGATGATTGCGAGTGAATTCTTCCTTCAAAACTGGCTTCGGACTGCTGGAAAATGCCCTGTAGTGGTGCCCTAATCGACCCCTGGGAGAGGGGTGAAGAGAGATACTGGAAAATGCAGATTTGGAGCTGTATTTATAGGCCCCGACATGGTTACGGCGTAACCTTAAGGGCTAATTACGCCGTAACTAAAGTCGGCGCAAAGAAATCCGGATCTCGAACAATTACGACGTAACTAAATTATTTAGTTACGTCGTAACTAAGTTACGCCGTAACTAAAATAAGTAGTTACGCCTTAATGTTGTATTTCATGTCATGATAATTCCTTGAAACTATTTTGCACTAGTAGTTACTTTAGGCCCCTCATCGTACTTCTTCATTAATATTGTAGTCCTTGAAGTAAATAAACTTCATATAAGTTGTCACCTTTAGTCCCTGATCGCACTTGTTATTTTTACTTTTCATCCTCAGAGTAAATATTATCTTCATTTAGCCACGGGACTTCAACTCCTTAGCGCCCAAGTAATAATTACGGCGTAATTAAATTACCGAATTACGCCGTAACTCTTCAACCGTATATTCTTATCCGCTCCGTAATTATCACTACGGCGTAACTAAATTGCCATGTTACGCCGTAACCTTCATAAAAATAATTACGACGTAACCATAAGAGATGGTTACGCCGTATCCTTCAAAGCTCATATTTACGCCGTAACATTATCAGCTAGTTACAGCGTAATAAAATCCAAAGGCCCTCGTAAATCAATCTTCAGAACATATACTTGGCCTTTTATCACTTCTTTTCCGCGCCAACGCCTCATTTATCCTGAAATGCAAATATGAACGAATATGAAAGAATTAAGTACCATATTAATGCAAATGAGGCCATAAACACGGGAATTTGATATATAAAAGATCAGGCTAATTTGATGTTATCAAATATCCCCCCACTTGAATCCTACTTGTCCTCAAGTAGACCTTTTAAATAATTCTTAAAAAGATATCTCCCAGAATTAATTGGAAGTTTTGAGTCTAAAAATCACCTAAGCTAGAAAATTCCAAACCGAGCACCTCACGAAAAGGGAATTGAAATCACACTCTCTCTCATAATTCACGTGTTTATATTTGGGGTGATCACTCAACTGCTCAGTCATGGCGAGTATTCTATCATAGGCTTGACAAAGATACTAATCTCCACCACTAGAGTCTATAGATGCAGCTATTCTAAAAGGCAATGGGTTGACACAACATAGGCTTATGGGGTTATTTTGTCATTACTAACGAGCTACGACGAGGGGGACAAAACCAATGATACATGACCAAATCCATGGCCAAGACACCAATGATTGCTCGCTTCCTCACCTAAACTCGATTCCTGACTAAGGATAGGATAAGGCATGGGAAGTTTTAATGGGTGTAAATAAAAAGACACGAAACAAATAGATTCCTAAGTCCACAGTCACCCCACCACTAGTCGCATTCAATCTCGTAGCAAAAATCGAGGGTCAAGAGTCAAGGGGTCTTCAATACTCCAATACACGAGTTAATGCATAAGAAATGCAATGTGGTGCCTCATAAACTCCATAATCTAGGCAAATAAGATGCATTAACTCGGCCTTCATCATCAATGAAAAAAAAATGTGCTATATAAAATTTTTTAAAATTTGGGTTAATTTAGCACATATTTCTATCAAAATCGATCATTTCTATCTCTCATCCCCCCACTTAAAATGTACAATGTCCCCATTGTACGAATATTGATTAAAATTTGAAAGGCGAGATAGAAATGTTCGGGTTTCTAATTGTATCCGTAAGACAAAACGGATTTGTAAAAATTTGCGCCAGTTGAACAAGGCGAAAACACTAATTATAGACAAAACAATTGCTTGCATGCTTTTTTTTTTTTTTTTTTTTTTTTCCCGATGCAAGACAAGGTATACATGGATACGAACATAAAAAGTATCCCCCACTTGAGATCAATTATCATCTAAACCCGATTTTCTTCCACAACCCTTTATTCAAAACCCGCGACTTTTACTAGTGGAACCAAAATTAACCAACAGCGCCCGGACTATGGACATAAGGAAACTACAGGGTAGGCTAGGAGATGGGTGTAACGAAACAATAATATTGGGTGAACAAAATGAAAGGAAAGGCTCTGAAGGGTGTATCTAGGGGTATCTGCACTAATAGAGAGTGCAACAAAAAAGGGTTTAACAGGGGGATTGACTAATCGATGCGAAAAGTCAATATACACAATACATATATGGGCTATTTGGGTTTAATCCTAAAATTGCCTTATATCCTAGTTGCACCGATCACACCAAGTTACCTCAGTGTAATGCTCATGATAATGGTCTCGAAAAGATATACAAGGCCAAGTTCTAAAGTCTACTACAGCCACCGGCACACTCATTTTTATGGAATTATGTATAAGGGGAAAACGGAAAGGCTTATCCTCACACAATGGAAATATAGGGTAGGTGTGCTCAGTCTAGATAAATCCAGTTAATTAATGAAAAACATGTCAAAATTTTACTAATGAAACACTTTTCATCAAAAACTAGAAAAATAAGGGCAAATAAAATCAAGCGGGTGTCTATGTCTAATCCCTTCCCCCCACTTGGGTCACACTTAAGCATGTAAATGAAAGATAAGAAGGGTTAGAATTGGAACAGAAAACTCCCGTGGATTTGCTCGGCGTGATCGAAGACACACGAACAAACGTGTCTCGCTTTGAGATTCATGAGCAAACTTTAATAACCTGAATTCACATACGACAACCAAACGCATCATACTAGAAAAACAACAAGCAATAAAAGGAAAAGAAAAACCTAACTCACTTTCGTAGGAATCACGGTTGCATTTAGCGAATGCAACAAGCCTTTTAAACCACTTGGTGTCCCAAGTGGACGAGTGAAGTCTCGTGAGGGTTTACAGGGAACACACCCACAAAGTTCATTTAAAATACTAATACAAGGTTATTGTGTTTTAAAATGAAAGAATTAAAGCAGAGGAAGGTTACGTCGTAACTCTTATGAGGGAGTTACGCCGTAACTAGAAAAACCTGACATAAGCTGCAAAGCGAGTGGTTACGGCGTAACCACGGAGATGGTATTACGCCATAATTATTAATGTGTCAAGAATTCTGCTGCTAAAAAGTTGGTTACGGCGTAATCACAAAGATGAGTTACGCCGTAACTCTGGTCAGATCAGCAAACTGCAGCAGCAATTACTTCCTCGTTTCCTGCAAAAATGGTTAGAAAACACAAAACCCAGCTATACTAATAAAATGAAAAAGAAAAGATAAGCATGGGGTGCCTCCCACGAAGCGCTTGTTTTTGTTCGAGTCACGAGCTTGACTCCAACCTTATTTACTACGTAAAAGGGTGTTCATCCCCTCACTTGAAATCAAGTCTGGGTGAAAATAGCAATAAACACCATGATGGTGTGAATTTGCTACGGGATGGGGAAATGATAAATTATGATCATACCTGAAAGGAGATGTCATTTCCCTCCATACCTTACCCATTTTAGTTGATGGCTTTGATGATTGGTTCACCTCGTGATGTGGCTGATTAATCGGGTCATATGTCTCCTTGTTAATCACTGAGGTGTCCAAGATTTTGTCTTCTAATTTCTTTGCAAGATCAACTAGAATTGGTTCAGTAGCCGGAGCTACATAACCATCATCGGTTGATGTGACGGGTTGCACGATTTCATCCATAATTTCAGCAACCTGCATAGAACAACAAGCAAGATTGTTAGGAATAAAAGAAGAGCTAGAAGTCATACCGTTTTGTGTTGTGGTTGATTCCTCATTAGCTTGCGGAATTGCTTCATCACCCTGTAAGCTCCTTGCTTCCATTTTCTTTGATTGGTCATTTCCTGTTTCTTCATCTCTCGCAACCTTTAAACGTCCTGGAAATGGGATAGGTGGGACATAAGGTCTGATATGAGGAACCGGCTCCTCGTTGTTGACTTCTTTCATCTTTCCCATCGTTGTTTTGATAGTTCCAACCGTATTCTTTTTATTTTCCAAGACGTTTTGGTTCAATTTATCAAGCATACCCTCCAAGCTTTTCCTCTTATCATCAAGCTTCTCTAAATTCAAGTTCGCGCCCTCCTTGAATTTCCTAATCATTTTGTCATTCGAGTCGTGCATCCTTTTAAGATTATCCGAGAATTTATTGACGGCTTCCTCCAATGACTCAACATACCTGACCTGCTCATATTCTTCTTAGAGATAGTGTTCTTGTATAGCATGAATGCTCTCCTTAGCCATCTTCATATCACATCCAAGTCTATCAATCTGCTTGGTGATGTAACCAATGTCATCCAAGCCTTCGTTATTTGTTACCCAAGTGGTTGCTCCATCATACCAATTTCTCGAATGGTCAGCCATCATTTCAATTGATCTAAGGGCTTGTGCAGGTGGCATTGTAGGAATAGGTCCTTGAGAGTCGAGCATTTGGCGAGACGAGATGTTTAAACCTTTGTAGAAAATAAGGACCATCTGGTGGTTGCTGATATCATGTGTTGGGCATCTGTAAAGAAGGTCATTATATCTTTCCCAAGCTTCATCTAGCGTTTCATCCATCTTCTGTCTGAAACCCCTTATTTCTTCCATCTTCTTGGCAATCTTTGAAGGATGATAATATCTTCTAATAAATGCTTTCTCCAAAAGATTTCATGTATTGATCGACCCAGCAGGAAGCATCTTCATCCATCTTCTTGCTGCACCATTGAGTGTAATTGGGAACACTCTAAGCATTAATGCATCTTGAGAGACTCCTGGAGTGTGGAAAAGAACTGCGATCTCCAATACTCTTCGCACATGCAGGTGGGCATCTTCATCATTAGTTCCCGCGAAAAGCTTTTGTCTAAGTTCCCTCATGAACTGGCAGCTGATCTCAAACTCGATGTCATCATTCAATTCGGGGCATACCACGCCCGATCTTTGGTTATCTCTAGTCAACGCAATATATTCTTCCATAGTGAGCATGTCAAAATCTGAATTCTCCATAACCTGAAATATCAAAAACAAACAAAAACAGAAAAGAAGAGAAAAAGAAAACTAAAAACAAAAATAACAGAAAATAAAAGAAAAAATTAAATTAAAATCCTAAATAGCTCCCCGGCAACGGCGTCAAAAACTTGATGCAGGTTTTACTGACCAGGTCTTAATATTTATAGTGTCTCGCTATACCTATGGTCTACCCTAGTGCACTAACGGGCAGTGTACCCGGTCGTGTGTAGTGTAGTATTCGGTAAAACCGAGGTCGTCCCAAGAGCTACGTGGATTGGAAATTAACTCAAGTCTATGTCACGATTTTAATTGCTTTTAAGATAGAAATAATAAAACAAACTAATAAAACAAGGAAATAAAGGAAAGCAGATAAAGGCAAAAGATGTGGTCAATGAAGGAGAGTGGTGCTAACCTAGTTATTCATCCTAGCTAGTTATGTCTACGTCTACTTACTTCCAATTACTTCAGGTGGGGTCAAAGTTGAGAGGACAGCATTTGGTCAATTCGCCCTACCTTATCAGCAAAGATGCCACCACAGGAGAAATCAGGCGCACCGTCATAAGTCCTGTTGTTCCTGGTCCCCTAAGCCGAGTCATTAAGTACCGCTACATGCTAGATTTATAATAGTGAGTGCCCGGCCATTAGGAACTTAGACACTCACCCCCTAATTCTTAAGTTCATCCAAACGATAGGTGATCAGTTGGTCAAATCGCACAAGTAGAAAGGGTCGTCAGTTGGTCATATCTTACCCTTCCCGTCTCAGTCCGCTCACCTAGGGTCAGTTGGTCATATCTCCTAGGCAATTGGCCTCTACCGCCATTCAAAACTACCAAACCAAGGGTGGCTACCAATAAACTATGCATGCATACACTTAGAAATAATTGTACGGAAGTAATATAAATGTAAAGAAAACAATTAAGGAATCATAACGAGGCCAGCACCAGGGTGCTTAGCCAAACATATAATAAATCATACCAACAAAAATGAATAAATCATAAATTGAATTGAACATAATGTTTGATACAAATTACTTGATGTAGAGCTAATAATGATGATGATTGCGAGTGAATTCTTCCTTCAAAACTGGCTTCGGAGTGCTGGAAAATGCCCTGGAATGGTGCCCTAATCGACCCATGGGAGAGGGGTGAAGAGAGATACTGGAAAATGCAGATTTGGGGCTGTATTTATAGGCCCCGACATGGTTACGGCGTAACCTTAAGGGCTAATTACGCCGTAACTAAAGTCGGCGCAAAGAAATCCGGATCTCGAACAATTACGACGTAACTAAATTATTTAGTTACGTCGTAACTAAGTTACGCCGTAACTAAAATAAGTAGTTACGCCTTAATGTTGTATTTCATGTCATGATAATTCCTTGAAACTATTTTGCACTAGTAGTTACTTTAGGCCCCTCATTGTACTTCTTCATTAATATTGTAGTCCTTGAAGTAAATAAACTTCATATAAGTTGTCACCTTTAGTCCCTGATCGCACTTGTTATTTTTACTTTTCATCCTCGGAGTAAATATTATCTTCATTTAGCCACGGGACTTCAACTCCTTAGCGCCCAAGTAATAATTACGGAGTAATTAAATTACCGAATTACGCCGAAACTCTTCAACCGTATATTCTTATCCGCTCCGTAATTATCACTACGGCGTAACTAAATTGCCATGTTACGCCGTAACCTTCATAAAAATAATTACGACGTAACCATAAGAGATGGTTACGCCGTATCCTTCAAAGTTCATATTTACGCCGTAACATTATCAGCTAGTTACAGCGTAATAAAATCCAAAGGCCCTCGTAAATCAATCTTCAGAACATATACTTGGCCTTTTATCACTTCTTTTCCGCTCCAACGCCTCATTTATCCTGAAATGCAAATATGAACGAATATGAAAGAATTAAGTACCATATTTTTGCAAATGAGGCCATAAACACGGGAATTTGATATATAAAAGATCAGGCTAATTTGATGTTATCAAACAGTAAAAAATCAAATGTGATTTTGTATGTATATCAAATATGATATATAACAGGAAAAACAAACTAGATAATTCTCATAAAATTAACCACACAAAGAGAAGATAAATCACTTAACACCAAAAATCTGTAAACAATCTGTAAACAAAATCTGTAAACAATCAAAGAAGATTCAAATACTTCAATCACAAATTCTTATTTGGACAAAAACAGTAAAAAGATTTATCATGTAGCTTCAGATTGAACCAAATCATCTTGTACTCTATACTTATTTGGACAGGTCCTCTTGTTGTGGCCATCTTTAGCTCCACATATTGAACATGCATTCCTATTAACTGAACTCTCATCAATAGCTTGCTCTTTTCCACCTTTTACACTCGACTTTTCACGTCCTTTGGGCTTACAGCCAGACGGAAACTACAGGAGGCTTTGGCACTCCGACAAGCTCTTCAAGATTATCAAGCTTGTCCTTTCATGGACGATTTGGGCAATCAGCTTCAACATCTAACTTTAGCAACTTCAACTTCTCAATAAAATCAGCTAACCTTGTCTCGTCTTTACTCCACATATGCACACAGTGATCAACAATAGAAGTAGCATCGTTTGCATAATTCTCAACAATCTCATTCTTCTCACCGTACATGTTCCTTTTGTTCCTCAAACCAGCAGGTATCAAGTTCTTTGTCCAACGCCTCAAGATGTATTGATTTGGAATCATTTCAACATTCGCATTCTTAAAGACACAAAAAATGTGTCTACACAATATTCTAACTCTAATAAAAAGCTGACAGGAACAAACAACTGATCCATCTTCTATGTTTCGCAAAACCTCCATGCAAAAAAAACAATACATAGTCAAATATCATATATGATATATCATATGTGATACATCATTTGATATGTCATATATGATATATCACATATGATATATCATATAATATATCACATATGATATATCACATATGATATATCAAAATTATAAAAGTATAAAAACTAACACTAAAAAAAGCTTTAAAAGACCATCCAAAAAACTGGTTAACAAACTAACAAACCTTATACAGTCCATCTTCTCTGTGAAACAAGTTAATCGGCTCCTCCTCTTCTTCATTTTTATCATTATCATCACCTTTTTTCTTAAATTTCTCTTTTTTCTTAGCTTTCTTCTTCTCCATTAATTCATCAACAAACTTTTTCTCTTTAATAACAGACACCTCAGATCCTTCAACCAAACTTTTGGTATCTATTTTGCAAAACCATGTCCCAGCAAATATTTCAGCTTGAACCAATTCGAAAAGGGGACGAGTATAAACCTTTGAAGCATGACGTTCAATCTTAAGATAGGTTCTAAGTGTAGGAACAGAATCAATCGACTTATGATCTAACCTCTCTTGCATATGCCTCTGTTTTTCCATTGCCATCTCAAAACAATTCATAAAATTCATGAGAGTCGAACCAGAATTAGTAAAATGAGAGAAAAGGGAATTCTCACTCTTAGACCTAGAAGTTGTCCTCATCAAACCACACAAAGGAGAATCCACAAAAAAAGCAGGAATCCAACAAGAACGTATGCGAAACATCTTTGTTAACCACTTATGATTATGCAAATTAAACTCATCTAATAACTTTCCCCATTGATACTCAAACTCATCAGGACCAATATACATATTCCACACAATTTGATTGAATTTCCTTTTAAAGTCTGTGTGATCATAAATTTTTGAGCATATCTGCAAAAAAATATCACATATGATTTAACAAATGATTTACCAAATGAAAAAAGTATGAAATATCACATATGATAAATCATTAGAAACTACAAGAAAGCAAATAAAATACAAGAAAGCACATAAAGTATCACATATAATATAACAAAAGAAAATACAAGAAAGCACATAATATACCTTTCCAGGAAGCTTTTGTGTAATATGCCACATACACAATATGTGTTTCGATCCAGCAAATTCAATCGCTTTTCTCATAGCCCCGTCCTGATCAGTGACAACGATACTAGGAGCTTTACCAAAAGCTTTTATAAATGCTTTAAGCAACCAAATATAAGAGTTTGCAGTTTCATTCTTCAGCAAGCCTGCAGCAACCGTAACACACTTCCTATGATTATCAATTGCTGTAAAAGGAACAAACATCATTTTGTACCTAAAAAACAAAAACAAAAATAGTTAAAAAAAAACAAAAACGAAGACAAAATACAAGTAATACAATAAAATATGATATATATCACTCAAACACTTACTTATTTGTCCTGTACGTAGCATCAAAAGAGACAACGTCACAAAACTCTTTGTAATTGTACTTGGAAACTTCATCAGCCCAAAAAATTGCAGAAAGTTCAGCATTCTCAACCAAGTAATCAAACGAAAAATCTGGAACATGCTTCTGTCTATTTTCCATCTTAGCTATAAGCATCTGCGCATCACTATCGCCTATATAACAATTCACACTCCTAAAAAAGTTCTTAAAGTCAACAGTTGTACCCTGAACAAGCAAATACGATCCCTTCAGACCAGTCAACAAGTGATGAGCTCTCGTTGCACCTATATTCACGCTCGCAGCTTTAACAATAAACAATTGCTCAGCGTATGTTAACTGCCTTTCGGTCTTTGACAAATTCTTATATTCTTTACGTTCAAGCTCATGGTTATGTATACTATCAAAAACAGTCAACTTATACTTTGTAGAACCATGAATCAACTCAAACATCACACGTGCTTTGCAACCTGTGATATGCAGGTTCGAACTTCTCTTCTGCTTGTCGCTATTCTCTAAATCTAGTGTGTCTACATAAATTCCATTAGGACAGCCTTCCCTATTACACACTAGATACTTTTGCTTAACAATACCGCTCCTCAACCTTTTCTGACATGATTTCCTAACCACAAACCCTGCTTTTGAAGCATATTTCATATACGCACTAATGCACTCATCAACTGAATTAAAAACATTGCCCTTAGCTAGTAAAACGTCGACAGGAACTTTAGGAATATAATAAACCGTTCCACCAGGAGTATCAAAATTAGAGTGAGTAGAGAATGATTCAGGAGTTTTCAAAGCATTCAGTTCTGAAAAAACAAAAAAGTACAAAATAAAAACATTGATCAAGTAAAAATGAAATAAACAAAAACAAGTTCTTATGATCACATATGATATAACACATGTGCTGTATGTAACAGATATATATCACATGTGATATCACATGTAATATCATATGTGATATCACATGTGATATATCATATGTGATATCACATATGATATCAAATGTGATGCAAAATAAAAAGTGCTTATCAAAACATAACTAATAGCTTATTCAAAAAGCTTAAACTACTTAATTCAATCAAAGCATAAACTAATAGCTTATTCAAAGCTTAATATGCTTAATTCATCAAAAACTAATTAACAGCTTAATTTGAATCTAAACATAACTAATCGCTTATTCAGAGCATTAAAATGATTAACACCTTATCCATCTCCTACACGTAACACTAAACTAATAGTTTAGATCAATCTAAAGCTAAATAATAGCTTATTCACAGCTTGAAACTAACTTAAAACTGCTTAATTCAATCTAAAACTAGATTAAAATTGCTTAATTCAATATAAACCTAACTAAATAGCTTATTCACAGCTTAAAACTGTTATTCAAACAGAAAACACAATGAAAAACAAAAATTAAACGCATCTTACTCTTAATAGCTGCGGATTCATCACCGTGTTCATAAGCTACAATCTCCTCCGTATACTTAGCAGAAACATCATCACTAACAACAATATCTTCAGTTGCAGATTCAGTTATAGAAACAACGACGTTTTCAGTTATAGAAGAAGAACGATCAGAAGAAGAAGGATCAGATTCAGTTGCAGATTCAGTTATAGAAGAAGAACGATCAGAAGAAACTAAAGAATTTGGAATCGAATCCATGAAAGAATCGTTTAATTGATAACGAATTAGGGTTACCTGATGAAGAAGATGAAAAAAATGAGAGAATAGAGAGAAACACACACTTTGTGTGTGTGAAAATTAAAGAGCATTTAATTGAAAGAAAGATAAAAAATTCTTTTTATATTGACTAAAATACCCCTGCAGTGTAAAAATCAGATTTAATCTAAGCCATTAGATCAAAATGAATGAAAGGTGAGGATTGGTCCCTTGGTATGTAGATAAAGTTTTGTCCCTAAATGATCTTTTATCTAATGTATAAGTTAAACTCTTTCACACTCTAATAAGCATGGCATGTATCTACTAATTTACACATGGCATGTTTTAAGTTTCAAACTAAGGCTTTGTACAAGCACCGTGAAGCACAACACATTAAAAATCCATTTAATCAGTTGATGTGTCCTTCCTTAATAAACCACATTTGTACAAACACCCAATGCACATTTTTTCTTATCCAAAACACAAAGACTTCTTCAGTACGATTCTTCTTCTACATGCTCCTTCCCAAATCAGTTACACTTCGTCCTTTAATGTCTCATGGACCGGATTCAAAACATCATACCATAATTTCAAATCAAAACAACATCATCGTTCAAAAATTTCACCTCATAATCACTACACCATTTCTTTATCTTCTACTTTTGCAATTGTTTATTTTCTTTTTACATGTTATGATTTGGGTATAGGTTTGATAGACTTAAAACTGCTTAAAACACAAATGCAATTTAGATCAGAGGAATATAGGGAATTCCTGGGTCGTTAAGTCCCACGGAGGATGAATTGGTGTTTAAAACAACTTCAGATGATAGAATGATCACTAAGGATAGTGATCAGTAAGGATATCGATGGAAAATTACCTAAAGAAAAGATTTACAAATTAAAGCGACTTAAATGCAAATTAAGAAAATTAAAAAGTTAAAATCTATTAAATAAACGCTATCACTATTTTTACAAATCGATGAACGTTTTTATGATTTTATAAAATAAAATGACTTAAATAAACTATTTTAATTAAAACGTAAACCTAAATTACTTAAAAACGTTATTTAAAACGGAAACGAGCGTTATTTACGAAAATGGCGCTGGAGCGTAAGCAAAAACGTAAAATTTATGAAATAAAAGGCCTAAGAGTGCAAAACTAATTTTCTTACATACTATTTGATAAAAGAAAATTTTAGAAAAAAGATTTATATTTTTTTGACTTTTATATTTTTTATTATGATTTAAATAAGTTTTTACACTAATTAAATGTTAAAAAATACTAAAACTATTTATAAAAATCTGAAACTTTTTGTAAAAATCCTTAATACTAATATAGATTTATGAAAATTAGAAAACTTGAAAAAGCTACACTGAATAAGCTCGTAATAAGCTAAACTAGCCAAATAAGCTAAACGGGACTAAATGTATTTAAGAGATTTGTTGTGTAAGAAAATAACAGAAAAAGTCCCAAGGGCGCATTGGCATCCAGGTACCCACTATCACCCTTGTAAGGGAGAGGTCTCAGGTTCGACCCCTGCCTCTCCCTTTTTGTAAAACATTTTTTTTTTCGAATTTTCTTTTTACAAACTTGTTACGCACATTCAAATAAGCACTTTTTAAAACTAAAACTTTTTATGAAATTAACCAATAAGCTCTGTTTGAGCTTATTTTACTTAACAGTGGTTAAATGAAATAAGCTAAAGCTTAGACCAAAATGGCTAAATAAGCTAGGATTTTAAACTAAGTTACTACAATCAAGCTCAAGAACTAATAATAAGCTAGAGTTATAACTGATAGAGCAATATGAATAAGAAATAAGCTCTTAATCAACTTATATTCTCAACAGTGGCTAGAAAAGGGAAATAAGCATAAGGATAAGCCAAATGGCTTGTAAGCTACTTACTAAGCAAGGTGATACTGGAAATAAGCTAAGACTATGATAATAAGCTAATACAACATTTGAAGAAACTCAATTAACTATAAATAAGCACAGGTTAAGCTTTAAATAAGCACTACTTAACTGTATTGTACAGGACACTTATATAATTCACTAGGCACCTTTAAGCTATATTTTAAGCACTGAAATAAGCTATAAATTTAAAACAAAAACTTGGATTATCAAGATGACCAGTTGAAATTTTCAAAAAGCTAAAGTACCCATTATTTGGTTCACTAGATAGCTTTTGGTGAGCTTTTGAAAAGTTGGAAAAAGTCACTGAGTATAACTCAGTGTACTAAGTTAAAATGGGACAAAGAAAAAGCTGAGTGCAGCCCTACCTAATAAGCTATAAATGAAAAAATGAAACTTGGAGCATTGAGTCAGCTGGATGAGCTTCTCAAAAAGCTAAAACACATAAGCTATAAGCCATTAATAAGCTCTCTAAGAGCTTGTGAAATGGGTACCACAATTGTGCACAGGTCCTGTTTTGACTATTTAGTTGAATTACTATGTTGACTTTTTTGAGTTTTAAATCAATTCTAAGGACTAAATTAGTTGAAATAAGCCACAATGATATGAGATTAAGCTAGATGAACAACTTTCAATCCAGTTTGTATGATTATGCAGTCAAAAATTCCAACAGTTGAATAACTAAATGAGATTAAAGATGTTTTTGACTTTCTAGCAACTAAGGACTGGTTTTTCTTGATGAACTGAGGTATTAAGACCTAGTTTGACAAGTTACAACCACAAACAACTACACAGATAGCCTATATTACAGATAATTCAGTAATTCCAAACATCCTTTTTGTTGACTGATGTGAAGCTTATTAAAGAGAAACATAGATTAAGACCATACTACTAATTAAAAACCTTATGTTATCATTTTTTAAGACTGAATAAGCACTAAAAAACATTAACAACAACAGAAAACTCAAGTATATTAATTATGCAAATTTTTATGAAATAGCTTACAAATGAGTTAATGCACAGGACAAGGAACTAAGAACTGAGGATCAATCCTAATGCTTCCCAATAAGCTCTAACCCAAATAGTAATCCAAAGAACAGCTCTGCACACCTTTCTTGATCATTTCTCATAGCTTTTTATTTTTAACTAATTTATTGGTAATATTTGGTATTTTCTGAGTTTAGAATCTAAACTGGAATTTTAAAGTTTCTTCCAGCATTTAAGCTTTATAAAAGCTTAATGTGGGCTTATAAGTACTAAACAACAACGAGTAACAACATTTGCATATCATTGAGAATTTTTGAATAATGAAAATTTGCATAAACTGAGATATAACTTGATACTGAGATTGAAACTGAAATAAGAGTCTTAATACACTAGAAATTTATTACAAAGTATTTAAAAACTTGAACAAACACTGTAAAGCTTAGAATATTAAAAACGACATATTAAAACTAAAATTACACTACTCTATTCTAATTATTCTTCTCCTCTGCTTCTTTCTTTCTTTATAGACATCCAAAAGTTTCCCACTGGCACTCTGAGCATTTCCCACCATTTTCCAGCCATTGATGTGGTCAAACGAATCTTGGCCATCAAATTTGCTTTTGGCGCCAAAAGTCTTTGGGTGGGTTTCTGCATTAATTGAGGTGATGAGTGTTTTGCAAGGTGTAAAGGGTGAGAGTGAGGTGATAGAGATGAGCTGGAAAGGTTGAAATGAGGTGGTGGTAGCAGGTGTTGGGGAATGGTTGGACACAGGTGGAGTTGGGAAGGAGGAGCTACAGTGGCGCGGGGCTTATCTGTTTTAAAATTTGGGCCTGGGTAGATTGGGCCACAGCTGGGTTATAGGATTGGGTTTGGTTTAATAATAAGGGTCCATTTGGTTTAAGTAATACAAGGACCAATCATGTAACATTCTGAAAGTTAGGGGACTGAACTAGCAACTTTTCCAAACTTATAATAAGGGTTGAACTTGCCAAACTTTGATAGTACAAGGACCATATTTGCATAAAATTCCATTTTACAAATCCAAGGACTAAAATTGCCAATTTTGTAACTCTAGGGACCAAACTTGTAATTTTCTCCAAAGTTATCATGAAGGACCAATTATGTCATTTATTAATAGTACAAGGGTGTAGTTTGATAAATTTCTATTTTAAAACACCCAGGGACTAATTTTGACATTTTTGCAAAGTTGAGGGACCAAAGTTGTAATTTTGAGATTTTTAACTTCAAAGGGTTATTTTGAACAACTTGTGAATCCCAAGGACCTAAAATGATATTTTACAAGTTTTTGAATTACCAGGGACTGATTTTGACAGCTTTTGTAACTTGGGGGACTAAAACTGCCAATTATGCAAACTTGATACGTTTTTCACCAGATTTTGATGTTTTTGCATTTAAAACATATAAAACACTTGTTTGTAATATTTTTATCATTTTGAAGCATTTATGAGTGTTTTCAGATGTTTTTGGCATTCTAACAGTACAAAAATGATGAGTATTTAGACACTCATCAAGGTTGAACAGATTGTATTCTTTCTTTTTATTTTGCAGGCTTCACATATCAATCTACAATGATTCAGGACTTTGAATTCGACCCAATAATTTGTGTAAGTTTTAGTTGTATTGAAATCCATTTGATTTATATTGTTGTGTATCTATCTTCATCGACTATATTAATCGAAACCTTACATTGATATTTTTGTAATAATCTCAAACAAAAACCTATAAATTGGAGATAATTTTTTTGTTTGGGGTCACTTTTTTGCACCCTTCTACATGTTAAATTTGTTGTATTTTAAATTGTTTGACCATTTACGCATAATAAATAAATGAAGTGATCGATTACTAGTCCAGTTGAGATCAAAAGGTGAATTCTTTCATTGACCTGATTGGTGATCATTATCATTCATCTACTTTGTTATGTAATATTAATCTATTTGTTTTTTTGGTGTTTACGGGCTCATAAAAAAATGATAGCTTAATGACATGGACAACATAAAGGTAATCTTGATTCTTATTAAATGTGTTTGAACTAATGAAATCATATGATGTGAGTATTGCCTTCAATTACATGAGGCAAACCAAGTGTTTGTGATAATGTCTAAATGAGTTTGGTATTTGTATCTTGTGCAGGTTGTACATTTGTTATCAGGGTTGGGTTGTGTTTTTATCACAAACCTCATACAAGTTTAGCTAGAAGCGGATTGTGTCACATGGGTCGGTTGGTGACCAAGAAATAATACTTTGTGCCACTTAATGCTATCTTTAAAATCTATACCAAATGACAACACACTCTTTTCATCTCTTCTTGATGTTTATGATCTATTTGGTTATGATATTAGTAGGCAACAATTGATTATATTGTTAGCTAGAAAGTGAATTACCAAACATGATTGTAGGGTAATTGAATTCAGTAATTGTACTTAAGTGTGTTTGGATCATGCATCATTTTAGGATTGGGCTTAGGATTGGGATTGTCATCTGGAATTCAGATGTACCTTATATGTTTGTTATATTTTTTGTCTTTACAAAGAGGCTTGATATTTGAATGGCGACTATGCTTACAGGACCTACAACTATGGATGGTGCATTACTGTTTATAGATTGCCAATGCTGTTGGCATCGAATTTAATCAAGAATCATAAGTCTTTGAAAGTCGAAGGACCAATAGTGTTAGATAGAAAGTTTGTAACCGAATAAGTTAGTTATGTGGCGGTTACAAAGTTAGTTATGTTAGTCATGACCAATAGTGATAATGATGGTCCTGATAATGTTGGGTTGATTGCAAGCTGTACTACAGAGGATAAGCATGATCAGATTGCCTTGATGGGCATCTCTCAGGTACAAAACTGTTTGTTTGGTTGTAGTGAACGTTATAATGAACTCAAACAAGCTTATGATATTTTGGAACCTAAATATAATGAATGCTATGTGGAAGTAGAAGCTTATAAACAGGCTTTAAAAACACTAGAAAGACAAAAGGTTTGGTTTCAGAAGAATCAAATAGCTTATGATGAGAAAATAGGTGTTTTAGAAAGAGATCTCGAATGTGCTACAAATGAATTAAAATGGTCTGAGAAGTTAAGAGCAGATGTAGAGTCAGAAAATCTAGAGCTTAAGGAGAAACTTAAGGAGGAAATTGCTAGGCATAAAGAATGGATGATGAATGGAAATAAGTTAGCTGGTCTCATTTATAGTAGTCAAGCTTCCAATTCTACAGTGGCTTTAGGCTTTAAGAAATATGTAGGATTAGAAGCTAGGGATGACACACGTAAATCTACATCAGCAGGCCTAGCTAATTTTGTGAAAGAAGGTGACCTACATGCTGTACGTGGACCAATTAGAGGTGAGCACATGCCCATTGACCTTTCCACTCTTAATGACTTTGATGGATCACACCATCTGTATGGCAAAAAGTCAAGAGACATGCCAGACCCTAATACTTCTACTAATGACTTTGTCTCTTGTGTTAACAGTGACAAGTCCTCCAAGCAAGGGTCTACAGAGTGTGATTCAAATGACAAGTCTGACCTTCCCAAGTCTGCCATTCCCAAGTCTTCACCCCTGCCTGCACCCAAGACTACCAATAAGCATGTCAGAGTTGCTGCCAAGGAATCTACTTCCAAGACAGTTGCCTCTGAAGACTTGCATTTTAATTCTTTGCATAATAGTACTGTTAAAAACAATTCTTTTCATAGTTTTGGTTTGAATACTTCTGCTTGTAATAATACTTCTTTTGGTTTAAATAAATCTTCTAATCAGAAGAAATGTTTTGTGTGTGGAAGTAAATCTCATTTAATTAAGGATTGTGATTATCATGAGCAAAGGATGAGTAGGGGTGGTGCTTCTAGGAAATGTAGACCAATGTGGAAAAATGTGAATGATATCCCACCTTATGTTCCACAAGATACAAATTATAATATTCCTTTTTCTTGGAGGAAACCAGTGGTAAAACCATATGTTCAACCAACCAGTGAATATTTTAAAAATGGTTTTTGGCCTAGATATGTTAACTCTATGACTGATGGGAAAGGGTACTGGGATACTGCTGTCAAGACCTCAGCAGGTTGTTCTTGGAATACACAGGGACCTAAGTTTCATTGGAAACCCAAGAACAATAGTGGATCCTATACTTCTACATGGCACAACTCATATGATCCACAAGGCAGGTTCAAGTCAGCAATGACTTGAGCCTCCATAGTGTACTAATTATCTGTATATTTTTGTTGTTATAG
This sequence comes from Chrysanthemum seticuspe, assembly GCA_019973895.1. Lineage (NCBI taxonomy): Eukaryota > Viridiplantae > Streptophyta > Magnoliopsida > Asterales > Asteraceae > Chrysanthemum > Chrysanthemum seticuspe. The sequence goes on from BPTQ01000001.1 coordinate 26,606,542, forward strand.
GATCATCCCCTTAAGCATAAAGATGTTGGAATTGTTGACAGTGGTTGTTCTAGAAGTATGTCAGGAAGCAGGGACATGATGCATAACTTTGTACCTATTGAAGGAGGAGGCAATGTAACCTTTGGAGGAAGTGATGGACGAATTACTGGAAAAGGGACCATCAAAACACCTCAGCTGGACTTTGAGAATGTTTATTATGTCAAGGAACTTCAACACTTCAATTTGTTTTCAGTCTCACAAATCTGTGACACTAAGAACAAAGTACTCTTCACAGAGGATGAATGTCTTGTGCTGTCTAAAGACTTCAAACTCCCAGAAGAAACTTCAATACTACTGAAGGTTCCTCGCAGTCACAATCTTTATACATTCAACTTAACTAATGTCCAACCAGCAGGTGACTTAACATGTTTGGTGGCTAAAGCATCTGTGGATGAGTCCACCAAATGGCACAGAAGGATGGCCCATGTCAATTTCAAGACCATCAACCAGCTCTCTAAACTGGGCCTTGTTTAAGGTCTTCCTTCCAAAGTTTTCACCAATGATCATAACTGTGTTGCATGCAACAAAGGAAAGCAGCACAGAGCCTCATACAAAGGTGTTCCTGTTACAGCAGTAAGCATTATTTCTGAACCTCTTCAGCTGCTTCATATGGATCTGTTTGGTCCAACTAAAGTGAGAAGCATTGATCATAAATATTTTTGTCTAGTGATCACTGATGGTTATAGCAAATTTTGTTGGGTATTCTTTCTAAGGACCAAAGATGAAACATCTGAAGTATTGAAAGACTTCATTACCCTTATTGAGAATCAGTTGAACAAAAAGGTGAAAGGAATTAGGTGTGATAATGGTACAGAGTTCAAAAATGCAATTCTGATAGAACTCTGCAGGTTAAAGGGAATCAAAAGGGACTATAGCACTCCAAGAACCCCTCAACAAAATGGGGTGGCAGAAAGAAAAAATAGAACCTTAATAGAGGCTGCAAGATCAATGCTAGCAGACTCTAAACTTCCTACCATGTTTTGGACTGAGGCTGTTGGTACAGCTTGTTATGTACTCAAAAGAGTGTCCATTACTAGACCACATCTTAAAACACCATATGAACTTCTTTTTGGGAAAGTTCCTGTTATTCATTACCTTAAACCGTTTGGCTGCCAAGTGACAATTTTGAATACCAGTGATCCATTGGGCAAATTTGATGAGAAAGCTGATGATGGTTACATTGTGGGGTATTCTGCTCATAGTAAGGCATACAGAGTTTACAATGTATCTGCTAAGAAGATTGAGGAGACATTGAATCTGAGGTATCTTGAAGACATGCCTAATGTTCAAGGACAGGGTCATATTTGGTCATTTGACCTTGATTACTTGACTGATTACTTGGGTTATGCTAGACATATGGCTAACCAAAATGCAGATTCTGAAGCATCTCCAACTACTAGTGCAGAAACTTTGGAAGCTCATTCTGACAGTGTGTCTGATGATGAACAACCCATTGTAGTACCTTCCTTCTCTCCTAACAATTTTGTAGGTGACACTTCTAAAGATTATACTGATGTGGGTGAAGATGAATTCTATTATGCTGAGGACCTTGCCAGACTGAAGAAACAAGAGTATGCAGCCAATTTAGATGCTGAGAGGAATGTTGAAAATAGTACAAGTGAAGCAATCAGTGGAACATTCAATTCTGCTGAAAGTGGTTCTGTTTCTCCTCACCTCTCCAATTCGGCTGAACGACATGTTGACTCTACTCCTATTTCTACTAGAGTGTCAACAGACATTGGAGAACCTTATACAAGGTTTCCAAAACCTTCAGATCTTGGGCATCATCAACCTAAAGCAGGCATCTTCAACAAACCTTCCTATGATACTGACTTTGAACCTACTGTGACTAATCTTGATTCTTCCATTGATGTCAACACCACCACTACTACAAGGATCAACAATGTTCATCCATAGTCTAATATTATTGGTGATCCTAATGCACCTGTTAGAACAAGAGGCACTGTGGCGCGTTCTAAATATGGTCAGGTGGCTTTTATCTCTTATGTCTCAAATCAGCAGAGAGACAATCACACAGACTATGAACATTGTCTGTTTGCTTGTTTTCTCTCACAAGTGGAACCAACCAGTGTTACTCAGGCTCTTGAAGACTCAAGTTGGCTTGAAGCAATGCAGGATGAGATGCAACAGTTTCAAAATCAGCAGGTTTGGATATTGGTACCACTACATGATGGTAAGTATGCTATTGGGACTAAATGGATTCTGAAGAATAAGAGAGATGCTCGAGGTGTTGTCATTAAAAACAAAGCCAGATTAGTTGCACAGGGGTATAGACAAGAGGAGGGGATCGATTATGATGAAGTGTTTGCACCAGTGGCAAGAGTTGAGGCTATACGGATTTTCTTAGCTTATGCATCCTATATGGGCTTTATGATCTATCAAATGGATGTTAAAGGAGCCTTCTTGTATGGTGAAATTGAAGAGGAGGTGTATGTCACTCAACCTAAAGGATTTGAAGATCTAGATCATCCTAATCATGTTTATAAGGTAGTCAAAGCTCTCTATGGACTACATCAGGCACCCAGAGCCTGGTATGCTAGGCTCTCTACATTTCTTCTGAAGCATGGTTACAGAAGAGGTGCAATTGATAAGACTCTTTTCCTAAAGAAGAATTCCACTGACATAATTCTTGTGCAAGTGTATGTGGATGACATTATTTTTGGATCCACAAAGGAAGCTTGGTGCAGGGAGTTTGAGGAGCTTATGAAGGGAGAGTTTCAGATGAGTGCAATGGGAGAGATGACTTTCTTTTTGGGTCTTCAAGTTCAGCAGAAACCTGATGGTATCTTTATCAGTCAGGACAAATATGTGAGGGACATCTTGAAGAAGTTTGGTATGGAGGGTGTAAGGACTGCCACTACACCTTATGAAGCTCCAAAGCCAAAGACCAATAATGAAGCAGATCCACCTGTGAATGTTCATTTGTACAGGTCTATGATTGGGTCTTTGATGTACTTAACAGCTTCCAGGCCTGATATTACTTTTGTTGTGAGTGTTTGTTCACGACACCAAGTTACTCCACTGACTTCCCATCTCAATGTTGTTAAGAAGATCTTTAAGTACCTCAAAGGCCAACCTTTTCTAGGTCTTTGGTACCCAAAAGAGTCTCCTTTTAAGTTGGAAGCATATAGTGATAGTGACTATGCTGGTGCTAATCTGGATAGGAGGTCCACCACTGGAGGTTGCCAGTTCCTTGGAAAGAGATTGATTTCTTGGCAATGCAAGAAACAAACTATTGTGGCTACCTCATCTACTGAAGCAGAGTATGTTGCTGCTGCAAATTGCTGTGGACAGGTTCTTTGGATTCAAAATCAGTTGTTGGATTATGGGTACAATTTCATGAACACAACAATTTTTATTGATAATCAAAGTACCATATGCATTGTTAAAAATCCAGTTTTTCACAGTCGAACAAAACATATTGAAATCAGGCACCACTTTATAAGAGATGCATATGATAAAAATTTGATAAATGTGGTCAAAATTCATACTGATGATAATGTGGCAGATTTGTTAACAAAGGCTTTTGAGGGACCAAGGTTTCAACACCTTGTGGTCCATATTGGCATGCTTAACCCTTAACTGCAAAGTTTAAGGGGAGGCATAGGCCTCAGGGGAGGATTTGTGTATAACTTTACATTTTGCTATGTAACTTTGTATATTTGGTTGATTTTAACTAACTCTAACCTGCTAATTTAATCTTAGTGTGTTTCTTTGTTGGTTTGTGTGTTTCTCTGTGTTTGTTTTGTTTTTGCAGAGTGTCTGTTCTGTTCAGTTGAGATTTGGTCAGAAGTACTAAAGCTTGTTCCTACTGAGTTCAAAGTGCTGAAGTGAGTCAATTGTTTCTTCTGAAGATGATGTACTGAAGTTATATGATTCATACAAAAGAAGTACTGAAGCAAATTGATCATTCATTCATTCAAGAAACAGTTTACAGCTTACAGCTTACAGAGTACTAGCAAGATCAAATGCATCTACATGATCTACTAGTCCTAATCTATTACATATCATCCGTTCCAACATCTAACAGACTGTTGGATATGCATGATCGCTCACATCTTTCACACTAAATGCTGGCTACGCTTTTGTGATGTGCATAACCAACCCTAACAAGATGCTAAGGATCAAAATGGAGAGGATGGATTGATGCAAACGATTGATGATGACAATGACCACATTTGATGATGGAGAAAAACAATGTGTCCTTTGTGCTTCATCTATGTATTTCAACCAAAATGCAACCCATCTACCCTCTTTAAGTTCTTCCCTTATACGATATGTGATGATGCACCAAAACCTGATGCAGAAAGACCAAGAACCACCTCTCTATCTTCTGGAAGTGGTGGATTTTTGGCTCGTGGCCTTCGTTGAGGCCGAGGTGCTGGGGGTTGGGAGTAAGATGTTCCCTCCTTATAGGAGTCATCAGAATCATCAGCAGATTCACTTGGATTCACTACACTTTCATCTTCTGATGAAGGGAGAAAGGGTGATTTCTTAGGTCGTGGATATGGTTTTGGAAAGTAATGAAGCCATGGATTGGTATCTTCACTAGATGATGATGATGATGATGATGATGAGGATGTTGTTGTGAGATCTATGATCTCAGGTTTGGTACTCATGATTTATGATGGCTAATTTTGGAGTATTGGTGGAATTAGGGTTTGGAATAATATTTGGGGGTTTTTGATGAAGAAGTATATGTGCATTGGGATTGTTTTATAGACGGGTTCAAGTGGTAAGAGATTTAATGCATGTGGGTGAAACAGTAAAAAGATATTTACTGAAGCTTCTTGAATAAGTATTATGTTTCTGCTGATTGTTCTACTTCAGCAGAATGGATTCTGTTTCCACCGAAGTTAAAAGTGAATATGAGTAAAAGTAGAAATCCACGTCATCGTTGGTCAACTTTGACCAAAATTGGGAAATTTCTATTTAATCTCTACCGGCATATATTCGCTCCATATTAAGTGATTCGATTATTACTCTCATTCAAAACACTTCCTTTTGTGCAAATCATAACCCTAATCTTCAAAATCTCTAATGGCGCTTCAATTTAAACATGATCATAATAAGGTTGCTTTTCTCGGAACTGCTCGGGGAGATGAGTTGTATAGGCCAATGATTTCATTCTTACAAAGATCAAAGATTCAGTATGCATTAACGCATTCTCCAAATGCTATATATGAATCCTTGGTTACTCAATTCTGGGCGTCGGCTGAAAGAAGAAGTGATACTGAGATAGTTGCAAAGGTTGATGGAAGAGAGTATGTGGTGACAGAGGAACTGATCAGAAGACAACTTCGCTTGGATGATGAGAATGGAGTTTATCATTCTGATTCTACGATGGTACTTGAAGGGCTTAGGGCGATTGGATATCAAAGTACAAGGACAGATATGTGGTTGAAAAATAAGCTTTGTCCTATGTGGAGGTTTTTGGTTCATACGTTGCTCCACTGTGTAAGCAATAAGTCTGGAGGATGGGATCAGTTTTCAACCCAAATGGGATGTGGTATTGTTTGTTTATCTAAGGGTTTGACTTATAATTTTTCTAAGTTTATCTTTGATAATATGGTTGAAAATATAACTAGGAAAAAGGGTAAGTTTTTGATGTACCCTAGGTTCTTACAGATGATATTGAATGTTTCTACACAAACCCAAGCTTTTCATCCCATAAGTGTTTTGACTCCTAAGTTATTTGCCACGATGAGAACTAAATTTGTGGGGACACATTTTCCTTTGTTAGCTGCCATGTTACCTCAGGAGAATGAGCCTACTGATGAGGTTAATATTGTTTTACCTTCTTCCAATACTACTGATGGAAATCTTTCAGTTGATGGTGATGAGGGTCCTTCTGTTGTTGTTGTGGCATCTATACCTTCACCTAGACCATGTCCTAGTCAATCACCTACACAAGTTTCTATTGATGAGGTTCAGGTTAATACTGATGAGGTTCAGGTTGATATTGATAGATTGCCTACACCAAGTCCTGTTAGGATTCCATTTGGTGAAGTTTGTTCTAATGTTGATCAGATTAATGTTACTCCTGAACAGTCTAATGAAGTTCCAATTACAACCGAGCAATCAGCTGATGCAGATGAGGATCCTGTTACACTTACCTCATTATATGCTCTGATACCAATTGTTGAAACCAAGATCCGGACTCAACTAGGATATCAATAACATTGAATATGCACAGCGGAATCAATAAGAACATCAATGTTACTAATAAGGTTTTCTTTATTAATTAAAACAAAGAAACTAATACTACTAATATACACACGCTATGATCGTTTGTTAGACTCTCATTAGAGATGTCTTCTATGAAAATAACTGAAAGGATGAGTAAGTAACCCTAGACGCCATCCCTCTTTATATAATAGAGGGAGGTTACAAACCCTAGCTTACTAGAAAAGCTAACTATTACATATTAGGCCCTCATTGTTTCTTCTTTCTTCCTTCTTGCTCGTGGTTTTGTAATCATCAAATCTATAATTCCCAACAACAATGGTTCACCACAATGGTTCGAACCCTATATATATATGTATGTACATGTACATTTGTTTGTGTGGTTAATAAAGTATTGTGTGTTTATCAAAAAACCAAACCCACCATCTGTTAAACGAGTCCCTGCACAAATCTGATGTGCATACTCATACTCTTTCAATATGATGTTCATCCATGATTGATCCAAGATCCAAAAGGACCTCAACATGGTATCAGAGCGTATGGTTAATGTGGATCGATCAATTGCAGTCAAAGGAAGTTATCGCCAATGAAGAACAAGACAACCCGAAAAACAGAGCATGAAGAAGGATCGTGGAGACGATACCGTTTTCGGGCAAAACGCAAGAAGAATGAAGAACAGAAAGAAGAACATGTTAGTTGCAAGAAGAGACGTTCCAGAAAGATGTCTTATGCATGTATGGCGGGAATAAGACACGGTAAGAAAAGGAGTACGTAGGAATGGTTAAAGTGTACTACGAGGAAGCACGTAGGTTGGGCATGGAGAGCCAAGGTTGAATATGGTTGGAGATGTACCATTTGGTGATGCAGAAACAAGCGTGCACGTAGAGGAAGCATAAGAGGAGAGGCCAAGGAAGAAGTGCAAGTATGTACAAGGACGATGATCAAGAAGATCATCCATGGAACAAATGAAAGGCAACTAAACATGAAAGACCGGACAAGTAACAAGGCGATCAAAATTTAAAACAAGAATGACAAAGAAGAAGGAGCGAGGCTGCAATCGAAGATGAACAAGAAACAGAGTTAAGATTATGATGTCTTGATTAGGGGAGTGAATGTTGGCATCGAATTTAATCAAGAATCATAAGTCTTTGAAAGTCGAAGGACCAATAGTGTTAGATAGAAAGTTTGTAACCGAATAAGTTAGTTATGTGGCGGTTACAAAGTTAGTTATGTTAGTTATACCTTTTTGAAAAGTCACAATGGTTCACCACAATGGTTCGAACCCTATATATATGTATGTACATGTACGTTTGTTTGTGTGGTTTATAAAGTATTGTGTGTTTATCAAAAAACCAAACCCACCATCTGTTAAACGAGTCCCTGCACAAATCTGATGTGCATACTCATACTCTTTCAATATGATGTTCATCCATGATTGATCCAAGATCCGAAAGGACCTCAACATGGTATCAGAGCTTATGGTTAACGTGGATCGATCAATTGCAGTCAAAGGAAGTTATCACCAATGAAGAACAAGACAACCCGAAAAACAGAGCATGAAGAAGGATTGTGGAGACGATACCGTTTTCGGGAAAAACGCAAGAAGAATGAAGAACAGAAAGAAGAACATGTTAGTTGCAAGAAGAGACGTTCCAGAAAGATGTCTTACGCATGTATGGCGGGAATAAGACACCGTAAGAAAAGGAGTACGTAGGAATGGTTAAAGTGTACTATGAGGAAGCACGTAGGTTGGGCATGGAGAGCCAAGGTTGAATATGGTCGGAGATGTACCATTTGGTGATGCAGAAACAAGCGTGCACGTAGAGGAAGCACAAGAGGAAAGCCAAGGAAGAAGTGCAAGTATGTACAAGGACGATGATCAAGAAGATCATCCATGGAACAAATGAAAGAGAACTAAACATGAAAGACCAGACAAGTACAAGGCGATCAGAATTTAAAACAAGATGACAAAAAAGAAGGAGCGAGGCTGCAATCGAAGATGAACATAAACAGAGTTAAGATTATGATGTCTTGATTAGGGGAGTGAATGTTGGCATCGAATTTAATCAAGAATCTAAGGCCTTTGAAAGTCGAAGGACCAATAGTGTTAGATAGAAAGTTGTAACCGAATAAGTTAGTTTATGTGGCGGTTACAAAAGTTAGTTATGTTAGTTATACCTTTTTGAAAAGTCACAATGGTTCACCACAATGGTTCGAACCCTATATATATGTATGTACATGTACGTTTGTTTGTGTGGTTTATAAAGTATTGTGTGTTTATCAAAAAACCAAACCCACCATCTGTTAAACGAGTCCCTGCACAAATCTGATGTGCATACTCATACTCTTTCAATATGATGTTCATCCATGATTGATCCAAGATCCGAAAGGACCTCAACATGGTATCAGAGCTTATGGTTAACGTGGATCGATCAATTGCAGTCAAAGGAAGTTATCACCAATGAAGAACAAGACAACCCGAAAAACAGAGCATGAAGAAGGATTGTGGAGACGATACCGTTTTCGGGAAAAACGCAAGAAGAATGAAGAACAGAAAGAAGAACATGTTAGTTGCAAGAAGAGACGTTCCAGAAAGATGTCTTACGCATGTATGGCGGGAATAAGACACCGTAAGAAAAGGAGTACGTAGGAATGGTTAAAGTGTACTATGAGGAAGCACGTAGGTTGGGCATGGAGAGCCAAGGTTGAATATGGTCGGAGATGTACCATTTGGTGATGCAGAAACAAGCGTGCACGTAGAGGAAGCACAAGAGGAGAAGCCAAGGAAGAAGTGCAAGTATGTACAAGGACGATGATCAAGAAGATCATCCATGGAACAAATGAAAGAGAACTAAACATGAAAGACCAGACAAGTAACAAGGCGATCAGAATTTAAAACAAGAATGACAAAAAAGAAGGAGCGAGGCTGCAATCGAAGATGAACAAGAAACAGAGTTAAGATTATGATGTCTTGATTAGGGGAGTGAATGTTGGCATCGAATTTAATCAAGAATCATAAGTCTTTGAAAGTCGAAGGACCAATAGTGTTAGATAGAAAGTTTGTAACCGAATAAGTTAGTTATGTGGCGGTTACAAAGTTAGTTATGTTAGTTATACCTTTTCGAAAAGTCACAATAGTTCACCACAATGGTTCGAACCCTATATATATGTATGTACATGTACGTTTGTTTGTGTGGTTAATAAAGTATTGTGTGTTTATCAAAAAACCAAACCCACCATCTGTTAAACGAGTCCCTGCACAAATCTGATGTGCATACTCATACTCTTTCAATATGATGTTCATCCATGATTGATCCAAGATCCGAAAGGACCTCAACAAATGCAACCCAAAAAAGAAACAAATTACAGGTATGCGTCTTCTTCAAATTGGGTTTAATGGAAATTCAAGGGTACATGGTTTATATATACAACAAATTACGAACTAACATTAATCTCGAATGTGTTTGTCTCTATGTGATGTTGTAGGTTACTCATATTATGGGGGTCTTTGCATTTGGGAGACTTTGTTCTATTTTTGGTGCAAGTGAGTATATTTCCAATTTGTTGTTCTGCAATTATGTTACAAGTTTTAAAATCAATTGTTTGTCAATCTATTGGTTTTTGTTTCAGTAGTTAAATGTTACTAACTATTTATATTCTCATTGTTAGCCATTACTGTTTTTCCATATTGCAGAGTGTCTTAATAAGAAAAAACACAACATGTCATCTTTGGCTAGAAGTTGATAAATGAACCAACCTACATCATTGACCGTCCTGGCTACACGGTGCAAGTAAGTATAAGTAATTCTTTTACAAAAAACAAGTATACACCTGAACGAGAGTAATAACTGACTGATGATGAGATTTTCCTTTCATCTGCACTTGGTCGGTGTATTGAATGGCTAATTACAATATTCTCTAACCAATTTAAGCATTAGTAATTTAGCAAGATATACTTAAATCCTTCGTGTCGTTAAATGTTGCAGCATCAAGAATACTATCTTGTGCTTGATGATATCATGGACGAGTCTCATACCCGCAGAGAGCAACTTAACCCTTTTGGTTCAGACTTTAGATTACCCAAGGTGTGATTGAGCAATAAGCCATTATGTAATCTAGTTATTTTATTATTACCGTGCTTAAATTTGGAATAATTGAATCTAGTTTGGTTAGATGGTTGATGGAATTCTTCTTCGCAACCATGTCTCGAGGATTCTTAAGAAACATTTCCGAGGAAAGCCTTACTATGTGGATCTTGTGGACCTGTTCAATGAGGTCGGTTGTTCATATATTCAATATGTCAATGATTATATGTACTCTTTTTAGATTATATTCTTAAAGATGAACATGCCCAAAACCTTTTCGAATTACAAGTTTATGAGCAATCATTATCAAGTATAACCCTTTTAATAGTTAAGCTCATATGTACATGAGGCTTTTGGATAACTGTGTTTTAGTTGACAAGGTGTTCAAATGCAACAAGTACATGTTCTTTTCATTGCTTCATTTGCATTTTTAACCTCCCATTTTTTTTCCTTAATCTGTATCGTGTATTCATAAATAATTGCGATTAATTGATTATTGTTAAGAGAAATTTAAGTGCAAGATTGATTAAAGCTACTTTTTAGTATATAAGGATTAGATTTCACACAACATAATTACAGTTTTGAATAACATATATGTACAATCTAATTTAGAGCATCTCCAATGCAATGGTTGAAAATGACTTAAATATAACTTTAAAAGGCATTGGAGCAGTAGGTTGATAAAGGATTATTCAAACAATAGGTTGAGGAACAACAGGCTTTTGCAAATTAATAATGTGTGAGTGGGTAAATGTCAGAATGGGTTGATAATAGGTTATTAGCATTGTAGTTAATAGATTGAGAATGGGTTGGTGGTAGAGAATGGGTTAGTTCACTGGAGATGATCTTAGTGCAAAACTTAGTTTGAGTTTTATAACAAGGACCCCTATTTTATAATAAGGGGCTATAATTTGGTTGCAATTCATTTAAGCATAACGTTGCTTTTAAATGCCGATAAAATCAAATGTGCTATTGCCTATTACTGATAGATGTACATGAGCTATGTGTAGGTACTAGCAGTTTTCAATCTTTGATTTTCTCACGCCGCCTTTTAATATGAATGCTTATAGTTTATGCTTATATCATGTCTTTATTGACTTATTTATTTCTTGCTTGGCGGCTTAGGTATAAAGCATGGGAGAAGCCAAGAACATGGGGAATTGGGAGATGGTAAGGTTTTCCTGATGTGGTATCGGGTTGCCAATCGCAGTTTTAGTTGCATCGAGTTCTAATTTGTGAGACACGCAATGAGGAAACTAATGGCTAGAAACAATGACCATGGAAAAAGAGTCAATTAAGGTTTTTACATTCTTCACCGATGAATAACTTCTTTCACATTGTTCGCTAATGAATAGTTTTTTAATTTTATATATTTATAAATATTTACTTTGTTTCTTCTTTTGTTTGTTATGAGTATATAAGCATTTTAATAATTACTCTTGGCTTAGTGTACTATTTACTCACTCTGTACTAGTCTGCCCTTAAATATTACAAGTCCCTCTACACTATATTTTGAATCAGTTTAATTGTTTTTCAGTTTTTCATTTAATTATGTGATATTCGTGAATCAATTTAAGCAGACACGCGGATCAACTAACCATCCACAAAAGATACTTCGAAGTACAAACGTTTTCTTTTCAAATTACATGTTTTATACTACTTTTTAACTTTATATCCGGAGGCCACCTAACTTTTAGGTTTTTCTCATATAAGCCATCCTTTAAAGAAAATAACTTATAGGACACAAAACTATGTATTATCTTCGTTCACACTAATTCCAGTCAAATTTAATATGGGTAATTATTGAACGTTAAAAATGAACCTAACACCAACATATTAAACTAATATGAATAAAAAAATTAGCCGTGAAATTTCAGTTTTATCTTAGGCCTAAACTAGTGTTTTAGGTCTTTTCATACGTGAGTGATTTTGTGATATTTAGAATATCACTTGTGATTTTCTGAATATCACTTTGTGATATTCAGAATATCACTTTGTGATATTCTGAATATCACTTTGTGATTTTCTGAATGTCACTTGTGATTTTCTGAATATCACTTTGTTATATTTTGAATATCACTTGTGATTTTCTGATTGTGATATTATGAGTATCATTTGTGATTTTCTAGATATCACTTTGTGATATTCTGATATCACTTGTGATTTCATGTTACAAAACATTAGTTGAAAATCGCTTGTGATATTCAGAAAATCACTTATGATATTCAAAATATCGAATATCACAGAATATCACTTGTGATCATCTGAATATCACAGAATATCACTTGTGATATTCAGAATATTAATTGTGATCTTCAGAATATCATTTGTGATATTCTGAATATCACAGAATATTACTTGTGATATTCTGAAACGTATGAAACGTCTGAAAAAGGCCGAAAACATTTAAAAATGTACGAAAACGTATAAAAACAGACAAAAAAGTTAGAAAACGGATGAATATGTATGGAAACGGACGAAAACGTATGAAAGCGTAAAAACACGTATGAAAACGGACGAAAACGTATGAAAACGGACGAAAACGTATGAAAATGGACGAAAACGTATGAAAACAGACGAAAATGTATGAAAGCGAAGAAAAAACGCGAATTAAAAAAAAAGGTGAATAACGCTAATTAAAAAAAATAAAAACGTGAATTAGAAAATAACTAAAAAAACGTGAATTAAAAAAAAAGGCAAAAAAATAGAAATAAAAAAAGGCAAAAAGACAAAAAAAAAAAAAAAAACATTGACTTAAGTTTATCTATTAAATCTTAGGTTAATCTCCAACATATCAAAATAAATAGATAATGGAGATTAGTACATTAGTAAGCACTAAAATAATAATAAACAAATGAAAATTCCTATTTCATTTATAAGTGTCTTCTAATACATCATGGATATTTGGACTTAATTATATTGCTATCTTACTTATTATATATTGTCATAAAAGATAAGTAAAGTGATAGAGTGACACAAAAAGAATGAAAACAGATTTTTGACCTTACTTGACACTTTGGATAATGGAATCAGTGCGGAAATTTAATGAAATGTGCCCCATATGCATTCTTATACTCAAGTGAATGAAAAGTGCATTTTTTGAGTTTCTATGATTTTATGTAGAATAAAACTTTCGAATAAGGCTTTTGAGGAGAGTTATTTTATTTACCAAACTTTTTTTCACATACCAATAGACTTATCTCCACACTTCATATAAAATGAAATCAATGGTTGAGATTAAAAACATTTTATTATTTCACATATTTTTTATAACTTAAATATCTATTAAACCGTTAATCGCTAAGCAAAAATAATTACACCATCGCGACGAGCATTTAATTATCTTTCTATAGACGGGTACTTTGATATACTTTCGAAAAAAGAAAAAAAATTCGTTTTTTTTCACGTTTTTTTGTTTTTTTTCCGAATCTGAGATTTGCATGAAAAAATCACATTTGATTAAACAATAATTTAAATATCACACAATGTTAAATCACATATGATATGTAATATCACATGTGATATTAGTGTTAAATCACATATGATATTCACATGTGATGTATCATATGTGACATTAGTGTAACATCATATGTGATTTAAAACTAATATCATATATGATATTCAAATTAGTGTTTAATCACATGTGATTTTTTTCATACAAATTTCAGTAACGAAAAAAAATGTAAAAAAACGTGAAAAACACACAAAAAAAATTGTCGAAAGTATATCAAAGTACCTATCTATAAAAAGATAATTAAATGCTTGTCGTAATGGTATATTTTTTCCGCTTAACGATTAACGGTTTGAAAGAGATTAATATTTGAAAATAAATAAATAAAAGATAAAAGTTGGTTTTTTAAACTGTTGAGATTAATCTCATCCATTAGACCAAATAAAAATAGAGGTAAGATGTAGGGTGGAGATTGATCCCTTGATATGTAAATAATGTTTTATCCTTAAATGATTTTAAATCTAAGGTCTTTTGTTGTACTTTTCTTACTCTTTTTCTTACTATTCACAACCTATATCCGATTAAAGCCTCAACGTCCTTAATCATGTTATGTTTTACATTCTAAAAATCATACCATTCAATTGTTGGTGATTTTAGTGTCATCGCGTATATTTTATGTAATTGTGGTTTACTTGAGATCAAGGGCTTAGTCAGTTTTAGCTTATAGTCGAGTCAGCAGGTCGAAGTGCACATTCGTTCAAGCTTGCTTGATGGCGGCACAGCTAAGTGTGAGAGTCATTGTAACACCTCGATTTTTACAAGTTTCAAAAATAGATTTATATATTGCCTTTTAAAAATAAGAGAATTCCTTGTTAGTATTTTATAGAAATAAGGACTTAGAATGAGAATTGTTAACAGAATAGGACTAACGGTGCAAAAAAGATTTAACGACAAGGACTAACCTTGCCAAATTATGAAACATACTTGATAGGCTTTAAGTATCTTTCCTTGATATGAAGAAAACTCAGAATTTAAACTACAAAGATACACGTATGTATGTTTTTTTGTTGGAACGTGTCACCACAAGAACAAAAATGAGGGAAAATCATTAGTTAGCTTATTAGAACTAAGATTGATACAAGGGTTTCAAGAATCATTGTGCAAGAGTGTTGATGATCAAAGAAAGGTGTTAGAGATGACTTGGGATAATCTTAGAAGTAATCAAGTTTTGATAATAATATTATCTTCAAGGTAAGATCATGTTAAGAATTATGTTAAGTTTCATATTAATGTCTTTTTAAGGATTTTATGTTAATTGGTGCTTATATGTGAACCTAGTCTTAGTTATGATGAATTATGATTAAACATGATGTTAAAAACTTTGTTATGGTAGAATAAAGTCAAGAATTAAGTGGGTGAAAGTATAGTTAATTGTGTAGTAGAAATCATGTTTGTAGATTTTCATGTTATGACTAGTTTAACTTATAAAAGGTGTTTGGAACTAGCTTATTAAGTTCTTAAACTAGCAAGATAGCTTATGGGTCTTTTGAAAAATGATTTTGACATGTCAAATAAGCTGAGATACAAGTTTGGTAAAGATTATAATAGCTTATCATGGGTTTTGGGTAGTTTTGGGCTGTTTATCGTAGAAAATAGATTGTTTATCGTATTGACATGAGGTAAAAGCCTAATTTTAGCTCTCTGAGTCTAGTTTTCAACCCAAGTGGTCTCAAGGTTTAATTTTAAGTATACATAGGTCAAAAGTGCAGATTACAGTAGCAATCCAGACATTCTACACAAAAAGCTTTTTTGTAAAAGTGTGTTTAATGATGATATAGCGCCTTATGTGATAATGTTTAAGTTATTTAAACCCAATACATGTTAGATGAATGTGTTAGCAAGCTCTAATATCATTAGAATAGTTATCATGTGATTAGGTGCTTGTGGAAAGCTTACGGAACACTAAAAAAACCTAGAGGTGAGTAACAATTCATTAGCTTCATATTACTAGATTGAACATGATGTTAGAACATATGCAAGGTTTCGGATATAGCCGAGACAAACCATGTTAAGGATGCTCACAAGAAGCATCATTTGACAAGTTTGGGGTGCCTAAAAAAGCACCAAAAGTCAAGTAGCATGCCTAAGAAGTGCACAATTTAGAACTCCCGTAGAAAACAACCTTTGTGGATGACCTGTGCTTATGGTAATGTTTACATCCAATGTGGAGGAATCATGTATAGAAATAGCGTGTCAAGTATATATGAACAAGCATCCTTTATGGTTGACCCGAATATAGATAAGCACAATGACAAGTTAGAACCTCAAGAAGAGTACTCGTTGGCTAGAGAAGTTCTCATATAGCAAGACGACCAAAAATCGTCTAGTTAGAAGCTCGTGCTCAGATATCATATATTGATCATGAAAATTCAGAATAGAATTCATATTCATGTTATGCAAGTATCAAGACCACTACAAGTCGTACCATTCAGGCTATGTCGTTTACTTTTATGTTCAAGTTATAATTACAAGTATTCTTATGCATATATTCCGTTTACTCACTAAGTCGCAAGGACTTTCCATTCTCATATTCATGTTTTACGTAGGTAAAAAAAGATAAGCGTTAAGGGGCTTGTAAATTGTAGCTAAAGGTGCTTTTTGGGAGAAAGCGGCCACGCTCGGGTATAGGTTACGAGCGACTCCTACTTACACTTTGATATTTAACTTGTAAACGCCCCAAGTATGTTTAAAATCAGTTTAGAAACAAGTCACGTTAATTTATGTATCAAGCGTGTGCCTTAGTCATGTTTTGTAGTTTTAAAAGGGGCGTTTGGAATAACCTCGAAAACTGTTAGGTTTTACTAATCATAACAATTATTATAAACAAGTAAACATCATCAAAGCTTGCAGCGAAAGTAATAGGAATAATACTTGTAATTGAATTAACTGAATTAAAGAATATGCGTACCTTTTAGCAATTCAAGAAACACACACGATAACGTGAACGAGGAACAAAAACCCAAACCCTAACTTAGGGTTTATAACCAATCGACCCTTTAATAAGTCGAATACCAAAATCCCACAAACACAAATGTATTTGTTCTCATTCTTATACACACGTACTAATATCGAATTGAAGTGAAAAGCTAGGTTCTTGATCACAAACAAACCAAACACTTGTTCTTGTGAATGTGAAAATCGAATCCCTTGGGGAAGGGTATTACACGATCGGCCAAACACAAGGAGAAGGAAAGAAGAAGAGAAATTAGGTTTGCAAGTCACCAAGATTAGGTTATGAATGAATACAAGGGTTTGTATTTATAGGTAACCAATGTTGGAGAACAAGTTAAGCCTCCCATGGGCTTTTGCATACCCACGACCGGCCAAGGATCCCAAGAGGGGTTCTAGATCCTTCTTGTCCACTAATTTCATCTCTAGTCCTTTTAGTTTACATTTAACGACCGTTAGTCTAAACTCGTTAAATATTAACTATCGTTATGTTTTATTTCGTGACAAATAATTAATAATAATAACGTTTATATATATTAATTATTTTAACATCAACTCTCATACGTAATGTGTGCAATCCCGAAGTCTCGAGTTCGAATCCGGTCATACACATATTAAATTATATCCATAAACCTTTCAGCTCCCACTTGGATATTACTTAATATAGTAATGACATTGGTTTAGTCTAGCCTAACACGCCAATGCCCCCAGATCGAATCGAATATGGTATCCTGGAAACCCATTTAATGATTCATCATTTTTATTTATCCTTTTGCTACTAATACTACATTAACTATGAATATGGATCAAGTCATTTCATAAGTTAATATTCTGTTTCTGGTTATATCTGATTGAACAAGATTACCAAATCATCTGAACGTATTCTAGATTGATCTTGGGTATGGCCATACAAACATCTTGTCAACCCTACGAGGGGCCCAAAAATAGTATTATGCTTTGAAACAAATTCAAAAGAACAAATTCTCTTGACTACAAACATAACTCATGAACTTTGCAACACTTCTGAAAATAGCCCTTATAACTACCAGTTACGGATAGCGTTAGACTATCTCACACAAGTGCACTACATTCATAATAGCTATTTGGTATCTCAAGTCTGAGGATAAACATTTCATGATTTACTTAATGACAAAGATCCATAAGTATAATCATGCAAAATTGGGATATGTCCTATATTCAAATAATTGAATATCATGTGAATCTGGTATGTCCCACGCATCAATATACTTTAAGTATATTATACCAAAACTCAGATTTGTCTTAATTCAATGACATTCCCACATCATTGATCGACAAAGGACTATTTAGAATAACATAAGTCATTCACGGATTAAACATGCAAATATATGATATAATATTAAGAAAATGGAAAATAAAGATAAACAACTATTTTATTTCATTAAAATAATATTTGTTCTTAACATCCTTTATCCAAATACTAATCACAGATCTGCATGAAACTACTAGCTAAACGAAGTCCTATCCCATCAGCATGGTCAGTAAGTTTTTCCTTTGGTAAAGGCTTCGTAAAGGGATCAGCTAGATTATCATCTGTATGAACTTTGAGTAGATTGATTTCACCTATTTTGACTTGTTCTCGAACATAGTGATATCGTCGAGGAAAATGTCTG
The DNA here is from genome assembly GCA_019973895.1 of Chrysanthemum seticuspe. Lineage (NCBI taxonomy): Eukaryota > Viridiplantae > Streptophyta > Magnoliopsida > Asterales > Asteraceae > Chrysanthemum > Chrysanthemum seticuspe. The sequence goes on from BPTQ01000001.1 coordinate 26,624,985, forward strand.
GCGCCCTTCATGACTCCAGGCTCATAGGCAAATGTTATTGCAGCAGAGTTGTCACAACACACATTTAAAGGTAATTCGATTGAGGGCATTACTCCGAGTCCCGAAATGAATTTCCTAATCCAAACAGCTTCCATCGCAGCTTCTGAAGCAGCTATGTACTCAGCTTCTGTAATAGACATCACAGTCGTTGTATGCTTCTTTCTCTTCCAGTCAACTGCTCCTCCATTAATGACAAAGACATATCCCGTTTGAGACTTCTTATCATCTTTATCAATTTGGAAAGACGCATCGCAAAAACCTGTAACATCAGGTTCTGCATCTGGATTCCCACCATACATTAGAAACATTTCTTTAGTAGCCCTTAGATACTTAAGAATGTTCTTAAAAGCATGCCAGTGTTTCACAACTGGATTTTGTTGATATCGACTGGTGATATTTTGTGCAAACGGCACATCAGGCCTTGTACATCTCACAACATACATGATAGATCCTACAGCCGAAGCATAAGGAACTTTTCTCATGTGTGCCACCTCTTCAGGTGTTGACACGCATAGTTCACTACTTAAGCCATGTTCAGCTTGCACCGGCAAATATCCCTTCTTGGAATTATTCATATTGAATCTCTTCAATATTTTATTGATGTAAGTACTTTGACTTAGTTCAATTAATCGCCTTGATCTATCTCGGTAGATCTTGACTCCCAGAATAAATGCTGCTTCCCCTAAATCTTTCATAGAAAAGCACTTTCCAAGATAAGACTTTACATCTTGCAAACTTGGAATGTCTTTTCCCATGATCAATATGTCATCGACATATAAGATAAGGAAAATAACATTACTCCCACTAGCTTTATGATATACACATGGCTCATCAAGATTTTGAGTGAAACCAAATTTCTTGATTTCTTCATCAAACTTCTTGTTCCATTGCCTTGATGCTTGCTTCAACCCATAAATGGATCTTTGAAGTTTGCATACACGCTTTGGAAATTTTGGATTCACAAACCCTTCAGGCTGCGCCATATAGATGTCCTCATCTAGGCGACCGTTTAAGAAGGCAGTTTTGACATCCATTTGCCATATCTCATATTCATAGTACGCAGCTATGGCTATAAGAATCCTAATAGCTCTAATGTCTGCTACAGGAGAAAATGTCTCCTCGTAGTCTATCCCAAAAGTTTGAGTAAACCCTTGAGCTACAAGACGAGCTTTATAGGTGTGTACATTGCCATCCATGTCAGTATTTATCTTATAGAGCCACTTACTTCCAACTACCTTAGCATTTGGAGGTAAGTCAACCTCTATCCAGACTTCATTATCTCTCATGGATTGCATTTCCCCATTCATTGCGACTTGCCATTTATCCTTTTCAGGACTCATCATAGCAACCTTATAGTTAGCAGGTTCACCAAGATCCCCTAACATATTTTCCTCAGCTTCTACGTTAAAACATAGGCGCTCAGGTGCACGCTTAGCCCTTGCGGATCTACGAATGGGAACCACTTCAACTTCAGGTGGAACACTCAGACTATCAGGTTCTACTTGAGGTTGGCTAGTGTTTTTAGAAGGTGATGTATCTTCTTGATCATCTTCCAGATCAGAAACTCTCCCACAGAATTCATGAGATATGAGATCCCTTTCAAGGAAGTCTCCATACCTAGCAACAATTACTTTGTTTTCAGGTGGAAAGTAAAAGTAGTAACCCATAGTTTCCTTTGGGTATCCTACGAAGATACACTTAACAGATCTTTGTTGTAGCTTATCAGCTGAGTCACGTTAACAAACGCCTCACAACCCCAGACCTTTAAGTAAGAAAAGTTGGGAGCTTTACCATACCACACTTCATAAGGAGTCTTATCAACCTTCTTAGTTGGAACCATATTCAAAATGCGAACAGCAGTTTCTAAAGCATAATCCCAAAAGGATAAGGGAAGAGTTGTAAGATTAAACATTGATCGCACCATGTCCAACAATGTACGATTTCTTCTCCAAGATACACCATTTTATTGTGGAGTATATGGAGAAGTGAGTTGCTGGACAATCCCACACTCAGCAAGATAATCTTTAAACTCTTAGCTTAAATATTCACCACCTCTATCGGATCGAAGAGCTTTAATCTTTTTTCTTAGTTGCAGTTCTACTTCACTCTTGAAAACCTTAAATATTTCAAAGACTTCATGTTTATGTTTAAGTAAATAAACATAACCATAACGACTGAAATCATCCGTAAAGGTTAAGAAGTAGCTAGCACCCTTCCTTGACACATGTCTTAGTGGTCCACATACGTCAGTATGTATTACACCAAGAAGATCAGAAGCCCTTTCTAAACTATTTGTAAAAGGTTTCTTGGTCATCTTCCCAGATATGCAAGATTCGCATTTATCAAATGATTTATCATTGATGTCTTGCAAAAACCCATCGTGTTGCAGCTTTTGCATGCGTTTCTTGCCTATGTGAGCAAGTCTACAATGCCAAAGATATGAAGAATCCAAATCACTTTTGATTCTTTTATTATTGATGCTAAAAACAGAATTACTTTTATCAATCACATTATCATGCAAATCAATTTCAACCACACCATTTACTGGAATAACATTAAAGTAAAAAACATCATTTAAAGAAACCGAAATTCCATAATCAGTAAATGTATGAATAAAACCAATATCTTTCAACAAGGAAACAGAAACGACATCCCTAAGGCCCTAATTATAGAAAGCGTGTAATGACAATCGTTCAAAGACAGTACTAAACCCGAAGGTAAAACTAAATCAAACGTTCCTATAGCTTTAACAACTGCATGTGCTCCATTACCCACGTGCAGGTATTGTTGTCCATAGGCGAGCTTCCTTGCACCTCTAAGTCCCTGCAGTGTATTACAAATGTGAATACCACATCCAGTATCATATACCCAGGAATTTATTTTATGAGGAAAAGCAAATAATTCTATCATCAAAAGAGTACCTGAAGTGCTAGCAACATTGCCAGCATTTTTATACCTCTTAGTACGCAACTCATCAAGGTAGAGCGGACAGTTCCTATTCTAGTGTCCTACCTCAGTGCAGTGATGACAAGCCTGATCCTTTTTAGGATTCTCACGCTTTTTGGGAGGGTACTTCTTGGGTTCTTGTTGATAAGCCATAACTTGTTTTCCCTTATCAACTTTACCCTTACCTTTCCCTTTCTTGTTCGCTAGCGGCTTATTAGGCTTAGAAATCCTACCCTTTTGAATAGCAAGTACCGTAGGTGTAGGAGCCTTCTTGGACAAACCTTTCTCGTAGTCAATGAGCATTGCATGTACCTCACTAACTGTCTTCCCCGTGCAATGCATATTGTAATTGCGCACGAAACCATCAAACTCCTTGTTAAGGGATATGTTGATAATGCCAATTTGTATGTCATTAGGGTAGACGTAATTAAGTCTCCCGAGCTGGTCCATGTAACTCATCATTTCCAGACAGTGGGCGCTCACAGGTTTCCCGTCCCCTTGCTTGCAACTATGTAGGGCATCTATCAAATCATACAGCTCTACAGTCACAGGCTTCTCAAACAACCAAATAAGTTCGGCGAGCATGTTGTGAGGGAAGTAATTCTCAAATTGTTTTTGCAAGTTTGGAGCCATACTTCCAAGCATAATGCAGGCGACCTCATTATGTTTATCATACTCAGTTTGCCATGCAGCTCGTGCTTCAGCAGTAGCATCAGCTGCAGGTTCAGGAGGACAAGGCATGTTCAAATAATCTAGTCTTTTGGCAACCCTCAAGACAATTCTGAGTTGCCGATACCAATCATTGAAATTTGCGCTTCCAGTCAATTTCTCTCGATCAAACATAGATTTGAACGACGAGGCTAGTGCAGTAGATTCAGCTTGAGCCATTTCTACAGAAAATAAAAGTTCAAAAGTTAGTACTTTCGATAAATAAACATTCAAGAAAATAAAATACCCTTTGATCAATATTCATATTAACCATAGAATTTTCCTTGAATTTAAGACCCTCATTATCATAGTTTCACCACATCAGTTGATCTGCTAGTGGTGAAAGTATAGAATAGGTAATTGTTGAAAAACAATAATTGACAAACAAGTTTTCAATTCCTAGAAAATATGGGATTTACAATTTTGCCAAACAATTATGCAAAACGTAAGCATGTTTTATCCCATCTTATGCCTTAAGTTATAGGTCTCACTAACTAACTTAATTAAGTTGTCTAATTTAGAAACTGCAAATTATTTAAGCTGAGGTCTCACACAACATAAAGATTCACCTTGTTATCGTAATCTAGCTCAAGGTCTCATATAACTAAATTACAACTTCAAGTGTTTCATATCATTAGATGGCATAAACTTAAATTTAAAGGGTACAATTTTTGACGTGTAATCAAAACTTATGTATAAAGAAGCATGCATACATCTCTATAACATAAAATTTTACAAAAAAACTTACTTATATTTTAATTGCTAAGATTAAATTCTACAAAATTTTAATCGATGCGTTGAGAAACTTACAACTTTGCACTAAGATGCTTCGTACATAAAATAGTTATACTAGGTAGCTCCAATCGAACGCACAGGGAGGCAGAGGACCAGGTACGCGCTGAAGCATAACCTTAGACATCCTTTCAGTGTGCGCACTTCTTTGAACCCCCTTTTGAGTTTGTTCTAGTGGGTGAGCCTTTCTAACCATTTAGTACAGTCGCATCAGTCGATTAAAAGTTCAAGATTTAATACTTAGAAAAACAAATCAATTTCGCCATTATTTAGTCCATTTAATTTTCTATTCATAAAAACCCTTTTTGCTTACTGACATGTCATACAATATAAACAAAAAAGCACTTTATTAAAAAACTAAACAACCTCAAATAATATATACATATAACTTAACAATTTAACGTATGTAAAACAATTAGCCACATGCATAATTATTTCGATAAAACCCTGATAAACATTTCTAGGCGTAAAATTAATGTATACATTAACTAGGGCTTTCACCTACAAGGTAAGTGAGCCACATGCATCGACAAGTCGATTGCGTAAGCCAAAGTCAATAATATACCATATAGCACATAACGAATTTTTATTAGATATATTGAGGTCTTCCCCAATTTAATATTTATCAAACTAATAAACATGTGTATATCACTTAATAATTAATAAAATAATAATCCATGGCAAAACATGCATGTTCCACCATGGATTCCTCATAACAATTATAATCCCAAATACGCATAATACATGGCACATAACAATTAATCATTAAAACCACATAAAATATACATGCAATCCTAGTGTTTCTACAAGTTTTACAAAAAAATAAAACCTAATCAAATAAAATAAGGGTAATCGACCCATATAAAAAAAATTAGGGTTTCAATTTTCAAAACCCTAGAAACCAATAAAAGCATGTAATAATCATAAAGATTCAACTTTTATGTGTTTCGGTAATTAATTACAACATATTAACGGCTCGCGATGCCACTGTTAGGTTTTACTAATCATAACAATTATTATAAACAAGTAAACATCATCAAAGCTTGCAGCAGAAGTAATAGGAATAATACTTGTAATTGAATTAACTGAATAAAAGAAAATGCGTACCTTTTAACAATTCAAGAAACACACACGATAACGTGAACGAGGGACAAAAACCCAAACCCTAACTTAGGGTTTATAACCAATCAACCCTTTAATAAGTCGAATACCAAAATCCCACAAACACAAATGTATTTGTTCTTCGTTCTTGTACACACGTACTAATATCGAATTGAAGTGAAAAGCTAGGTTCTTGATCACAAACAAACCAAACACTTGTTCTTGTGAATGTGAAAATCGAATCCCTTGGGGAATGGTATTACACGATCGGCCAAACACAAGGAGAAGGAAAGAAGAAGAGAAATTAGGTTTGCAAGTCACCAAGATTAGGTTATGAATGAATACAAGGGTTTGTATTTATAGGTAACCAATCTTGGAGAACAAGTTAAGCCTCCCATGGGCTTTTGCATACCCACGACCGGACAAGGATCCCAAGAGGAGTTCTAGATCCTTCTTGTCCACTAATTTCATCTCTAGTCCTTTTAGTTTACATTTAACGACCGTTAGTCTAAACTCGTTAAATATTAACTATCGCTATGTTTTATTTCGTGACAAATAATTAATAATAATAACGTTTATATATATTAATTATTTTAACATCAACTCTCATACGTAATGTGTGCAATCCCGAAGTCTCGAGTTCGAATCCGGTCATACGCATATTAAATTATATCCATAAACCTTTGAAAAACACGCTTCCGCTCATGTTGAAAGTTTGTAAAACTCCAGATTTATTTAGTTACGTATTTGTATTAGTTCTTCAAAGTTTCATGTCGTGACGATAAGTGCAAGTATATTTTCTAGAACCAAACGAGTCAAAAATAAGTAAAGTGCATGTCTAAGGAACTTATCCTGCAACTGGAAAGTTTGGCCGGCGGCCGAAGGCCTCATAAGGACTTTGGCCGGCGGCTCGACCCTTTTGGCCGGCGGCCAAATGCATCAAAAGGTTTTTGAGTCTACTTTAATATAAAAATAGTTCTAAAGCATGATTTTTGTTAGAATTTAAAAGGTACATATGAGAAGTAACACAAGGTTACTTTGAGTCATGTAGCTTATGTTTAAAAGGAATTAGTACAAGTTACGGGCATTTCAGTCAATTGAGTCAATTGCATACCTCTAGAAATGATAATCGCTTTATATCACTGTAGAGGTAAGATTCGGGTATGCTCGCTATTGACTAGAAGTTGTTAATTAGAAGATCTTATAACTGTCACAAGCTATAAATTTGTCTGAAAAAAGTAGATTGTTCTGAAATGAACCATGTCAAAAGAATTTGTGTAATAAGGCTTGTTTGGATATATTGAAATGAACCTGACAGGGTTTAGTCCTCAGAACGCCAATACACCGCCATCCCTACAACTGGTAAAAGTCACACCAGCATTAATATTGAATATAAATTGACCATCAAAATATATAAAAATAATAGGACTGGCCTTTTTATTTCACAAATGACTGAACAATACATTTCCCAACCCAATTTAGTTGTCACAAACACATACATACATACACATGGTAATTTTAACAAAATTTCTGCAGAACCCATTTTGCTTTTCACAAAAAACATACATCAGATAAAACTTCACACACACACACACACACACACACACACACACACACACAGATATATATAAATAATACAAATAAAAACAATTATTTTACATTGGTCGAAACTCAAGGCCACAAACAATGAGACCAGACATAACTCCTTCATGACTTGTAAATTTCATATCCATAGAAAGAGAGTCGTCCTTAAATTCAGAATTTGAGTAAAATTTCCACAATTGAATCTCCATCCATCCATCTTCCCTTTGTTTTGGAATCCTTGTAATCTCATGTATATTCAATGGGCTTGGGGTTATAAAATAAACAAATTCATCCTCGTTATTTTCTTGGTGGAGGACGTCCCGTACTTTTACTGGACAATGCAGCCCCCGACATTTTTCTGAAAGCTTGAACACAAGATAACACACATATTGTGTATCCGTTGACAACATTTGACTTCTAATAGTGCATTTGATATGAAACACATGTTGTGGTAAAAGCTCAATCACCTTCGGAAATCTGCATGTATGATATATTATATAAATACATACTTTTTAAGAACAAAAAAAAACTTTAGAACAGAAAACCAAATCCAAAGAATGAAACTTTTGAGGTATTCTCAAATATTTGGATTAGCATAGATCAGCATAGAGTGAATGAAACTAAGTTTAGTGGTTAAAGGTAAATGTAACTTTGTTTGTCTGAAAAAGCAAACCTGGTCTTCAATGATGGTTTTGAAGTAAAGAGGTTCACATTAGAAGCTTCGTACAAAGCCGCCCATGCTGAAAGCAAAAGAAGCTTCTTTTGGTTTACTTTGCCCAACCAGAACAATTCGTCGTAGTTTCTTTTTATCTTAAATATTTCTTCAAAGTTTGTTGGCAATTGTCGCACGCGATCCACATTGAAGTTAGATTTTAAGACTTGTTCGTGTTCCTTCAAATTTCCGGTTTCTTCATACAGCTATAAAAAGATTACGTTAAAACATGCAAGTTAGACCATGATTTTTTTTTCCTTCTAAGTTTCTTCATACAGCTATAAAAGAATAACATTTCAAACTTACTTTATCAGCGGCTCGAAATTCAATGCCTAGAACATAAATCGCACCATCTCCACAATAACATGGTGAAAAGGTTTTTATCAGAAACTCAATTATGAAATCTTTGTTCTGATTCAAGATTTGGCACAACTCAATCATTAGCCATTCCTTGTCTCTCCTTGTTGCAAAATATGCATGATGAATTTCACTCCCCTTTCTATAATTTAGGTTAATATACATCGGTTTACTTGAAAAGTTTCTTGAATCACAAAATTTGAAGACTAAATAGACCCCATAAACCACATTTGGAGATAAAAACTGAGCGTTTGTCTTGATTTTGATGTTCAATCTGGAAATATCAAACATCTTCACTACTGTCTCAAATCTGCACATATTATAAACATACAAGTGTCAATCAGTCTTAGCCTTATTCCCGTAACTTTCTACTTTCAGATTTCTTATTCTTTAGACCCAAAATAAATGACAATATTTTTGAAAATTTGTTTATAATCAATACGTAGTATTATAATTTGATGTATCAATAACCTTAAATAAACTGCAAAAGTTGTCCCTGTGGTGTAACCAAATTGCATGTTTCATCCATATTGTTTCTAAAGTTCAGGCACCATCCCTATGAGAAAGTTACGTGTGCAATTTTGGTCCTAACCAAAGTTGATCCAGTTGGAGCATAATTATATACTTAATGAGTTGTAATTTTCATTGACATGTGTGATTGGGGCGTTTGCTGAAGATCTATTTGTGACTTGTATTTGTTCTTGTTCAAAACCTATAATGAAAGCATTTGGTTAAGTTTTATGGTCACAATGTGTTTGATCATAATTTTTTTACTAGATAAATAAAATAAAATTGGTTCTACGGACTTCAGACAGCAGGTAAATATAAAACATAAGACCAAATATTAGACTATAAAAATCCCTTGAGAAAACCTTGAAACCTTCTAATCTAAAGTTGGTTTACTTGGCAATTTACTTTTCTGCTACTATTCCACATAAAACATAAAGTGCCAAAGTTATCAATGTCGGGGTATCATTACTTTCTTGCTTAAAAGAGAATTGTTTTGTCAAAAATACACAATTTGTCAAATAGCTTCCAGATGCGCAAAAAAATTACATGTATTGCCAACGTTCCCGATTATATAATGCATTACACTGTAAGAAACAAAAACCACTTGGCAAGTTCCAAATACATAGGTATGCTGTAAACTAATTATTATGCTACTGTAAACCACTTGTCTTGCATAAAACGTAAAGTAAGTTAATTCTTTTTTTTTTTTTTTTTTTTTTTTTTTTTTTTTGTAGAAAAGGTATACTTAAATAAACTTCCAACAACAATGCATATGTACGCTTATCTCTTGATGCTAACAAATATAGAGAGGTAGAGAGAATAACCTTGATTCTGGAAGAGATATCCATTCATGTGGACAACTGTTTTTGTAAGAAAAAGTTGCCGCTGAAACCATTTTGTTTCTTTCTCCATTACCCACGAATGACAACAACTGTTATATAACAAAAGAAAATCAGACTTGATTTCTGTGATGTGTAAATTCATGTGTGATTTTGAAGTTTACCTCAAAAAGTAAAAGATACATAAAACACAGCAAGCACAAAATAACTGATATGTGATATAATAAACTAATTACCACTTTGTCCTGTTGAAGGAGGATTCCATCTGAAAAGATGTTGTACAGATCCTCTTTCTTGATGGTAGAATAATCTTCAGGGCACTTGGACATCTGGATTATTTTTTTATAGTCTTTAGGCAATTTCGGCTCCCATATCTCATAATCCTCCTGTAAATTAATTAAACAGTTAATAAGCTCATATTTCATACAATCACATTTCCACCGGTAAAGAAAGTACTAAAGACCTCCTACTAAACATGGACAACACATTTTTTTTCTGGATCACGTAAACTTGTTGTCTTTTTCATTTTGACATTTGATTTATTTTTTGTTTTGATTGATACAAAAAGACTATCTTATTAAAAAATATGTTTATTTATCATATGTTCTATGGTTCAACAGCACTTGTTTGAACAATAGAAGTGTAAAACTTATTTGAATATCCATGAATATAGTAACAGATTTTTATATGAAACGAATGGTAGCATAATTTGAAATAATTATATAAACCTACCTGAAATTCCAATGCTTTCTTGAGTTGTATGACCACTTCAGCTGCCGTTGGCCGTTTTTCTCTCCTGTGATGTAAGCATTTAAGGGCAATCCTTGTAAAGGTAATATATGACTGTGGCATAATTTCTTCTTTGATACCCTCAAACACCAACTTATCAAGTTTTTCTACATAATAGTGGTGTTTCACCAAAAAGGGTAAATAAAGATGGTCATCATCTAGCTTTTCGGATGATAGTTTCCCACACAATATGTCAAATAAAACCGCACCCAGTGAGAATATGTCAGACTCTTTAGTTAAGAAGCCTGTTTTTGAGTGCAGTGGGTCACGATAGCCGATTGTGCCCGTAACATTGTCGATGACATAGTCTACATTCTCATTTGTTGGGCATACTAAGGAAAGCCCAAAACCGCTAATTTTTGCTTTCCAGTCATCAAATAGTATAATGTTGCTGCTGCTGATGTCCCTATGTATTACCATATCTGGACTTGAAACAGTCTCATGAAGAAACTCCAACGCAACCGCAATATCGATGCATATTTTAAGCCGCATCACCCACGTAAGACTATCATCGCTCAAGTACTTATCAAGACTTCCTCTTGATGCATACTTGTATACAATAATTTTCTCATCCTCTTCATCACAGTAGCCTACAAGACCAATGACATTCTCATGTTTATACTCCATTAGGATTTCCAGCTCTGTCATAAATTCAGCTTCTCCTTTAGCAGACTTCCCTTCCAACCGCTTTGCAGCAATGATGTTAGGTCCATGAGCTTGAGTAACTCCTTTGTATATGTTCCAAAAACCTACATGTCCAATGATATTCTCTTGACTAAACATTTGCGTGGCGAACTTTATGTCTTTAAGTGATAGTTTGAGGTTGTCCTTGTGGTTCTCCTGAGAATTGTTGGACAGTCAATCGATTTGGTAATATAAAAACAAAATGAAACTACTTTCCATTTAGAATTCATTTTTTATTTTTTATCTTTTATTTTTATTTTTTTGCATTTTAGGTTCTCAGTTCCAAGTTATGTCGACGTTATGGTTGTAAATCAAGGTTGGTTGTTGGAATTTCCAAACTATAGAAAAAAAAGCATATATACATGGACGAGAAGAGTCAGGAGGTTTACCGGCGAATCAACATCACGTCATTAAGTTAAATTACTAAGTTAAATAAAGTTTAAGATCAAAACAAATGAATCGAAAAACTTAAGCTCACAAAAAAAATAAAAAATAAAAATAAAAAATTCTTAAACGGTAAGATCGTATATTGAGTAGAAGTTTGAGAAAATGTTGTTTAAACAAAGTATGATGTATGAAATGTCACATATTGCTATCAAGATATGAAGATTTAGAAAGTTGGCTTTTAAAATTGTGTTAATGGCTTAAAAATGTATCATACTAGCCACATTTTATTATTGTGTGTACTCAACTTTTTTTTTTTTACTGAATTTTCATATTATGATCATTGTGTGTAATTTGTGATTATTCTGCTATGTAAAATGACTATTTTACCCTTAAAAAATTTGACAAAAAGTAAGGGTAAAATGATCACAAAATACACACAACAATCAAAATTTGAAAGTTCATTACACACACAAAAAAAGTGTCAAGTACACACAAAAAAAGTGTCAAATATGATACATTTTCAAGCAATTAACTCTTTAAAATATTGACTTACTTGAGAATCTAATGCTTTTTTGAGTTCGTTGATGACAACTTCTATTTTTGGACGTCGCGCTTGAGTTTCTGCTACACATTGAAATGCGACTTCTAAAAATATGTCCAAAGACTCTTTATTGGGTCCTTTACTTAAAGAAAAGACATGTTCATCGGTCTCCTCCTTTATCTTTTGATCAACAATTTCCATTATTGTTCCCTTTTCAAAATGATCTCTTGCAATTGGTGCAATTCCTTTCTCATTCACCTTGGTGTACACAGAATCATATGCCAACCTCCCAGTCAAGATCTCAAGCAACACTACTCCAAACGAATAAATGTCCGATTTCTTATTTAGTTTGCCATCCTTCTCGTATTCTGGATCCAAATACACATATGTACCTGCAACCGTATTTGTGTAGATAGTGCTGGCCGTTTGATCAGCTCGGTGGAATGTGGAGAGCCCAAAATCCGCAATCTTTGCCTTCCAATCATCTACCAATAGAATATTATCACTCTTAATGTCACGGTGTATCATCTTTTGTTTGCCATGATTTGTGTTGTTGTGAATGTAGTTCAAACCATGTGCAATATCAAGACATATCTTTAGGCGTCGCAACCAATTAAGATTAGCCATTTTATCGCTGCTTCCCAAATAGTTTTCAAGACTTCCTTTCGAAGCATGCTCATAAACCAGGATCATTGAACCATTACCTTCATAACAAAAACCAAGAAGAGAGATTATATTCTCATGCTTACAGCTAGTTAGAGTTTCAATTTCTGCAATGAACCCTTGTTCTCCTTCTTGATTGTTAATGCGCTTTATGGCTACCGTGCTTCGTTTTCTGGGTAAATCGCATTTATCCACCCCTTCTTTCGATGAGTAATTACTGCTGTCAAAATGTTCAAGATCTGCTTTGTACACTTTTCCGAATCCGCCTGAACCAATGCAATATGTATCGTCAAAATGATTGGTAGCCTCGTTTATAAGATCTAGTCCAATCTTCAAGTATTCCAAATTCTCCTGCAACATTATAGAGTTGTACAACACAACATTAATGCTAGTAAGAATTGGAGTGATATTAATAGAAGAGAAGTTTTTGTGATCGACTGATAGTTATAAAACGGTAAATAATGGTTTTATCCCTAAATTCAAGTTGCTTGAAAACTAGTATTTTGACTTTTTGAGGAAATATATATGCAACTCTCCCAAATTTAAATGGTTTAACCCAATGGTTATAAGACCTTTTAAAAAAGCATTACCTAAAAACTAAAGCCTGGTATGATTTGTTATAAGTTAAGGATTAAAAAGATGACTTTCATCCCTAAACTATCACCTAAAAATACATATGACAAAAAGATCAACATGTATGACAAGATTGAAAATGGAGATTAAGAAGATAATACATATGCAGTGATTCAAATGATTATTGAAGTGGGAATTAGTTGAAGAATGTATTAGTTATATCTCATTATTATTACTGTACTTAATAATTTTAAGTTATTACTCTCTCCGTTTTAAATTAATTGGCACAAGAAAATAATACACAGTTTATGAAAAGTGGAAATATTAGACTTTTCAACCAATTAATTGGCACAAGATCATTTTCAATTGGTTAAAATGAGAAATGAATAATTATTTTGGGACATTCTAAAAGAGAAAATTGGACTACAATTTTGAGACGCAAAAAGTAATTTTTATTGAATTTGCTTTCGTTGTGTGTTCTATAAATGTATGAAATGGAATCAAGTTTGTGTCTGTAATTTGTATTGTTTTAGTTTAGTTACTTGACTTAGTTATATAATAGGAGGAAGACAAATTTAGCTTTTGGTTAAAAAGTTCTGCTAATATGCAATAACTTTCCACTATTTTTAGCTGTTTCTCTATTAATTCAATTTATTTATAAAACAGAACACAGTTATTACATCATTACTTATTATCACTGAAGAAATCTCTTGAATGCGTTCAAAATGAACCCACAATTAAAGTTTTATTGAAAGAAATTTATATTATATATACATCATAGTATATTAGCTTTTTAATTTAAGTATAAGCTTTTCAAATTATAATATGTTTGTCCACATAAATACAAAACTTAAGCCAACACAAATTTTGAGTTTAACGAAAATGTAATGACAAAAAGGTTTTGTTAGTTTTAGATTAAAGAAAATACTTTTGTTCGGTTGAACCGTGAGGTCGATTTGGATAACAAAAAACCATCAATTCAATCTGGTTTTCAAATAAGTAAGAACTTGGCCACGTCTTGCCGGATCTCCTAACCGATTCCGGTTTATTCGGTTGAACCGCGAGGTCGACCCGGGTTTTAAAACATTGGCTTCATGCTTAATGTCATCAGTTCAAATGTCTTTCACATAATTTTAACTTCAAACTTTGATCGGACCAAGTTTTACCTTTTTTGTCTTTTAATTTTTATACTCTTTTACAATTCAATTGAATGGTGTCTGACTTTATGCTTTATAACTATTAGACAACATAAAGTAAAATGAGATGTATGTGTATATTTCAATACTTTTATAAGAGTTTCTTATTTGTTGTTTCTTTTATATAAGATTCTGACCGCTACTTCTTTGAAAATATTAATATTAACTTACTTACGATATTTACAAGTACATCTTGAGAAATATAGTCTCTTTGAAAGTTTTTATCATATTAACTTTTTTTTTCTTCATGTTATTAACTTATACAAAACTATTATCTATAAATGTAAAGCTATTAAGTCACATCAATAACTATTTAAACTTATTATTCGTTTAATAATACAAAGATCGTGCCATAGTGTTTAACATTTGTTGAGATAATCCGTTATTATTTTTATATATTGAAAATGTACGCAGTACATATTTTTATTACATGCTTAGCTCAAACAATATATTTTCTCACTTCCACTTACTTTAATAACACTCATTCACCCCATTTATCATAAAATTCTTAGTTTTATATAATACTTTTTAGTTCTATGATATTATATTCTAAGAAATATAAAATACATGCAGTGTTAAAAGATTATAATAATGACCAAAGAGCTTGTGTCACAACAGTACCCTATGTTTTGTGAGAAATTCAAACCAAATAGTTGTAAGTTCAAATCATGTGCTTAAGACATGTGAAAATATTATGAGATATTAAAATTGTTGTTTAAAAAAAGATTCTAGTGATGTAAAATCAAATGACATAAACATTTTAGTAAGGTAATAGTTTCATCTACGTCTTTGGAAAAGTTCAAAATTACGTCAGTATCCTTATAAAAATTTAAAATTACATCAATATCCTTTAGAAACTCTAAAATACAAAAATTAATCCAAATAACCAATTAAATTAGAATCAAAGAAATACAATATTATTTCTTCATATCTAAATACTTTTTAACATAGTAAATTACATTTTTATCCCTTAAGCCCTAATCAAATAAATAACTTTTTCTTTCATCAGATCCTAGTTTTTTTTCTTTTCTTCCTGGACTTCACATCCATCCAAATGCCACTTCATACTCAAAACAAATTAAAATTGCTGATTGTTTGACTAATACTAATTGGGTTTAATTATTATTAACTTGAAAGTTGAAAGAAAAGAAACAATAGTATCTTTCTAAATTCCTTACGAATTTTAGAATCAAATCTAGCAGAAACATTTCACATAGGTTGCTCCAAAAGGTGAAATGAATTTATTCTTAATGCATTTTAATAAAAAATGCCTATTGTTAAAATTTGAAAACATTAACATAAGATATAAGTGAAAAAATAAAGTGCTATGGTAATTTTGTTTGAAAATTTTGAGAGTGATCTTCATCTTCTGAAGTTTTGATGATGAATTCATCTGTTTTAAATTGTCAGTATTTTGTTAATTTTAATTGTTTGTAAATGTTTGGAAGAAGGGTAAAATGGTCATATATCTTGCTAAATTGGAATGTTTAATGTGAAAATAATTTAATTTGGCGATTTGGATAAATTTATGTATTTTAAAACTTTAAAAGAACAATCATGTAATGTTGATTTTTGTAAATATATTGATGTAATTTCAAAGTTTTTCAAGGATATTAATAAAATTCTCTCTTACAAGAAACGTACAATTGTCTTATTTGTAGCGAGGATAGATAGTGGATTAGTGATTATATGGTTAAAAAGATGATAACGTACTGTAGCGAGGAGGATAGATAGTGGATTAGTGCAATAACATCGGCCTTAAATTAAAAGTTAAAGTAGATTAGTTGCGTACCTTCAATTGAATGGATGATGTACGTTTAGCTGGATTCTCATGCTTCCACTGAAGTTCCAAAGCTTTCTCAAGTCTTCTGACAACCTGATCAATGTATGGACGATCTGCTCTTTTCTCTTTTATGCACCAATATGCTGTTTCCGAGAATATTTTTAATGATTCTGGGTGCATCTGTTTCCGTAAATGTGGATCGATCATACCATCCAAATCAGATTTGCCCAATTTACTTAATAATCCCTCTCCCAACTTTTCATTAGGAAGAACGGCTCTCCGTCCGCACAAGACTTCAAATAATACAACTCCAAATGAATACACATCTGATTTGTGGGTTACACCGCCGGTCTTTTTGTATTTTGGGTCATGGTATACATTCTCGATAATATCACGAGTAGGAAGAAGACGATGCCTCCGAGCTACTGTATTTTTCATCGAAAGCTCAAAGCCAGATAACTTGGGTTCCCATTCTTCATCAAGTAAAATATTTGAGCTCCTGACGTTGCAATGTATGACACTAAAATCTCGTTCAGGATCATAATGGATGTAACTCAATACCTTCGCAACACCAACGCATATCTTCAACCTTTGCATCCATGTGAGGGTCAGGCCATTAAATTTCTTCGCAACACCTACGCACATCTTCAACCTTTGCATCCATGTGAGGGTCTGGTACTTAGTTAGATACATTTCGAGATTTCTGTTGGCCTCTTTCTTGTATATGATAATCTTCTCCTTATCACCAATAAACCCAATAAGAGACACTAGATTCTTATGTTTGAGACTAGAAAGCATCGAAATTTCCGTCCAAAACCTATTGCTCTCATCATATACATATGTTGTATTGAACCTCTTTACAATAATATCGATGAATTGTTGAGAGCGTAAGAGATGGCCTGTGTAAATTTCTCCAAGTTTAAAATTTTGGATGAAATTCTCAACAACAAAATCTGTGGCACTGAGTTTTAAGTGAGAAAGATCTTTGAGGAAATACTTTGTCTTTTTGCAGACATGGGACTCAACAGGTGCAGATATGGAGGTCATTGATCCCTATATGTACCAAACAAGACAACTTTACAAGTGTTCCAAAAATGACATGTGTAGATATGGAATTCACTTATCTAAAAAAATCAATTACCACAACAAACACTTCTCACACTCAATTACAAAAACAAACACTTTCAAAAGAGTTTATCAAAATCGACATTTTGGGCGATCGAGCAAACCATTTGCTCTCTAATTCATTTCAGCCACATATCCTCGCTAAAAGACAAAATACACAGAGCAAATGCTTTGCTCTCCCTCCCAATTGCTCGCCGCTGTCGATTTTTGTAACTCGCCTTTCGATGGTCCATTTTCATAATACGTGTGTATATACGTTCATTTAAAAAACTCTCTTTCTAAAATTCCATAGACTTGCAACAATAGTACTGTAATAATTACCTTGTCATGATTGGATGACGTATCTTCAACTTCGGCCACAAATATGGAGTGTTCCTTTAATATCATAAATACAGTAATAAGTAAACAATTTTAATAATGTTAATATTAATATTAGGGTTAATTGCTTGAAAATGTATCATACTTGCCACTTTTTGTTATTGTGTGTACCGAGCTTTTTTATTTTCTATTGTGTGCAATGAACTTCAATTCCGATTATTGTGTGTATTTTGCGACTAATTTACCCTTACTTTTTTCAAATTTCAAAGGGTAAAATGGTCATTCTACATCGCTGAATAGTCGCAAAAAATACACAAAAATTGAAATTTGAAAGTTCATTGCACACAATAAGAAAAAAATAAGTTCAGTACACACAATAACAAAAAGTGACAAGTATGATACATTTTCAAGCAATTAACCTTTAATATTATCAATAAATAGAGATCATTTATAATGAAAAAAAAGAAGATGAAATATGAAAGAGAAAACCGTCTTACAGCATTTTGACGTTCCATTTGAAGTTTCAAGGCTCTCTCAAGTCTTGCAACAATCTCATCTATATTTGGGCGTTGTGACCTTTCTTCATTTAAGCAGTCATATGCTACATCTGCGAAAACATTGAATGATTGCGGATCCATTTGGCTCCACAGAACCGGATCAATTATTTCATCTAGTATTTTCTTTTTATAATGGAAAAAGACCAGTGTAGCCAAATACTTATTATCTTGATCGTCAATTATTGATTCCCTACCACACAATAGTTCGAACATTACTATACCAAAGGAGTACATATCTGACTTGTGGTTCACACTTTTAGTCTCAATATATGTTGGGTCTCCATACCCATATATACCCCTAACTGTAGTAGTATGGAAAGAATTGTGCCTATGAGATGCTATAATCTTCATGGAACGTTCAAAACCAGATAACTTGGGTTCCCAGTATTCATTTAATAAAATTGTTGCATTGTTGATTTGCCGGTGTATTACGCTGAAATCACGTGGCTCGTCATAATGAATGTAGCTCAATGCATGTGCAATACTGACACATATCTCCAATCTTCGCACCCATGTCAACAATATCGGGTCACTTAGATAGAAGCCGAGACTTACCAGGAAATTAGACCTGGTAATGATGATCTTCTCATCATTCTCGTCACAAAACCCAACTAATGAAACTAGATTTTTATGCTTGAGACTGGAAAGCATCGAAATCTCCATCCAAAACTCTTGTCTAATAATATCATCCCATTCTTTATTCCACCTCTTAGCATGGATATTAACCCACTCACCGGACCACCAGAGCTCCCCCTTGTATTCCTTTACAAACCCATATTCTCTCATGAAATTTTCTTTAGCGAAGTAGTTGGTGGCGTACAAGATATTGTTATAGGGGACTCTGAGGTGAGCAAATTCTTTGCTGGGTGATGAAGTTACTAAGGAGTTTATCTGTAAAATAGTCAAGTTAAAATGTGAGTTAGAAAAAAGGAGTTTATTGAAGTTCATAATAATGCCTACAAATTGTTCGATGAAATTCCAAAACCTTTTTCTAAAACATGTTGAGCCATACATTTTGCCTTCAATGTTATTTGATCTTATATTGAGAAGGTTGTTACCCACTGATAACTGCTTATATAGTACAGTAAAAGAATAAAGAATTTAGAAGGTTGTTACCCATTTGACCCGTAGCATTGTTTCAACTTTTAAAGCAGATCAGCAATCCCAAAAGGTTGTTACCATTGATTGCATACAATATTGATAAGGGGTTTGGGTGCGTGTTGAGTTTAGCTGTCATACGTTATTTCGTTGAGTATTCTTTTCTGAAACTAATACATGTCTTAAGTTTTCCGTTTATGCCTCTGTTAGGCAATATAGAGGCCAAGGGATCATATTAAATTAGTATACTGACAAAACTGAAGGCTAAGATAACCAAGGTCAAAAGGATTATTATCGGTAATATTGAGAAGTTAGTTGTTTCGTTTTCGTGATGTTTTGTTTATTGGCCATCATTTAGCTACCTTTTTTCGTCTTTTTAACGTGTCGGTTTTTGGTGTTTCATGGTGCCTATGGGATATTAACGTTACTTATATTGGCTGAGGTTACTAGGTATGTTCTGTTTAATCTCTTACATTAACTTCTGTGTGTGTCTGGGTTGACTTGAAAAAAAAAATTTGTCCAAAAAAAACTGATAGTCAAATATGTTTTATAAAAAGGATTAATAAAGTTTTATTCACTAAAAATACACTGTGGGTGACAACCAAGTCTTAACCAGTGACCTAATTGACCTTTTTTTCTTATCAGTTATTTGTTTTTTATCGCCACAAAGAGACAAACCTTAACCTGGACAAACTAATTTACAAGTAAATGAGTCGAACATGTATAAGGGAAGTTGCGTCATAAGTCTGTAAATATTTGTGGTTTTCTTTTGTAGATAACTTTGAAATGGAAAAATACTTGGAGATTAGAGTCCCTAAAAAACAACACAACCAAAAGGGGATGTACAACTCATATGTAGCTTACATGTAATTTTGAAGAAAATTAGTTTTGATCTACAGTTTGGACAAGCTACAGTGCAAGGCCATATATACTACCTTGTGTATATCGTAATGAACTTGCTAAACTACAGGTAGATTTTATAACGGTACTACTTTTGAAAATTTTATTTTACTTTGTAACTCAGCATTGCAATCTCCTGGTTTCTAATTGTAATCGTCTAACAGGGACACTCCCCATTTTCATATAAAGGTTTGCAGGACGTCCTATCAAAATATTGGTTGGGTGGTCATAGTTCACAAATGTTTGCAGACATCAACAAGTACTTTTACTATACTACTTCTCTTTTTTCAATGCTCTGAAACCTGGTTGAACCCCGCTGGTTCGACCGGTCGAACTGGTTCTTTCTTAGATAACGGGTCAAAAGAAACCGGTTTTTAAGAATTCAATACCCAGTGTGACCCGCCGGGTTTTACCCGTTTTTATAATTGCTGCTGGGTCTGTCATTAAATCTTTTATATGTGTTCCAAATTGCTTTTTACAAGTTTGTAAAGGCTTTAAAAGCTGTTTGGACAGTCTTATATGCTGTTTTAACAACTTTTATATGTTGTTTGGACATAGCCTTTACATGGCTGTTTGGAAACAAGTTTTTGCAGCAATTACATATTTGTATGTTGTTTTTTAGCAGCAATTAAAGCTTTTATATGCTGTTCCGACACAGTTTTTTACAGCAACCATGTTTTTTTTGCAGCAATTACATGTTTGTATGCTGTTTTTTTTACAGCGATTGGCAATCAGATACTTTTAAAGGTTTGTGTGCTGTTTTTCAGAGCAATTACACGGTGTTTGGACATCATAAAGTTGGATGTTTGGACAGGTATATATGTTTTAATCTTCGAATAGTTCCTAAGAGTTAAAACTTTAAATGAGGCTATAAGTGTGTTAAACACAGCATGCGCATGATATTATACTCTTTGATTCAGGATATTCTCTGAGAGTCGAATGGTCTAATTGTGAAACTGATCAGAGGCTAATAAGGTACTAGGAGTTTTTTTGGTCCTCATATACAAAGTTGGCTCTTTTTTTTATCACTTTGCAGGGCTTAAGTTAACGACGACTAGAATTATAAAGCATTTTCCAGAAAGAGCGGGCCATTTTCAAATGATACTAAATTTGAGTAACTAATTGGATGATATTTGTAAATTCGTAATATTGTGGTAATTTTTTTTAACAGCATTCAATATATCTCCATCATTGTCTTGACGTAAAATTTGGTTCTGTCATTATCTTAGGTTCATTTCCTCAGGTACTCACATATTTCGGACACCTTGTAGCTGGTGTTGTTGCATCGGAAATACTCATAATAAGACCGAAAGTAAAGCCAATGGAAAATGTATGATCTCTTGTCTGCATATTTAACCATGAACAATGGTATCACATCATCATATATCTTCCCAGCGCTTCACTAACTTAATTTTACTTATTGGTTGTTAGCTGTTTACAAATATACATATTTGGACATGTTATTTCAACTGGATTTGCACTGGAGTTGCTAGTCATCAATGGAAAATGTATGACCTCTGTTGCAATTCTCCACGTACCCATTTGGTTGGAATGGTATAATGAAAATTAACCAAAATCAGTTTGTGGTTTCTTTTTAACAGATACTTGTGTTGGCCCAGCAAGTTGCTAAGCCAATTGTTTACGTAAAATGGGTGATTAGCAAATAAGCTTTGGTGTGGGTGGCGGGTCAAATAATACAGGTTTGGATTATGTTAACCATCATATCCATATTCTTATTCTCTTTGTTATTCTTCATATTAGTTTAAGCCTTCATGCATACACAGTTGTGACATAAGTCACACTAAAAGGGTTTTAATCATATATTTGTGTACTTTCGTTTAAAAATAATCATAAATAATTCATAAGTGTCATCTTCTTCGATAACTATTTTTATTCATACAATATAAAATGATAATTACACAAAAATGTAAATAATAATTCGGAAATACAATACGACTAATTATTATTTTAAAAATTCATATGAAAAACTTGTCACTATTAAGTTACATAATATAACTGTTATATATATTTAATTACAAGAAAAATAAATTTTCAAAAAGTCTTACGAAGCGGTAAATAAAAGAAATTCATAAAACTTGTCTCTAACTTACATAGTATAACACTACTAGAAATTGGACCTTCACTGACGGAATTTCCGACGGACAGAAATCCGTCGCTAATTACCGACAATGTTCCAACAGATCAGCGACAAATGTTTATGTGCGACTCAATTCCGACGGATTTCCAAGAGATATGATTTCCGTCGGAAATCTGTCACTAAGCTACATTATTTACCGTCAACTTTCCTTCAGTGTACCGACATCTATGTTTATCTGTCACTATTCCATCAGAAATGATTTAATTGTGTTCAATTTATATATATATTTTTTATTTCCGTTGGAAATCCGTCACAAATTAGTATCATTTCCGAGGGAATTCTGACAGAAATATTAAAAACATGTTTGTTGTTTATTGCTAACTTTCACAGTATTATTTGATATATGGAACGATATATAAAATTTGTTATAAAGATTTAAATTTCAACTATGATCTATGGATTAGTTAATTTCAAATCTTCTGTTTGTTTATAAATTTTGTTGGGCCCAATTGCTATTGGAGTCACTGGACATTCCTAACTAGGCTTAACATGAGAAAAAATCATTTCAATTTATTCGTATACCATAGGAAAATTTATTAGACTTTGATTACTTTTAACAACATTTCTTAGCTTAATTACAACTATTGTTACATTCAAAAACTTAGGTTATGTTTGGCGAGAGCTTAGATGAGGCTTATTGAGGCTTGGGCTTTTAAACTAAGCCGGCTAATAAAATAAGTTTTATTTGTCATAGGGCTTATGGAAGGGCTTATAAAAAAAGTCGGCTAAAAACTTTAACCCCCATAAAAAGGGCTAAAAACTTTATCATGGGGCTTTTGAAGAATAAATTACGTATTTACCCACAAAAATATCTAACATATACAAAAACTCATTTAATTGTGTCAATTTTAGTAATTTTGCAATAATAAATTTCAACCCCAACTCATTTGCCAAACAAGTTTATAAAAATACAAATTTTAATTTCAGCTTATAATATAAGTCTCAGCCCCAGCCCCAATATCAACGCATTTTGCTAAACATACCCTTAAACTAACATACGAGCAATAATATCACCAATTTAAAAATAAGCATTATCTACTCTTTAAAAGTTATTTCTTCAAAATACTTTGACCATTCATAACAAAACATTCATTTTTAACCGCATTAAACATAAAACAATTCCCAACTTTTCACTTTCCCTCTAAAACAGATTTTACTGTTCCATCTCCATCACTTCGCCATCGTTCGCAAGCGTTGGTTGTTCGCCCGCCGTTAACCACATCGCCACCATTCATCCACCATAATTCACCCGCCGCCGTCGTCGTACGCCGTACCACATCGCGGCCATTCATCCGCCATAATTTGCCCGCCGCCGTTGTCCGCCATTAACCATATCGCCATTAACCATATCACTTCCATAAAGGTTTAATTCTTCTGTTTCAATTGTGTTTATGATTCTGATTATCTGATATGTTATCTGGTGTGATTGTATCTGTGTTTGTTTTGCCCTAATTTCGATTGTATTATTTGCCCTAATTTTTGCTTCGTTGTTGTTAATGAGTGTTTGGATAATCGGATAAGCGGAATTAGTTTCATTCAAGCTCAAACTGGATAAATTTTGATTGTTTTAGAATATATGCGTAAAAATGACTTCTAATTCATTGGATGAATAGAATCAGGTAATAATGTTTACGCTTTTTTTCCTCAAAGAAATGTGTTGCTTTTTAGATGTGATTTTATAAGGTGAAACTTTTGCGTCTTCAGTGTGATGCTATATAGGCATTTCAAACTAGCTGATGTGAGGGAGCGCAACAAATGAGGCGCCGGGAGCGAAGCACTAGAGTACATCACACCTAGCTCAAAACAAGTGACGGTAATTTATTTTCATTTCTGGACATCTTGCATGATATGGTTGAAATAGTGAAGCAAAAGGTGCTATACATGTTTTCTTTTGTGTTACAGAATGTTTCATTTATGGTAATTATGATTTGTCTTTGTATAGTTAATTTGGTCATTTTTGTATATAGTCAGATTTAAATGTACGAGAAAAGATTCTGATGTTGTTAGATACTTGGCAAGAGGCTTTTGGTTGACGGAAGGAAGGTTTCCTCAGTACTACGTAGCATATGACGAACTCAAGGTGATTGGTCTTCTATTTTGTGCGTTATTTTTTGTGGCATTTGTTTTTTTATTGAAAAATAGAATATGATAATCAACTAGTTGTGCTCGTGTTCTGTTATTCAAGGATATAGATAATCACTTCTTATAGTAGTGTTTAGCAAGTTATGATTATAAAAGTGATTGAGACAGAGGCAAGATCTAATATGGAACTGTCCAATTTGTCGGTGGAAATACAAGTGTAAAATGATGCAGCTTGTTTATATTGCAAATGAATCTTTATACATAGGCTAGTTGTTATTAGAGTTGGACTTTACTTATTTATCATCCTCTCAGATTTCTGTAGAACCGATGCAGGGGAAGAAGGCTGAGCATAATGGTATAAAAATAGAGCTCCTTGGTCAGATTGGTGAGTTTTCTACCTACAGTTATAACATAGACCTCCTCATCTAACCTTATTTTCTTCTATTCCTTGGAACATATGAGATTTAACCTCTTCAAATGTAGATCAGGTAGTTTTTTTGGCAAAAATCTGCCTTTGCTAGAAGATATTAAGTCGTCCTTACAAATTAAAAACTAGTTGTTGCTTAAAAAACCTGATAATTAACAATTTGATAGGCTGTATAAGCTTAGACTTTTCTATTCCTTGGTTTGATACAAACAATGGTTTGATAATAATATCAATCGCTTCATTTTCCCTCTAAACACTTCCCTCTCAAATCAAAATTCACCAACACTTATACTAGTTATATCAATCTCACTTCAAAGATTTTCCCCAATTTTATTTCCCCCCAAATTTTCCCCAATGTGAACTGAGATTGCTTTATTCAGCTTCTTTGTACACCAACTTGCGCCTTCATGCTATCAAAGCCATCAGGTATTATTATTGAAATTAATTACTGTTATCCACACATAATTATATGATTTTAGTGCAAGTGCTTCGCTATCCGTCAAATAACTAAAATATCATTCACTAATCACAAAGTAGGGGGATGATCAAGGCTATCGATCTTCTTACACTGTGACATAGGAATACAGTTTATCTATTATATAAGCTAACTACTAGCTTTTCAAGTCCTTAAGCACATACCTTGATGTGACATTCTCTTTCATAATACATATTCGATCATTACATTCTTTTTCTTTCACCCGATTCTGCGTACTTCTTATTTTCACGTTTGTGAGTCAATTTATAGGCCTCTTGTGCTTAGTTCATATTCATTTGTAACCTAAACGGTTGTTCATTATGTAGGAGGTTGTGCAATATGTAGGAATGACTTGTATCCTATTTTTATCCCAGTTTTAACCTAAACCTGTCTAACAATAATGGCTGCGCAGGTAATAATGAATGTGCTTTGCGATATTACTCCATGCTTACCCGTGTTTTGTTGGGGGGCTTTTAAAAGAGACAATATGAGAAATCAGAAGGGAAGGTTTGAGTCACATAAGTTAACGGGCTGATAGTCTTTTTAGTCTAAAGAATGACTCAGCATAGCGCCCTTCATGCATTTTTAATGCTGTTTCGTGGATCTCTTCTTTATTCATCCTGATTTCAATCTTAATTCAAGTTTACAAAACCAATTAGCTCCATCTTTTAGCTCTTAAATAACAGTGACATGAAACTTGTATAGCAAAAACTCTCTTAAATTGGTCCAAATGAACCTTAGGAAATAATTACAGGTCTTTTTTTAGAAGTATCTACGAAACTTCCATCCATACCATAGCCACTAGTTGCCATTCCAATTGAAATGGAGCAAAGGGATATATATGTAACATCATTTAAGCTAAAGTACCATTACTTTGTGTGTGTCTTTAACCATTTGTTTCCCCTGCATTCATTGCACAGAAATTTGTTTAGTTCCCCTTAGCACCACTATTTGCTTGTTATGAATGATTTTTATGGTTTAGTTCTTCCTAAATTAAGTCACTAACCATTCGACTTTCAACACCAGCTGTACCAAACATCTACAGGGTAAGAATGGCCATGCATTTTCACAACCACAACCACTACGGAGTAGGAATAGCCCTGCTGAAACTGCTTGCATTCATATGATATGATTTTTTCCCGTCTATTCTACCAAACCCTCTTTCCTAATGAGATCACATGCTTCACACGTGTTCTATGAAATAGCCGATAGATAGTACTTGGCATGTGCGATACACATTGTTTGGGTCTGAACAGTAATGGGAGCTGCTACGTGTGGGTGCAGGTCTTCTTATGGTGGGGAATCTTTGTTGCGTCTACACCTGTACTTGAAGAGTTGAAGGTGATGAATGGCTCGTTGTACTCGGGCCAATGTTTTTAACATTGTTGCTTCTTTTCTAGTGGGGATACCACTGCTTGAGGTTTGTTTTCATATCTTTTTCCTTATTATAATTGACGCATTATTATCGTGTCCCTACATAAGTTGATCACATTTGTCGATACATGGATTGGATATAGGAGTCAGGAGATCAAAAATACGGAAACGTGGATGCATATCGACATTATAAAAAGATAACAAGGTACATTCTTATCTTTAGAAGATTGTTCTCTTGACGTGAAGACATATAACTAGACCCTTTTTTCTTTTTTGCGTTTTATCATATCTGTATTACTTGATGGATAAAGTACTTATAGTGAGTTATACATTGTGCATAATTTGTTTTAAAAGCTGATAGATAATATTAGTTTAAGATTTTTGGATCTTGAAATTGCATGCTTTTCGTGACTAGTGATTGGGCTACATTTACAAAACTTGCATTACATGCATCCTACTCACTTACAGAAGATAATAGCTTAGTTTAGCTATCTTCCAGAAGTTAATTGCACCCTTCTCGCTTACATACTTCATTGAGGTGTTTGTGGTCGCTTAGTTTCATGTGGTTTTTTAGTTTTCTGTGGAGAAGCAGTATTTAATGGGACTTAATACAATGCAGGTACAAACTTTGGAAGATATAATAAGAAGATTGCAAGAGGACAATGCACAAATGAGATCACGATTCGAAATAGATATGCTTGTGCAGTTACAACGAGAAGTGGAATGTCAAGTGCAAGAACACGTGCCAGCAACGGGAATTGGAGGCGAATGCTCATGAACAAGCTCGAAATAAAGAATGGCCACAAAGGATGAATGACAGTAACTCGGTTTTAAAGAAGTTTACTGATTCACGCCTCCTCTCCTTAGTTCGATTATGTCATATCAATTTGAATATCTGGAACTATACTTATATCTTGAAGGTTTTGAATGGGTCGATTTGGATTTTGATTTGACTACAACTTTTGTGATTTGAATGCTAAATTTTGGTAATTGATCTATTTAGTTTTGAATTATTTCTTTTATTTATTAGTTCTTTTGAGGTATTTACGATACAGGATTTACATAAATGTGAGCTTTAAGCCATGACACTCATGCATCTTTTTGTGACAGAATTGTGGCCCATTACCAACTAAAACTTACTGACGGATTTATGACAGACTTTTTTGCGACGATTTTCCGACAGATATTTTAGCGAGAGACTTCCGACGGAAAATCTACCAACAGATTTCCAACGCACGTTTTTCGTCGGTGTTTCCAACAGAATTCCGACAGACAGAAATTAGCGACCAGGATTCACCGACAGACTATTTCCATCACGAATCTGTCGGAAACTGTTGTTACCGACGGATTTCCGACAGAAACGTCCGTCGGTAAAGACCTGTTATGTAGTAGTGTAACCATACTTATTAGCCAATTTCCAGTAAAATATTTTCACCCATTGTTCATTGTCTTCGACAAAAAAAGGTTACATGTGGCACTTTCAAAAAAAAAATTAGCCAACTAATATAGCGACAGATTTAATCATTTGATATATGCTAAGCTAATTAACCAGCTAGGATTGGTAGAGTCGACGACTTAGCGATAGTTACGAAAACAGGGGGTTCCGCGAATGCTAGGGACTTATATGAATTTTTTCGATTTAGTGTTAATTTTTTTAAAAAAAAAACATCAATTTTTTTTATAAATGCACTCGATTCATCGAAATGTGTTTCTATATTATGGTCCCAAAAAAATTGTTCACTCGGTCATATTTGGTTTTGGTTTCATCCCTAGTTTTATAAGGTCTAGCTAAACTATAACTGATCGAGTGAAGGTGTATACACTCAAACAAATAGATAATAGTACTTATTCAATTATTATTAAAGAGAAACGAAAAAGGAAAAACTGTCTTACCGCAAATTGATGTTCGAGTTGAAGTTCCAAGGCTTTCTCAAGTCTCGTGACAATCTCGTCAATATTTGGGCGTTGAGATTGTTCTCCGTTCAAGCAATCATACGCTGTTTCTGCAAAAATGTTAACTGATTGAGAGTCCATTTGATTCCATTGCTCCCAATCAATTATTTCAGTGAGTTTCTTCTCCCTATAATAAGAAATGGCGACCGGAGCCAAATATTTATTATAGTCATCTGCGATTATTGATTTCCTACCACAAAGTAGTTCAAACAAAACTATCCCAAAGGAGTAAATATCTGACTTGTGGCTCACACTTCTAGTCTCCAAATATGTTGGGTCTGTATACCCAGGGTGGTTGTTAACTTTATCAGTAACAAAAGAATGGTGCCTTTGGGATGCTTTAATCTTTATGGAATGGTCAAAATTTGATAACATGGGTTCCCAGTCATAATTTAATACAACTGCATAACTGCTGATGTCTTGATGTATTACGCTGAAATCTCGTGGCTCGTCATAATGAAGGTAGCTCAATGCATGCGCAACACCGACAGATATCTCCAATCTTTGCACCCATGTCAAAATCGGGTCACTTAGATATTGGCTGAGACTTCCCCTGGTCTCAAGCTTGATAATGATGATTTTCTCATCATTTTCATCACAAAACCCAACAAGAGAAACCACATTTTTATGCTTGAGACTAGAAAGCATTGAGATCTCCATCCAAAACTCTTGTTCTTTTTCATCCTCCCTTTCTTCATTTACCCACCTTCGCGCACTGATATCAATCAACTCACCCGACCACAAAAGCTGTCCCCAGTATCTCTTTTCATATTCACCCGTGCCATTGGCATTTTCGTCAGCGAAGTTGTTGGTGGCTGTTAGTATATTTTCAAGGGGGATTCTTAGGTGAGCAAAGTCGTCATGATTGACTGAAGACATCAGTATGTATCTGTTTCTTAATCTGAACAAAAAAGGGTTTGGGTGATATACATAAATCTGTTCGGTTTGTGTTTGTGGATATTAGAAGATGTGGATAAGTGTGTGGGGTTTCTTGTTATCTTTAATTAATGGTGGAGGTCTAGTTTTTGCATTGTTGAAAACTCATCGGGTGAAAACATCATGTTTCTGTATTCATGAATACTCATTACTTTTCACGAGATCTAGAAGGAGAGATCATATAATAGGGTTAGAAAATGAGGCTAATTGAAGGGGTACTGCTCATGAGATCTGAAAGAAGAAATACAGAGAGAGTAGCTAGTGGGTGGACTGGTAGTCAATAATGAATAAGGAGTGAGGTTGGTGGTGGTGATATAAATGTGTTTAGCATGCTTTTGGTATATAGTGGTTGTGGATGAGTATCTATATGTCTTTGCATATTTCTATTCTATTACAGTAATAAAAAAAAGACTATATTGACTTCATGGAAACTTCCTTTATTTGTTACTGTACTACTTTAAGACCTGTGTACGGGCTTTGAAAGAAAAGGTTGATATATTCGACATTCATAAACTAAAAGAGGATTTTGCTATTTGTAGCCTTAAGGGCTACATTTAATAGTAAAAGACATGCAATTAGGGGTGGTACATTTAATAGGCGATTATTCTTAAGATACAAACAATTAATGGATGTTACAATTTATTAAACATAGCCCTAAGGGCTAACTTAATCATTTTCCATTAAAGAATTTGAAAGTAAAGTCCCAAAAAATAACAATCGAATAAAACCAATAGTACGGTCACTATTAGGATGTATCGTTAAAACTTAAAGAGTTCAATATGATAAAAAGAAAATGTTGGAATTAGAATCAACAGCTTGAAAGTTAACAATAATTCCATTGCAATACATACTCGTACTGACATAGAGCGTCTACCCATTTTGTCCAACCATATCACACAACAACTTTGTTACTTGTGAATGCTTTTCAAACTATGGAGTAACTACTATCTAAAGGTTCACTTACTTCATTGCTTCCTTTGGATAAAATTTATTACCACGTCTTGATATTCCGAGTCTTTGTCTCTATTTACGATGAACATGCCTTCCCATATAGCTTCAGTTTAGCCTCTTGCATTTGAACTCAGCCTAATGGCATTGGAAAGATACTATGCATAATTAATAGTACATCTGTCACAAAATAAATGTTTACTTCTAAATTGCAAAAAGTTTTTAAAAATCTCACTAAGTATACTATCCACCAGTTAAATATCATCTCTACCTACTAAACTCTATTTGATTGGTTGAAACAGATTATGAACATTTATTTGGGACATCTCAAAATAGAAACATAGACATTTATTTTAGCACTGAGGGTGTAATCAAATATGATGACTTAAATAGTCAGAAATTTTTTTTAGAATATGCTGAAATGTTCAACTGATGATATGTTCACTTCTCTCACAAAGCTTTAACCCACACAGCTTGTAAATTAAGGATTGCATACTATACAAAAGTTAAAACGTCACTATATTTTTTTGTTTAAATGTGTAGATTTATTAATTACCAAACATATTACACCATAAAAACAATCAAGTCAACATCCAGGGACATTCCCGTTTATAAGCTTTACTCGACTATAACAAATACAAAGATGCCTACAATTTTATAAACAGCTGGAATTCTTGTATCAATACTATGCAATTAAAGTAACGCTAATTATCTTTTTTTCCTGCAACTATACTTAGACTCCAGAAAAAGCCTTCACAAACCAAATTCTTCCTTATTGTTAGTAGTATAGGCCCATGTATGTATTTAGTTGCTATTGGGTCTAGCCCATTCACCTCATGTATTATGTATTTATACTCATTGGTTAATCATAATGAGATACGGGAACAATATAATTCTACATGGTATCAGAGCTTACCAGGAATTATCCCAAAAACCCTAATCACACAAAATACCTAGCCGTCATTTTTCCACCAACAGAAAGTCATATTCGATATCCATAACCATGGTTACTGATGCCGCTCCTGCTTCATCTACATCCAAGTATGCAAAGCTCTTCACGACCAACAACTTCAAAAACCTTATGGTTGTCACCCTCGATGCCGACAAATTGAACTATTCGAATTGGAGCTCCCTCTTTGTTGATCCCAGTTGAGCAAACGATCTAATATAGAAACTGACTTGTAACAAAAGCTTATCAAGTATTACGCGGAATTTAACACTTGATCTTAAGAAGAAGAACAATTAACATTCAACACCTCAATATTATTTATTAATACGAATACTCTTACAGTATTAGGGTTTTGCAACCTTGAAGTGAATCGACTTTAGATATAAAACACACGTATATCTAACCTAATCTAGGACCTCCTTTTATAGGCTAAGGAGTCCTATACAATATACAATACGTAACCTGCAAGATAAATATCTTTTCCATATTTATCTGATACAATAAACTAACCGACTATAGAAAACTAGCAGTGCTTACAATATACTATCAGCGGTTACTCAATACTACTAGCCGCGGTTATCTTCATCAGTGGTTACACTCTTCAGTCCGTGGTTATCTTCAAGCTTGTCCGTGGTTCCATTACTTAAAGTAATTCATCATTCAAGGAACCTAAAACCCAACAATCCTCCCCTAAACTTGATAAATTCTAACAGAATTCTCAAGTTTCTTTTAAGCTCAAAACATCTGATGTGGAGGATGTAACCAAACACTTACTTGCTTTAAGTATCTTCTCATACTTCTTCAACAAGTCATAAGCTTGACTATCATAGGACAATAACATCTTGAAATTAAACAACCCGGCTTCAACATCTGAGCAATTATTCCTGGATGATTATTCAATTTAGGATAATCACCTTCTACAAGCATATGAATAATCTGTCCAGAAACAGTTAAAACATGAACTCCACAGGTTTGATATAAAAACCAACGAGTAACTTGACCATTGTAGAGTCCCTGCCATTCAGGTTCAGCATGAGTAGGTTCAAATAGAATCTTCAAATTATGATACAACAACCTCTCATGATAATCATTTGGATGTACTTCACCAAAGTTATTCTTGTAAAGTATCCAAAGATTCATCAAATCATCTCTATCAAAATTGTTGGGATATGAAAGTGCTGAAGATATCAAAGTACTGAAGATATGAAAGTACTGTAAGATGCAAAGTACTGGAAGAAGTCAAAGAGTTAAAGTACTGCTAAAGACAGAGTCAAAGTACTGCATGGTGAAGTCAAAGTACTGCTAGAACAAACAAACTGTTATATTCGTTTATGGAAAGTATTGTATTCCATGTTTAGATTACTTGTCGTACAAGGTTATCAATTGTAAACCGACTAGGATATCCTTGAGCCTATAAAAGGACTCCTAGATTGGCATTAGAGGTACGATTTCAGAAAAAGAGTTTTAGAGTTTAAGAATTAGTGTTTTAGAGAAAAGTTCGATTATCTTAGAGTTGTATTAGAGTATCTGCATAATAAGCAGATTTAGAGTTTATAATAAAGTTATTCTTCTTAGCTTTGTTAAGTAAATTCCGCGTACTTGATAAAGATTGCTCAGTGTTTCTTTGTTAATAACTTAGGATTTATCCGATGTTATTAAACCTTAACAAGCTAGTTAAGTTAGTTTGATTAAAGTATATCGATCCAACAAGTGGTATCAGAGCTTGTGTGGAAACTCTGACTAGGAAGAAACCCTACAATTTTCAAGATATCGACTGAAGCTGTTCCACAACCCTCAATCACCTCACTCAGAATTCCAATTATCAAGAAGGGGGAATATGATCTCTGGTGCATGAAGATGAGGCAGTATATTGCCATTACAGACCATGCTCTGTGGAATGTAATTGTGAATGGGAATGAAGTTCCTCAAGAACCCATTCAAGTTGCTGGACAACCTATAGCACCAAAGGCAGTTTTACCAGCAGCAACCCTAAGGAATCAAGAGAAGGCTCTTAACATTCTTTTGTCTGCCATTCCAGATGGTCATCTTCTCAAATTTCATGATGCTAAAGATGCTAAGCAGCTCTGGGCTGCTCTCAAGACCAGATTTGGAGGGAATGAAGCCTCTAAGAAGATGCACAGAAACTTGCTGAAACAATAGTTTGAAACTTTCACAGTTGGAGAAAGAGAGAGTCTTGATGCTGCATATGATAGGTTTCAGAATCTCCTCAACATGTTGGAATTGTACAAGGCACAAGTATCAGTTGAGGATGCTAATTTGAAGTTTCTAAGGAGTTTGCCATCTACATGGCATGTGATTGCTACTATGATCAGAGGACAACAAGGATTGGATGTTATGGACTTTGATGATCTCTATCATCAATTGAAGGTGTATGAACATGAGATGAGTGGTCAACCCAATTCTAAATCTCACAGTATTGCTTTTCTATCATCTGAAAAGAAGAGCAGTACTTTCAAAAGTACTGCTTCGCCTCAAAGTACTGTTTCTCAAAGTACTGCTGTTTACAATCCCCCATCATATACTCAGCAGGCCCCACCATCAACCACTTTGAACTCAGATGAAGTTGTGTGCTCCTTCTTTGCACAACAAGCAAGCTTACCTGTCACTTATGAAGAGGATCTAGCACAGATTGAAGAAGATGCACTTGAGGAAATTGATATCAGGTGGCAAGTTGCTTTGATCACTGCAAGAATCAAAAAGTACATGAAGAAGACAGGCAAAAATATTGATTTCAAACCAAAACAAGGAATAACTTTTGACAAATCTAAAATTGAATGCTTCAATTGTCAAAAGACTGGTCACTTTGCAAGGGAGTGCAGGTTTGCTAAGTATCAAGCAAACAGAACATCTGAGAAGCCTAAACTTGAGCTCAAGGAAATTCCAATAACTGAAACAAAGGCTTTGGTTGCTCAAGAGAAGTTATCAGAAGTGGACTGGAGTGAAGAGTTTGATGATGAACCAGTGACTTACTGTATGGTAGCAGTGGAAGATGCAGTTGAAGACACAGTGGAAGCATTGGACTGGAGCACTGCTTTTGATGAAGAATCTGAACATGCTGTTTTGGAATCTGATGATGGCTTTGGAGGATTTGATTGGAGCAAAGAAAGTGAAGATGATCCTGTTTTTCTTGCTATGGTGGCTACTTCACCAACTCAGTCTCCTATCTCTGACGTATGCTCAAACTGTTATGAGTTCTATCAAAAATTGCTTAACAGTTATGTGATTGAAAGAGATAATTGTATTAGGGCTAGGTCTGAGGTAGCAGGTTACCAAATCACTTTAGAGTCTATAGAAGCTAAAATCATAACACATGAAAATAATGAAATGGCTTGGGCTGAAAAGTATGAACAACAGGATTACCAGTTAAAACTTAGTGAATGGAAACTAAACTGTAAAATTGCTGAAATTGAGAAATTAACTAAGGAAAGAGATGATTTGTTAGCTAAGTTTGCTGCTTGGGGAGAGTCTGGCTTGTCCCATGTTGCTTATGTTGAAAAACAGAGAAGGGCTTACATTAGAACAGGCTTAGGATTTGAAATGGACTTTAGTAGTGTAGATGAAAACCAACCTAGTAATCAGGATGATGGTATTTTTGAGGACATAACCACTAGTGATGATGAGCTCATTAATTATGTAGATTCATCTAGTAATGATGGCTCAGTAAGTGAACCACCTCCTGAATATAAGAAAGACAATGGTTATCATGCTGTTCCTCATCCCGTTAGTCATCACCCTTCTAGGCCTGATGTTTCTCGTTATGGAGTAGATAGTCTAGAGTTTAGGAAGAAGCTTATTGCTAAATCTAGATCTGAGAAACCCAAAGAAACTGTTGAAAACAATGTTCAAAATCCAGCAGTACCTTTAAATCAAAGTACTGCTCAACAAGCAGTACCTTCTGCAAAACCTTTTCAAAACAGTACTGCTAAACCTTTTTGGGATAATTTTGGTCAAAATTTTTTTTATCAGTCCTCAAGAAGGCAAAATAATTTTGGGCATAGACATAGAAGAAATCACTTTGGTTATATGGGTCAAAAACTGTGTTTTGTGTGTTATAGTCCTACTCACTTAATCAAAGATTGTGACAAACACTCAGAATATCTAAGCAAGTTTCCAAGGAATAAGTCTAACAATCAGAGACCTAGAGAGCACAAACCAGTGTGGACTAATTCAAATAGGGTTAATCACAGAAACTTCACACCAGATCATAGATACCCACATCAGAGAAGAACTTTAGTATCTCACAGTACTTTCCAAAGTACTGCTCAGAGACAAGGTACTGAAAACCATACTTGGGATAGATATTCTAGGAGATCTCACTATCAACCTAGAAGGCATCACAGTTCATATAGGGGATCTAGATCACAGGAACCTCCTGTTAAAACTGAATGGGTTAAAAGGGAAAGTACTGATGGGAGACATACAGTATGTTCAAAAAGTGAATCAGATGTTTTTATGTCAAAAGAAAATGCTGATAATCTGGTGAAAGAAATTTATGTTGAAAAACCAGAGAGTTTTGAAAATCCACATGCTAAACATCAAAAGATAATTTTGGATCATCAGTTGAGAGATAGTTACATACTCAAAGAATTTGAGTTTGTAACTTCTCAAGGGGAACACAAGTCAGTAATGGCTTGGGTTCCTAAAAGTTTCTAACTCTTTTCTTTGTGTGCAGGGCAACCCAGAAGAGGAGCTTAAAGATCATCTTATTGTGGATAGCGGTTGCTCTGGAAGTATGACAGGCGATAAAGAGATCCTGTCTGATTTTAGAAGTATTAGTGGAGGAAAAGTTGCATTTGGGAATGATCCCAATGGAGGAAGGATTACTGGGAAAGGAACAATTAAAGCTGGGAGAATCGATTTTGAGAATGTCAGATATGTGAAGGAGCTTAAGTTCAACTTGTTGTCAGTCTCTCAAATTTGTGATAAAAAGCATCCTGTGTTATTCACTGACACAGAATGTCTTATCCTTTCTTCTGACTTCAAACCTGTTGATGATGACTTGGTAGTACTAAGGGTACCAAGGACAAATGATGTGTATAGTTTAGACATGAAGAGTCTACATTCTTATGAAAGAGCCACATGTTTGGTGGCTAAAGCAACATCTGAAGAGGCACATCAATGGCATAGAAGATTGGGCCATGTGAATTTCAAGAACATCAACAAATTGGTCAAAGGAAATTTAGTTAGAGGTTTACCTTCAAAGACTTACAAGAATGATCAATCATGTTTGGCATGCAAGAAGGGTAAACAACACAAAGCTTCCTGTAAGAAGCTTGATGAAAGAACTATTAGAGAACCATTGGAGCTATTACACATGGATTTATTTGGACCTGTCTCTGTGGCAAGTTTAAATAAAAAGAAGTACTGTTTGGTTGTTACTGATGATTGTAGTAGATTCAGTTGGGTTTTATTTTTGGGCTTTAAAGATGATACCTTTGATGCTATTCAAACTCTTATAATAGCACTTGAAAACCAATTAAGACTCAAGGTCAGAGGTATTAGATGTGACAATGGAACTGAATTCAAGAACAAGCCTATGGATGACTTTTGTGCAAATAAAGGCATAAAGAGGGAGTTTAGTATTGCTAGAACACCACAGCAAAATGGTGTTGCAGAGAGGAAGAATAGGACCTTGATTGAAGCAGCAAGGACCATGTTAGCAGATTCTCATCTCCATATTCAATTTTGGGCAGAAGCTGTAAGTACTGCATGCTATGTACTCAACAGGGTTTCTGTCACAAAACCACAGATGAAGACACCCTATGAATTGCTAATGGGCAATAAACCCAACATTCGTTTTATGAAGCCTTTTGGATGCCCTCTTACTATTTTGAACACCATTGATAATCTGGGGAAATTTGATGGCAAGTCTAAAGAAGGTTACTTATTGGGATATTGCACTAACAGTAAAGGCTTTAGAGTCTACAACAGAGTTACTAAGAAGATTCAAGATTGTCTTCATGTTGAGTTCTTAGAAGATCAAGACAATGAGAAAGGGAAGGGTCCTGATTGGATGTTTGATCTTGAGATTTTATCTCCTTCAATGAATTATGTACCTGTTAGAGAAGAAGATCAATCTTTGCACACTGAAGATGATATTCAGTATGTTGTTCATGATATTCATCTTAGACCTGATGCTGTTCCTGATAAAGATCCTATGAGTCCAAAACAAAGTACTGATGTTCCTAAGCAAAGTACTGATTCTCCAAAACAAAGTACTGTTGCACCACAATCCTCATTATCTGCTGAGGATCAATCTATTCAAGAGGAACTTAATCAGATGCTTCTTCAAGATGTATTAGCACATTCTTACACTGATGAACAACGGAGAGCTTATGAAGAGGCAAAGAAGAAGAACAAGACTGCAGAGTACTCTTACAGTACTTTGGACAGTACTTTCAACCAAAGTACTGCTGCACCAGATGACAGTACTTTAGATGATTTGGATGATCCTACCATGCCTGGGTTAGAAGAAACTGATGATGAGCTTGAAGATGAAGGTATTTTCACAAATTCCAAAGGTGCTGATTATACTAACTTAGATGATACATATGAAGTTCCACAGTCTCCAATCTTACGAATTCATAAGAATCATCCAACTGATCAAATCATTGGTCCTTCTACATCTGGAGTTATGACAAGACACAAAGCTAAGGGTTTCACAAAACCTCATAATGCTTTACTTAGCTTTGTGTATAAACAAAACAGGCTAAATCATAAGGACCATCAAACCTGCTTATTTACTTGTTTCATCTCTCAAGAGGAACCCAAGAATATTGCTCAAGCTTTGACTAAAGAAAGCTGGGTTGAAGCTATGCAGGAAGAACTTCTTCAATTTAAACTTCAAGAGGTTTGGGTTTTATGTGATCTTCCAGATGGGAAGAGAGTTATTGGAACCAGATGGGTTTTTAGAGTTAAAAGAGATGAAAGAGGCAATGTTATCAAGAACAAGGCAAGGTTAGTTGCTCAGGGTTATAGACAGGAGGAAGGGGTAGATTATGATGAGGTTTTTGCTCCTGTGGCAAGGATTGAAGCTATTAGAATATTTCTTGCTTTTGCTTCTTATATGGGTTTTCAAGTCTATCAGATGGATGTAAAGAGTGCCTTTCTTTATGGCACTATTACAGAAGAGGTGTATGTGAAACAACCTCCAGGTTTTGAAGATCCTAAGCATCCAAACAAAGTCTATAAGGTGGTTAAGGCTCTATATGGTCTTCATCAGGCACCTAGAGCTTGGTATGAGAGGCTCTCTACATTCTTATTACAACATGGATACAGGAGGGGAGCTATAGACAAGACTTTGTTTATCAAGAGAGACAAGAAGGATATCATGTTAGTGCAAGTGTATGTTGATGATATTATCTTTGGGGCTACCAAACAGTCCATGGTTAAGGAGTTTGAGCAGCTGATGCAGAAGGAGTTTCAAATGAGTTCAATGGGAGAGTTAACATTCTTTTTAGGACTTCAGGTTAAGCAATCCAAGGAAGGAATTTTCATTAGCCAAGACAAGTATGTTACAGACATACTTAAGAAGTTTAATTTTGATGGTATGAAGGCTGTTACTACACCTATTAAATCTATCAATTCATTGGGAAAAGATGAAGATGGACAGCCTGTTGAAGTCAAGTTATACAGATCTATGATTGGCTCTCTTATGTATCTTACTGCATCAAGGCCTGATATCATGTTTCCAGTTTGTTTATGTGCCAGATATCAAGTTTCACCAAAGATCTCTCACCTGAATGCTGTCAAGAGAATATTCTGTTATTTAAAACAACAACCTAAGTTGGGGTTGTGGTATCCTAAAGAGTCACCTTTTCACTTAGAAGCTTTTTCAGACAGTGACTATGCAGGTGATAACTATGATAGAAGATCCACAACTGGTGGATGCCAATATCTTGGAAGAAGGTTAGTATCCTAGCAATGCAAGAAGCAGACAATTACAGCAACATCATCTACTGAAGCTGAATATGTAGCTGCTGCAAGTTGTTGTGGTCAAGTTTTGTGGATGCAAAATCAACTCTTGGATTATGGGTTCAACTTTAAGAATACTCCTATCAATATTGATAATGAGAGTACTATTTGTATTGTGAAGAATCCTGTGTATCATTCCAAGACAAAGCATATTCAGATTAGGCATCACTTTATCAGAGATTGTTATGAGCATCGGCTCATTAATGTGGTTAAAGTACACACGGATGACAATATGGTGAATCGTTTAACTGTTTCGAAGCACAATATGGTGGCTAATTTGGACAAGACTGAGGCGAACGTGGCTTTCTATGATATCATTGATTATCTAATTGGGTCGCCTATTAGCTATGCTCTTTTAGTTGAGCCAGATATAATTGAACCATGGATTCAAGAATTTTGGGCTAATGCTAGAGATAATATGGAGGAGGATGAATATTATATTAGATCCTCAGTTGCTGGAAAGACTATCAAGATTACAGAAGCCTCCATTCGTGATGATTTATTATTTGGTGATGAAGATGGGGCTATTAGATTTGACAAGCAACTGATTTGGGATACTTTTCGTAATTTGGGTTATGAAGGTTCTTTGACTGAACAAACTTTTAAGAAGGCCTTATTCTGTCCTCAATGGAAGTTTTTGATTCATGTTTTGCTCCATTGCATAAGTTCTAAAAGCACTTCTTGGGAACAATTTGGGTCAAATATAGCATCTGCAGTGGTTGGCTTAGCTACTGACAGAGTGTTTAACTTTTCACGGCTTATTTTGGATGGAATGCTCTCTCATATATCATCTGGGGCAACTTGGTTGATGTATCCAAGGTTTATACAGGTTTTCTTGAACAAGCAATTGGCTGATGTTCCTAAACCTGCTGCTTTACTACCTGTTATTGTGCAACAAGCCAAAATCTATACTTTCATGGCTAAGAGGAGTAATTTGTTCAGAGGTGGAGATATTCCATTAACAACAACAATGATGGAAGTTGTACAAGCTGTACGTGATGCAGCTGGAGAAGATGAAGACAGTGAAGGTACTGATTCTGCACAAGGTACTGCATCTGCAAGTACTGCTTCACAAGGTACTGCGTCTGCAGGTACTGCTTCTCGTGAAGGTACTGCATCATTACAAGGTGATGTTTCTCCAAGTCTTGAGGCTCAAACAGAGATTGAAAGAACACCTACTCCATCTCCTCAACGATCTGTTTCAGTGGAACATTCACCACTTCAAGGTGCTGCTCCTACTATTCCTCGTGAAGGTTTAACTTTGGATAACTATGCTTTAACAAGGGCGCTAGCTAGGTTAAACATGACTGTTGAGCGTCAAGCAAAAACAATTAGGAAGTTGAAGCGTAACTATTTCTGGTTAAGAAATTTTGTTAAACCCTATATTCAAGGTTTCAACTTATGGGTTAAGGAGGAAAACAAACGTCGTAAAGCACTTCGTAAGGAATTGAAGAGAAAGAGGGTTCCTAAATCATCTTCTGTCAACTTGGGGAGGAATTTAGAAAAAGAAAATTTGAAAGAAGATGTTATGAAGACAAAAGAATCTGAAGAAGATGTTTTGAAGAAGAAAGAAGATTTTTCTGAGGAACAAGAAGAAGAAGTACAAGTTCAAGGTACTGATAATCAAGGTACTGATGTTCAAGGTACTGATGATCAAAGTACTGAACATCAAAGTACTGAGTTTCATGATACATCTAGGCCAGATGTTATAACACCAATAACTCCAAGGGTTTTGAATTTTGAAGAAGAAGCTGGTCCTTCTACAACTATTATAGAAGAAGAGGAGGAACCTAGATTCAAACCTATTCATTCTGTGAGTGATGATGAATTAGTTGCTACAATTCTTGATCTGTCACAACCAAGAGGAGGAGTTACCATTAGAGAAGCACAAGAAGAAGAACAACCAAGAACTGATCAACCTGCAATTGATCCAAAAGACAAGGGAAAAGGTATTCTGGTTGAAGTTAAGAAAAAGAAGCTCACTTTGGCAGAACTTAGAGCATTTGAAGTTGCAAGGAATGAAGCTGCAGCTAGAAAAGTTCAAGAAGAAATAAATGCTAAAGATAGAGAAGAACAAGAAGCTCAAGAAGCTCTAAATAGAGAAGCAGCTCAAAAGGTGCAAGATGAATTGGATGCTGAAACTGCTGAACCTTTACAGTCTCCAACACCTGTTAGATTTATGTCAAGAAGACCTAATTTAGCTAAAGAAAGGAATGCAATGATGGCATATTTAAAAGGCAGAGGATTTAAAGGATTGCAAAAGCTAAATTATGTGGATATGAAAAGATTATATGATGCTGAGAGAGAAGCTTATAAGAAAGATGTTGCAGGTATTAAAGATTTTAGAGAAGAAGCTTATTGGACTGAAGCTGAAAGGAAGAAAAGCTTAAAGAGGAAAAGAAAAACTGATGCTACAGATGTTCAGTTTTCAAAGAAAGAGAAAGTTGAATTAAGATCTGAGACTAGTGATGAATTGAAGAATTATCTCAGAGTGGTAGATTTTGATTATACCAAGGAAGATAATGACATGAAGATGAACAGATCAAAGATCAGTGTTTCCAAAGTTGAGAAATCTAAGAATGGAGATTACATGGTTTTTCACAAAGAAGATAAAAGTTTCAAAGTTTTTAAAAGGCTATGGGATTTATTGCATATCATAGACAGAGTAGATCTATTCTACTTATATCATGTAGTGAAGACTTATTTTGAAGATAATCCTTTAGAAGGAATTGGATTGGTTTTACATGGGGATCTCATAACTATGTGGGAAACTGATAAAGAGAGCACTGATGATATTTGGAAGGATCAAGAAAACTGGGAAATAGTTTGCTGGAGATTCTTTGAAGAATCTGGAGTTCATGTCTTGGAGCTAGAAAATGGAAAAATGATTCACATGTTTGCAGAAAGAAGATATCCTCTTACAGTTGATCTCATGAGAAGAATGCTAGAGCATGGATTGGAAGTAGAAGAGGCTGATGAAACTGCTTGCATGGTGATCAATTTGTTTATAGACTGGACTACCATTGCTGAGAATGATCTATAACTGGTATGATTTTTTTTTGAATAAATACTTTTTGATATATCAGTACTTTTATTCAAAGTACTGCTTATCAGACAGTATTTTCATCAAAGTACTGTTTGCTGTATTAAACCAGTTAAGTAACTTTTAGAAGAAACCTTTTGCTAAGAAATAAATATTTTTGGAATAAAGGTTGAATAAATGGTTTTTGTAATGATAACATCAATAGGTTATCAATCCACCATGGTTACAAACGGATTGACTAATCCATGAGCAAACGGCTCTGGTAAAGATATATCAAATCCGTTTTTCGTTGACAACTTGCTAATAAGTTGGATGGTCATCAACTCACCATATCAGTAAATGTGAAGAGTTGGCTAGCCCACA
The DNA here is from genome assembly GCA_019973895.1 of Chrysanthemum seticuspe. NCBI lineage: Eukaryota > Viridiplantae > Streptophyta > Magnoliopsida > Asterales > Asteraceae > Chrysanthemum > Chrysanthemum seticuspe. Next base: position 26,667,890 of record BPTQ01000001.1, read on the forward strand.
AGAAATGGCTTGTGGTAAAGGCAGTAGAAAAACCATTATTGGTAATTAGTTCACCATTAGATAAAAGAACTAACTAGTCCAGAAGGGTACAGCTTTTTGTAAAGACAAAACAAATCTGTTGATAGCCGGTGGTTTGCTAAAAATCATATGGTTATCAATGTACCATGGTCTTACACACCAAAACATTTGGATACTCCAAAGATAATGGCTTTGGTAAAGAGTTCTAAATCCATTGAATTTTCAATGATTCACTTGGAAGTGATGAGAATAGTATGCAACTTAAACTGAATTACATGTACAAATTGTCATATGTTGCTGTGTTGCTGAAAAGATGGAGATTGCTGGATGCTGCTGTGAAGAAAACAATTCTAAGAGATACTTTGACAAAGCACAGATTCTACAGAAATATAATCTAAAGACTAAAGAACAATCCATTTTTTAAAGATGAAGCTGTTAAAGATATATTCACAAAGGAACTTGAAATCAAGCAAGTAGAATTCAAGTTAGGGGAGGATTGTTGGGATATGAAAGTGCTGAAGATATCAAAGTACTGAAGATATGAAAGTACTGTAAGATGCAAAGTACTGGAAGAAGTCAAAGAGTTAAAGTACTGCTAAAGACAAAGTCAAAGTACTGCATGGTGAAGTCAAAGTACTGCTAGAACAAACAAACTGTTATATTCGTTTATGGAAAGTATTGTATTCCATGTTTAGATTACTTGTCGTACAAGGTTATCAATTGTAAACCGACTAGGATATCCTTGAGCCTATAAAAGGACTCCTAGATTGGCATTAGAGGTACGATTTCAGAAAAAGAGTTTTAGAATTTACGAATTAGTGTTTTAGAGAAAAGTTCGATTATCTTATAGTTGTATTAGAGTATCTGCATAATAAGCAGATTTAGAGTTTATAATAAAGTTATTCTTCTTAGCTTTGTTAAGTAAATTCCGCGTACTTGATAAAGATTGCTCAGTGTTTCTTTGTTAATAACTTAGGATTTATCCGAGGTTATTAAACCTTAACAAGCTAGTTAAGTTAGTTTGATTAAAGTATATCGATCCAACAAAAATATTGAAGCATTTGAGAAAATTTATTATACTCAGAAACTTCATTATTGAGTCTTTGAATTTTCCAAACTCCTTCACTTCCATCTAAAAGATTAAACTCATAAGAAATGATTTGATTCACATCTGCAACAACTTTCAACTTCTTAGAATCAGATGTCTCCTGAACTTCAGATGTTCTTTTTCGTTTACTTTGCATCCATGCATCATGCTCTTTAATCCACTCTTTCTCCTTTTGAGAATTCATCGGACAGAAATCATCATTATTAATTCTCATACATGTCTCATAGATTTCCAAAATTCTTTTAAATGAACAGGTACTAAGATTTTCAAAAACATATATACCAGAATTCTTGATAATCCTCATCAAAACATTCCTCAACTGAGCAATAGAAGGAGGTTTCTTTCTTACAATTTTCTTCTTTTCTTTACTAACCTTCTTTGCCAATATACCCAGAAGTCTAGCCTTTTCTTCATCATCGAACAAAGCCCATTCTTGTACTGTATATTCATCATTGATCAATTCTGAAGCTTTAAGATAGTTTTGAGATTCATACCATGTAGCTAATATCTTCTGACTAGCTTCTTCTTCATCTTTCTTTCTCTTCTCCAAAACTGCTCTATCCTCCTCTTCTATACTTCTAGCAAACTCTCTATCATAAGCCTCTTGTTCTGTTTTATTTTTGAACTTCAGTACTACTTCTTTGCCTTTTCCAACATTAGATTTGACCATTTTCTTCTTCAAAGGTTCACCAATAACCAAACTTTTACCTTTTGGTTTACCTTTTGATTTAGTAGCAGTAGACTGAATATCTAAAATAGGTTCAATGATTGATGTAGATATAGATGATGTTTTGCTCAGATTAATCAATGTGCTTGCAGCCTCTTTCTCTACTTCTTTAGGCTTAGATGGTAATTCAGAAAGAGTTGTAACAACAGTAGAAGTAGTTGTGATAGCAGTGGGTATGACACTAGTAGAAACAATAGCCAAATCTGAAACAACATCAGTGGTTACAAAAGTACTAACCAGGGTTTCAGATATACTATCAGTTGTGTTCTGCACTATGTCAACATTCCTCAATTCTTCAAGAACAACAGCATTCCCAGCTTTATTAGAAACTACAAATTCTTGATCTCCACTGTCAACATCTTCTTCCATAGTAACACCAACAGATACATCCACAGCCTCCCCTGAATTCATACCATCACTCCTCCCCTGTTTGGATACATCATCCACATTCAGAGTAGGAGAAGAGTCCACCTTCTTTTTCATACGCCGCAAAGCTTTCAAAACAGCAAGTCCAGGTCTTTTCACTCTCTCCAAAACCAAGACCCTATTCTTTAATCTCCGAATAGTTTTACCCTGAAGCACAGTTAACTCCTGTAGACCAGAAATCTTATCCTCCATTTTAGCACACTGAACCGTCAATTCATTCACACGTTCAAGAATATCCTCCCCACTTCGACCTGTGTTATTTGGTCCGAGAGGTGGTTCATCGAAAAAGTCATCATGTACATAGTCATTAACCGTCAATTCATTTTCAGGTTCCAAGCTATCCTCATCACTTCGAGCTGTGTTAACTGCTCCGAGCGGTGAATCCTTGGATATAAAAGACATAGCACCAGACCGAGCCTGATCATCTATGTACCCTGTAGCAGCCAGTTGGCTAGGGATACCTCCACCTGTGTTAAGCTCCAAAGAACTTTCCACATTAGGAGTTGCCAAAGGTCGGGTCTTATTGATGTTTCCACTATCCTGACCAGCTTCAAAGCATGAATCAGTAGTGAAAGCCCTTCCAATCATGTCACCTCCACACCGTGTGACAGCCTCATTAACCATACCACTAGCACTAGCCTGAGGAAGCTGAGTGCCCTGTGTTCTCCTAGCCTCATTAAACTCAGAATCAGTAGGAAAATTAAGCATGTGACGAAATAAAGGAACATCTCTAATGACAACATTTTGTGGCTGATTCCTCATATGCGCAAACACTCTAGGAAGCATACGATGTACCTCATACTTACGAATATGTTTAATAGGATCCTGAATTTGATGTTCCACAAGCAATTGAACAAACCTAGGATACAAATAATATTTACCCTTCTTCCTAATATTATGCACTAACCCCTCATATATCATCCTAGACCAGTCAAATTTCCTTCCATCAGACAAACAAATAATAGCAGTAGCAATTTTTGAAGGAAAATCATTAAAGCCTGTGGTCTTATTGCTCATACACATCAACAAAGTGTGAATCAAAAACTTCCATTGTTGAGAAAAGAAACTCTTAAAAAATTGTACCTTGTCACCTCTATGAGTATAACCTAATCTTTCTAAACCAGCAACAATCTCAACATCTGTAAGATTATCAACACCATCAGCATCATCAAGCCTCAAAACTTCTCTTAGAAGCTCCTCAGAAACAGAAATATCATGCTCATCCACCCTAGTACGAAAAACCTCCAACCCATTAACCTCTTCAAGTTTAGCATTCTTCCAAAACTGACGTATATAGGCTTTAAGAATGGTAGGTTCAACTGTTAAAGCAAAGTGAATGGGACTATGAACAAGGAAATCAATCATTTGATGAAACCCTTCAGAGCGAGCATCTTTGGTGAGAATAGCAACAAGATTATGTGTAGTGGAGTACGTCTCAGCCATTGTTATTAATGATATGAATGAAGTGGGTTTGTGAAGAAATCAACCAAAGTGATTAGGGTTTTAGGATATTTGCAATTGAAAGTGATCCATCCGTGATTTTGGAAAGTGATATATATACTTTTGCCAAAGTGTCAAAACAACCCCTGAAGTATCAAAACAGAGTAACACACTATCCGTTGTTCCACAACAACTGTCCATAGTTGTAACACACCATCCGTGGATACAGATAAGCACTTCTCCCAACGGGTCCAAATTAGAGCAAGCAAATCCATGCCTCTTGAAAAGTGATCTCACAAGATATGAAGGATTACACAAAAACCATCTATTACACAAAAACCATCAAATTTTTTTTTTTTTTTTTTTTTTTTTTTTTTTTTTTTTTTTTTTTACAAACATAAGCAGCAAACACACTAGCTCCTTATGCACACACATCCTTCTTTCCTGCAAGACAACACAAAACAAACACAAAGACAAAGAGTATTGTTGTCAGTGGTTAGTAATAGCCAGAAGTGGTTACAAACAACCTATCCGGGGTTAGAACAGTAAAGTCAACATAGTCAACTTCTAGAATATATCTCAGTCCAATCCCCAAGAACCTCATTAACTCTCCAACCACATTTAACCTGCCCTTTAGTTACTTCAGTAACCCTAATCCTCTCTTATAAAAAGCACCCAAATATCATATAACTCCCAAACCAATCAAGAGATAAAAACCCTAATTTCTCCAAAATCCCAAATCAAGCAAAATGTGGAACCCTAGTTGGAACAAACCAGAAGTGGTTGATCTAACCACCTCCTCATCCTCTTCATCATCTTCATCATCAAGTGAAGATGGAAACCCATGGCTAACCTATTTGCCTCCACTAGAACCAAGACCAAGAAAATCTCCATTTCTTCCATCATCTGAAGATGATAGTGTGGTGAATCCAAGTGATGCTTCTGAAGACTCTGATGACTCTTCTAAGAAGAGGACTTCAAACTCCAAACCTTCATCATCTAACCCCCAACCAAGACCTCGAGCAAGAAACCCACCACTCCCTAGTGACAGAGAGGTGGTTCTTGGTCTTAGGGCACCAAGTCATGGTGCTTCTACACATATCATAACCAGGAAGGGAAAAGGGAAGATGAAGTAAGTTGCTGAATGGTGGTAAGAGAAGATGGAGCACAAGAAGAGTATCATATCAGCCATCTATCTGCCACAATCAGCTTCAGCTTCTTCGTTTGCATCAATCCATCCTTTCCATTTTGATCCTTAGCTGCTTCGTTTGCATATGATAAATGCATATCCAGCATTCAAACGATATCAGCAAGGATAGTAGTAGTAGAAACCATGTATAGATGTAGTCTGTATTAAGCACTTGAAGTTTCATTGTAAGCTGTAAGCTGTAAACTGTTTTGTTGAATGAACAATGTAACTTCAGTACTTCTTGCATCTCTATAATGATTTAGCATTTTCCTGCACAATGGTTAGTGGAAACACAGAACAACTAGCAGTGGATATATCAACTCTATCAGTGGTTAGAAACAACACTATTAGTGGATATAAAAGAAATAGCAATACTTAAGATTACATAATAACAGTCCAATACTTTTACAAGCTTATACAAAACAATTTGAGAATTTTAGAGATTAATCATTCCAATATTAACAACAAGATACTGAAACCTCCCCACATCAAAAGCTTTTGTGAGAAGATCAGCAACATTGAAATCAGTATGGATTTTTACCATTTGAATCAACCTTTTCTCATTACAATCTCTAATAAAGTGATGTCTTATCTCAATATGTTTAGTTCTAGAATGTAAAACAGGATTTTTGATAATGCAAATTGTACTGTTATTATCAATGTAAATCTTAGTATGCATAAAATTGTACCCAAAGTCCAGCAATTGATTCTGAATCCAAAGAACTTGACCACAGCAACTAGCAGCAGCCACATATTCAGCCTCAGTTGTAGAATTTGCCACAATAGTTTGCTTTTTACACTGCCAAGAAATTAATCTGCTTCCCAAGAATTGACATCCTCCAGTGGTAGACTTCCTATCCAGACTAGCTCCAGCATAGTCACTATCAGTGTAGGCCACCAAATCAAAAGGAGAATCCTTAGAGTACCAAAGGCCCAATTTAGGATGACCTTTCAAATACCTAAAGATCCTCTTAACAGCATTCATGTGTGAGGTATTGGGTGTTACTTGAAATCTTGCACACACACAAACTGAGAACATAATGTCTGGCCTAGATGCAGTAAGATACATCAAAGATCCAATCATGGATCTGTACAACTTCAAATCAACTTTGGGACTCCCATCATCTGGTAGCATAGGTTTCTGAGTCTCCATAGGTGTACTTGCACTTTTTACATCTTGAAACCCAAATTTCTTCAACACATCTGCTACATACTTGTCTTGACTAATGAAAATACCATCAGTCCTTTGTTGAACCTGTAGCCCCAAAAAGAAAGTGAGTTCTCCCATAGAACTCATCTGAAACTTATCATGCATAAGTTTCTCAAAATCTCTGCATAGCTCCTTGTTAGTAGACCCAAAGATGATGTCATCTACATAAACCTGAGCTAGTAAAATATCATCTTTGTGCTTTCTAATGAACAAAGTTTTGTCAATCAGTCCTCTCTTAAACCCATTGTCCATCAAATAAGTAGATAGGCATTCATACCATGCCCTAGGAGCCTGATGCAGTCCATACATAGCCTTCCTCACCCTGTAAACCTTGTCAGGATGATCAGGATCTTCAAAACCAGGAGGTTGACAAACATATACCTCCTCATCAATAGTGCCATATAAAAATGCACTTTTAACATCCATCTGATACACAACAAAATTCTTGAATGAAGCATAAGCCAAAAACAATCTAATAGCCTCTATCCTTGCAACTGGTGCAAATACTTCATCATAGTCCAAACCTTCAGTTTGTGTGTATCCTTGAGCAACTAACCTTGACTTGTTCCTTACTACAATTCCTCTTTCATCCCTTTTGTTTCTGAACACCCATTTAGTCCCAATAGCCCTCTTCCCATTAGGAAGATCAACCAATGTCCAAACTTCTTGAAGTTTGAACTGTAGAAGCTCCTCTTGCATTGATTCTACCCAACCTTCTTCTGTTAAAGCTTCTTCTATTCTCTTGGGCTCCTTTTGAGACAGAAAACAAGCAAACAAGTAGTTTTGCAGATCTTTATGACTGTTTCTTTTGTTAAGTGATCTTGCAAAGAACCCATGTTCAGGAAAGGGTTCTGTGTACTTTACCCTGCTTCTTGTTTGAACTGGAGTATTCAAATTTCCAAGAATCTGCTCCTTGGGATGAATCTTGTGAATTCTGGTAGTAGTAATTGGACTTTCATTAATCACAGTTTCCAAATTAGTCAAATTCGCATTGAAGAATTCATCCATGTCTTCATCATCAGTAGGAGTATCCATCTCTATTAAGTCAGGCATATCAGGATCATGTGGATACTCCTCATCACCAAATAGTGGCTTTGTATAAGGTCCAAAGAAAGTACTATCATCAGTACTTGCAGCCGGAATTGCACTTGAACTATCAGTGGTAGAAGATGGCTTGTCAGCATTTACAGCTGGCCTATCAGCACTTTCAGTAGGCTTAGCAGTGCTTGCAGACTGCTTTTTCTTCTTTTCAATTTCTTCTACCGACACTGAGTTATCTTGCAACAACTCATCTTTATCTTGATGATGATCAACCTTGCCTCCAGAATTATGTACATCATCATCAGAGGGACCTTGCTTGTGTATGATGGAAGGAACAGTACCATTTTTCCACTTTTTAACCAAATAGAATTCTGTTGGAGAATCAGCTTCCTTTGAAGATTTATCTACTTCAGAATCCTTTTGTATACTTGCATCAGCATTAGTGGAAGTTCCTGCAATGATAGGCTCATAATTCATAGATTTGGTTAGCATATCAATGTTAAACAACCAGTCTGGTCCTTTGGTCTCAACACTAGGAGTCTTTTCACTGAATTGAACATGTAGGTTCTCTTCAACAATTCTAGTCCTCCTATTGTATACTCTAAAGGCTTTACTATTAGTAGAATAGCCTAAAAAGTAGCCATCATCTGCTTTTTCTTGAAACTTGCCTAGGTAGTCTATGGTAACAGGACACCCAAAAGGTTTTAGGAATGCAATCATTGGCTTCCTACCATGTAACAGCTCATAGGGGGACTTGTTATGAGGCTTTACTACCTTACTTCTGTTTTGCACATAACATGCAATTCCTACAGCTTCAGCCCAAAAGGTAGTTGGTAACTTAGATTCTGACAACATTGTCCTAGCAGCCTCAATTAGTGTTCTATTTTTCCTTTCAGCTACACCATTCTGTTGTGGTGTTCTAGCAATACTAAACTGTCTTTCAATACCTTTAGCTACACAGAACTGATTCATCACGTCATTCTTAAACTCAGTTCCATTATCACATCTGATTACTTTGACCTTATGACTTACTAGATTTTCTATCTTAGTAATGAAACTCTTAAGAATCTCACTAGTCTCACTCTTAGTAGCCAAAAAGTATACCCAAGAAAATCTACTATAATCATCAGTGATAACTAGACAATACTGCTTATGGTTCAAGCTTCTAACAAAGGTTGGTCCAAATAAGTCCATATGAAGCATAAACAGTGGTTGTGTTATGGTGTTTACAGTTTTAGTCTTACAAGAAGCTCTATGTTGTTTTCCTTTTTGACAGGCCACACACAGTTCCTTACACTCAAAAACCTTTGAAGGTAACCCTCTCACTAAGTTTCCTTTTACCAGTTTATTGATTGTTTTGTAATTGAGATGACCTAGCCTTCTATGCCACAATATTGACTCATCAACAGATGCTTTAGCAAACAAACATAAGGACCTATTAGGAAGAACATTTTTAAGATCAAAACAATATATATTTTCCTTCCTAGGTACCCTAAGTTGTATAAACTTCTCATCAGGCATCTTAAACTCAGGAGATAACACCACACACTCAGTTTCCCCAAAAAGTACCCAGTTTTTCTTATCACACATTTGAGAAACACTGAATAAATTGTACTTTAGTCCCTGTACCAAATAGACCTTTTCAAAGTCTAGCTTCCCTGTTCTGATTGTGCCTCTGCCAAGTATCTTTCCTCCCTTTGGATCATTGCCAAATGCCACATATCCTCCATCATAAGCTTCAAAATCTTCCAAATTGCTTCCATCCCAAGTCATGTGCCCAGAGCAACCACTATCAAAAACTCCTTTATCTTTTAGCTCAGTTTGAAGATTGCCCTGCACATAAGATTACAAAAATTAGTTCCTCTTGTGGACCCAATTCAGTACTGACTTGGGTCTGCCCTGTGCATCAAAATATTCAAATTTCGTTAGGTCCATTGATGCACAGTTGACATATGGTAAAACCTTTGTCTTAGGCTTCCATTGCCAACTTGCTGAGGCCTTGACAGCATAAAAATGATTTCCAACCACTGTATCAGTTATCACCTTTGGAATTTTTAAAACTTCTTTTGAATCAGTGGTGATTTTTGGCTTATCAGTGGTTTGACACTGCTTAGCCGTGTTTACATTTTGCTTAGCAGTGGTTGGAACCCATTTATGTGAAGCAGTGACAATAGATTTTGTATTCCCATTCCTCATCAGCACTGCTCTTGGAATCATGTTATTGTTAGGATGAGGGTGTATTTTACTTGAAAAGTTTTTATGATTTACCCTCCTCCAATGATTCCAAACTTGTGGTATGTTTTTATTACAATTTCTCTGTAAATGTTCAAAACTACCACACACAAAACAAGCCTTATTAACACATTGAAACTCATCACCTAATCTGTTAGAAATTAGACCATTTAAGCTTCTTTGATTTCCCCTAGGTTTAAATTGTTTCATCTGTTCCCTAGGAATTTCTCTGTACTCTACAACTTTCTTGGTAACTTTAGCTCCAAATCTAGGTACAAGGTTGACTTGCTTAGAATCAACTTTCTTAACTGGCTCTATCTTTTCAGACTTAGTTGATTCAGTTCTAACATCCTCAGAATCTGATTCCCAATCTTCAATTATGGGAGCACCAGATAACTTATCAGAACTTATCTTAGGTATTTCAGTCTTATTTACTTCTTCAGCAGGTTTATTAAAACTGAATTCACTACTAAATGACAGTTCTTTAACTGGTGGTGCATGTTTCATTAAGGGGGGTGGTGGCATATCATTGTATCCTAAACCAGTACCATCTCTAAACAGTTTTTGGCCAATTGGTTTCTGTACAAGATCAGAAGCATATTGTAATTTAGCAACCCTAACAACATGTTTTTCTTTTTCCTCTAGGGCCTGAACTTTTACACTTTATGCTTCTGCTAGTCTATCTTTAAGCATTTTAATCTCTCTGTTTTTAAGATCAATTTCACCACCTAGTATATTGATCTTTTCTACATACTCAAATTCACATTTAATACAGAATTTTAGCCTCTCTTCCACACCCTCTAATCCAACTTTATATCCTAAGTTATCTAGAGTCAATCTCTCTACTTCTTTTCTCAAACTCTCAGTGATAGCCTTTTGAGACTCTAAGTTATCAGCACATGATTTAAAAGAACAAGTAGATGTTTTAGAATCATTGGATACCTCAGAATCTGAACCAGAAGAGGAAGCATAAGCCATTAGAGCAAAGTTATGCTCTTTTGAAGCTTCACTAGCAAGAAAAGCTGCATTTGGACCTTCTTCAATCTGATCACTCCAATCATAATCACCAAGTCCATCCTGAGCAACCAAAGCTGAAGAAATAGTAGGCTCTTCTGTTGTCTTCTTAATACCTTCAAGTCTTTTAGGAGCTCGACATTCCCTAGCAAAATGACCTTTCTTCTTGCAGTTAAAGCACTCCATCTTGCTTTTGTCGAATCCTGCTCTCCTTTGACCATCATACTTAACTTGTCTTCCAGTCCTCCTCAGAAACTTCCTTGCTTGAAGAGTCAACATTGCCATTTGCCATTGAAGATTAATCTCTTCAAAATCATCAGGATCAATTTCATCCAGATCTTGATTCAGCACAGTAACACTGGTAGTTAAATCAGCCAGAAAAGCACAGATTGCACCATCACTGACATTATCACTAACAGTGGTATTGTTTGCAATAGCCGTGGTTGTACCATAGGCAGCAGTGGATGCATCTTGTGGGCTTTTGTGATTAGTGGAGACAAAAGCAATGTTTTGATTAGAAGAAGACGAATTAGAAAAGGTATTCTCAGACTCATAGACCTTCAAGTTATTGAAAAGATTGTCGAGAGTCATTGTAGGAAAGTCCGTCATGTTTCTCCACACAATGGTATGAATAGCCCAATCAGATGATAAGCTCCTTATGAACTTCAAATTAATGTCTTCTTGAAGGAACTTGTAACCCACTGCCTTCAGTTGACTGATGAGTTTTTGAAGCCTATTATATGTACCATCAATCTTTTCTCCACTTTGAGCAGTGAAGGTTTCAAACTGATGCTTAAGCATGTTCATTCTTGACTTCTTGGTGGCTTCATTACCAGCAAACCTTAATTCAAGAGCATCCAATAGTTCTTTAGCCGACTCATACTGATCAAAGTCTAATGCATACTCATTAGGTATTCCCATGGAGAGAATACTGTGAGCTTTTATCTCCATCTTCCTCTTAGCTTTATCAGGTTCACTAACAATAGTAATTTCCTTACCATCCTCACCCTTCAAAGGAAGAGAGTCTCCCTTTTCAACAACATCCCATAGAGCATAATCAATCATGCGAATGTATTGCCTCATTCGCATCCTTCAGATTTGATATTCACAATGTTTGAGCATGGGAACCTTAGAAGCAGTCACCATATGAGTTTCTTCAAACATCTTAACTTCCTTGAGTACAAATTAACAGACTTCTTCTTGATAACAGTTTCTAGATCACAAGCTCTGATACCACTTGTTGATCCCAGTTGAGCAAACGATCTAATATAGAAACTGACTTGTAACAAAAGCTTATCAAGTATTACGCGGAATTTAACACTTGATCTTAAGAAGAAGAACAATTAACATTCAACACCTCAATATTATTTATTAATACGAATATTCTTACAGTATTAGGGTTTTGCAACCTTGAAGTGAATCGACTTTAGATATAAAACACACGTATATCTAACCTAATCTAGGACCTCCTTTTATAGGCTAAGGAGTCCTATACAATATACAATACGTAACCTACAAGATAAATATCTTTTCCATATTTATCTGATACAATAAACTAACCGACTATAGAAAACTAGCAGTGCTTACAATATACTATCAGCGGTTACTCAATACTACTAGCCGCGGTTATCTTCATCAGTGGTTACACTCTTCAGTCCGTGGTTATCTTCAAGCTTGTCCGTGGTTCCATTACTTAAAGTAATTCATCATTCAAGGAACCTAAAACCCAACACTCTTCAAGATCCATATTCGAGGTTGCAACGCGCTCGAGTTCATCCAACCTCCTGCGTCGACTAGTGCTCCCCCACCTCCCACGGATGAATGGCTAACCGTGGACTCCATCATTCAATCGTGGATCCTCTCCACCATCTCAGAATCGCTCATGGAACGCGTACTCAAAACCAAACCTCAAACCGCGAAGGACATTTGGGACGTCCTTGCGAAGATTTTCACGGACAACAAACGCTCGAAAACTGTGGAACTCGTCGGTGAGTTACGGAACTTGGACATTGGTGACCTAACAGTGGACGCATACTTCCGAAAGATTGACTCACTTGCATCACGCTTGGATAACCTAGGGTCTAACACTACCGAAGATGAACTGGTCACTTATGCCTTAAATGGCCTCAGTGACAAATATGAACACGTTGTTCACGTCATCCTCAACAAAGACCCGTTCCCGAACCTCGAACAAACCCGCTCCATTTTATCCCTAGCCGAGTCACGTATAAACAGGAAAAGTGCTTTACCTTCATCATCCCGCATATCATCATCATCCCCGACTGCACTAATTGCACAACCTAGCTCCGCTCGTAACCAAGGTAACACTTCGCGTTCCTCGATCCCCAAGTCGACCTCAGTTTGTCGCAACTTCTCACGAGGGTATTGCCCGTATGCGGATAGATGTCGTTTTGTTCATGGGAGTAATAACTCTGGTGGCACAGGAAACTTAAATAATAGTAATTCAAGTGGTTATGGAAGTGGAAACTTTAATAATAACCATTCAAATGGTTATGGAACTCGTCAATCTGTTCAAGGCAGTGCACAACATAATCCAGCAACTTTGAGCCATGGCCCACTTCTTGAAGCGTATACCCAACTTCTTCAGGCCCACCAGAGATTAATATCTCAATCATCCCATCAACGTGGCACTCAGGCTCAACAGGCCTCTCGAGGGTCTGCTACTCATCGCAGGCCTAGTTCTTCGGTCCACCAACAGCTTCAGGCCCATGTCGACACTCAGGAAACCGCACTGCCTCAAGCTTTTAGTACACTCACTCTACAAGATTTTGGCGACGCCGGATGGAATATGGATACAGGTGCGTCTCTACATTTAAATTCCAATGCAAATAATTTAAGTTCTGTTTTTAATGAGCGTATTTATCCATCTGTCATTGTTGGTGATGGTGCCTCAATACCGGTCACCAACACTGGCCATAGTACTTTGCCAAACCCTTACCGACCATTACATCTTAATCACGTACTTGTCACACCCCATATTGTTAAAAATCTTATCTCTGTTCGTAAATTTACTCGAGACAATAAATGCACCATTGAATTTGACGAATTTGGTTTTTCTGTGAAGGATTATTTGACTCGTCAAACTCTTCTCCGATGTGACAGTACCGGGGACCTATATCCCGTCACCAAGCCCACCACCTCCCCCCAAGCTTTTATCACAAGTCAGCATACGTGGCACCAACGACTAGGCCATCCTAGCAATGACGTGCTACGTTCTCTTATTTCTAGTAATAGTATTTTGTGTAATAAAGTGAAGTCTCCCATGCTTTGCCATGCTTGTCAGCTTGGCAAACACGTACGACTTCCATTTGTGAGTTCGGATTCTATTATTAACTCTCCTTTTGATATTGTGCACTCGGACTTGTGGACTTCTCCACTCTCGAGTATTAGTGGAATAAAATACTATGTTTTGTTTTTAGATCATTTCTCTCATTATGTATGGGTCTATCCGTTGCGTCATAAATCAGACACGTTTAGTAAATTTGCTCAATTTCGTACATTCATTAAAAATCAATTTAAAACCGATATCAAGGCATTCCAATGTGACCATGGTGGTGAATTTGATAACCATATCCTTCACCGTCTTTTTGATAAAAATGGCATACATATTCGCTTCTCATGCCCTCGTACTTCCCAACAAAATGGGAAGTCCGAGAGGATGATTCGTACCATCAATAACCAAATCCGCACTCTTTTGTTTCAAGCCCACTTACCCCCTCATTTTTGGGTCGAGGCACTTTACATGGCCACTCACTTACTTAATATCCTTCCTTCAACCGCCATAAACAATGACACTCCACACACTCGCCTTTACAAAACCCAACCAAATTACACGTTTCTACGTGTTTTTGGTTGTCTTTGCTACCCTCATGTCGATACTAACCACAAACTTGGACCTCGCTCTACACCGTGTATCTTTCTCGGTTACCCATCCAACCATCGTGGGTATCGGTGCCTCGATCTTGCAACCGATAAAAGTATCATTTCCCGCAATGTCACTTTTGATGAGACTGTATTTCCATATGGCTCAGTTACACCCAATGCCGCTCCCTCGTACACATTTCTGGATGATGAACCGACTGTCATACCCGCACCTATTCTTAGTGGGCCCACTATCACCGAGCATGTTGTCCCAAACCCACCCCTTAGTTTGCCAGCCCATCCCCCCCAACAACCCTCTTCCCCAAGTTCATCCTCAGACCAAACACAAACACCCCCTACCACGGCTGAGGTACCCACACCAGTCGCGACCCAACCATCAAACCAAAATCATAATCAACCTAATTCTACTTCTACTCATCCCATGGTCACTCGGCTTCGTCTTGGTATCCATCAACCCAATCCTAAATATAACTGTCATGTCTCTACCATTTCCCCCATACCAAAATCCTACAATATTGCCTTCACTGACCATAATTGGCAAAATGCTATGCGTGATGAACATAATGCACTTATTAAAAATAAAACTTGGATTCTTGTGCCACGACCACCTGACACGAACATTGTTCGCTCTATGTGGTTGTTTAAGCACAAGTACTTTGCAGATGGATCCCTTAGCCGATATAAGGCTCGCCTTGTTGCTAATGGTAGCAGTCAACAGATTGGTATCGATTGTGATGAGACTTTTAGTCCGGTTGTTAAGCCGGCAACCATTCGCACTGTGCTCAGTCTTGCTGCATCTCGACGTTGGCCAGTTCATCAGCTCGATGTCAAGAATGCCTTTCTACATGGCCATCTTTCTGAGACAGTGTATATGCATCAGCCACCTGGTTTTCGGGATCCACGACGTCCCAACCACGTGTGTCTTCTACAGAAGTCTCTTTATGGGCTTAAACAGGCTCCTAGGGCCTGGTTTCAGTGATTTGCAGGATATGCTACCCGGGATATGCTACCCGGGTTGGATTTACTCATAGTCGTTGTGACTCATCATTGTTTATTTACCACCAGGGTTCTGATATTGCTTATTTGTTGATTTATGTTGATGATATTATTTTGACTACTTCATCTGCAACACTGCTACAGCGGATTATTACTTCTCTTCACAACGAGTTCTCGATGACTGATCTTGGTCCTTTACATTATTTTTTGGGCATTTCTGTTTCACGTGATGCTACAGGTATGTTCCTTTGTCAAAGGAAGTATGCAATGGAGATTTTGGAGCGTGCAGGTATGCTCAACTGTCAGTCTTGTCGTACACCAGTTGACACCGAGTCTAAACTTGGTGCTGATGGCCCTCTTGTTTCTGACCCGACACTTTATCGGAGTATTGCGGGTGCACTTCAGTACCTTACTTTTACGCGGCCTGATTTATCATATGCAATCCAGCAGATTTGTTTATTCATGCATGATCCTCGGGAAGTTCACCAAACTGCTCTTAAGAGGATTTTACGTTATGTTCGCGGTACACTTGATTATGGGCTTCAGCTATTTTCCGCTTCACCTCTTTCTCTGATTGGTTATTCGGATGCTGATTGGGCCGGTTGCCCCACAACTCGTCGATCCACCTCTGGCTATTGTGTATTTCTTGGCAACAACTTATTGTCATGGTCATCCAAGCGTCAGGCTACTCTTTCTCGTTCCAGTGTAGAGGCCGAGTATCGTGGTGTTGCTAATGTTGTTGCCGAGACTGCTTGGTTACGTAACCTATTACGCGAGTTGCACTCCCCGTTACAGCGTGCTACATTGGTTTATTGTGATAAGATTAGTGCTGTGTATATGTCCTCCAATCCGGTCCAACATCAGGTCACGAAGCATACTGAGATTGACATACATTTTGTTCGTGACCAGGTCGCCGCAGGGCATGTTCGTGTCTTACATGTCCCTTCTCGTTACCAGTTTGCAGATATCTTCACCAAAGGACTACCGTATGCGTTGTTTGATGATTTTAGATCCAGTCTAAGTGTTCGTCCCTCTCCCGCTCCGACTGCGGGGGGCTGTTAGTAGTATAGGCCCATGTATGTATTTAGTTGCTATTGGGTCTAGCCCATTCACCTCATGTATTATGTATTTATACTCATTGGTTAATCATAACGAGATACGAGAACAATATAATTCTACACTTATAAACATCCATCTTTACTCTTCTCATCACTGTACTAACTAAATACCCATACATTAGACACCTAATTTGTATCAACTGGATTTTTTACTCTCTAAGTCAATATTTTACTTTTAATATTTTCAGTAATGACCTATAGGAGAACTGATAAGGTTTTAAAAGGTACCATTTTGAGGGGTCGTTTAAGTCCTTATTTGATCACTTTTGTATCCGTTATTGCTTAATATCGTTCCTTTTCACTTTTTAGGTCTCGTGAAGGCAAAATGCTGGAATGGCACTTATTTGGACAGAAAGGCGCGAATATATGAAGAAAATGGCCAAAGTCGAAATCAGACACTCACAGTTGCAGAAAGTATAAGGCGACGGCGTCAGGTGCTATTTGCGACGCCGTCCCAGAATTATTGTGACGGGTCAGAACTCAAAACTCGTGTTTTCAAGAGACGGCGTCTAGTTGTGAAAGAGTAGGCCGTCGCTACTCAGACGGCCTAGATGCGATCCAGACGACGTCAGAAGCTGAAGAGGACGGCGTCACGGACATAAGGTGACGCCGTCGCAAGGTTAACGTGGCCAAGACGAAACCCTAATGGCGGCGACACGACGGCGTCACTAAACATAAGGTGACGCCGTCGCAATTGTAATCTTATATATAGAATCCGAATTTTTCAGTCTTTGTGGGGAGAGTCTTTGGAGTAAAAACCTAAAACCGAACCTAAGGTGTCTTGTACAGTATTTTAGGGTTTTTAACCCTATCTTACACCAAGATAAGTCTTTGCTTCATTAATTCAATTATGTCTTTGATTATTTGTGTGTATGCTTGCATGTTCTCCATGTCCGGCTAATTTATTTGTGTGTTTGCTTAGGAAGTATGAAACTTAATTATTAAATATTGATTGGTTGTTTCTTATCTTAGTTGATTAATGATCTAGTAATGCGATAGGTCATTCGTTGTGTACTTAATGCTTGATTCATCTTTGTGAACCTTAGAGTATGATTACCTGAGTGATTGTAGGCTAAACCATCCGAAGAGCGCCTTAGAGTAGGAGTCTATAATCTCTAAGTGGATTTGTAGACAAGACCCTTTGGTAAGTTCAAAGAGTTAGGGAGAAACGCATACCCTACAACTTTAGAAACACAACGCAACTAGGAATAAGACGTGACACTCAACCATCAATAGGAGATAATTAAGGAGTAATACAAACTAAGTGAACACATCTTTAAACTATCATACGATCACACATTAATTAGACATAGACTCCCACAACCTTAGTTTAGATAATTAGATAATAGTAGAGTAATCGGTAGAAATACCAACCCCCCAAATCCAATACCCGAGATTCGTACCTTTCCATTTTCATAAAATATAAAAAAGATAAAAAATAATCTTCCTCAACCTTAACCTTAGCGTAGTAACTCCCTACTAGCATTCCTATTCCCCTAGAGAACGATATCAATACCCGTGGCTTACCCTAATTACTACACTACAATGATTAGGTTCACTGCCTAGGGTGTTATAAAACTTGCTCGAAGAAAAGGAAGTTTCCTTGACCCCGAACGACGCGTGTAGCGTTATCAAGTTTTTGGCGCCGCTGCCGGGGAATAGAATAGCTAGTTAGTAGTCCACCTCGTTTAGGTTTCTTTGCTTGATTCCTATCAAGTAAACTTTTTTTCTCATTTTTAGATTTCTCTTAGTCTATCCCCCTTCTTCGTAACCTTTGTTCGTAACCCCATCACTCTTCATCATGGAGAATGATAACCAACCTCCACTTAATAACCCAACGAAAAAAATTTCAATGTCACTCAAAACCCAACCCAATAACCAACACAACCGTCGAAGCCGATATGTGAGTAGAAACACCGACCTTCAGGATTTGCAGAAAATATTCGATAGTACAATTAGGGAAGCTGTTGAGAAAGTAGTCAGCGCTGCTATAGTTGGTTCAATGATTAGCAGTAATTCGGAAAATGGCATAATAAACAACAACGTGGATGTGGAAAATAGTGCTTACTTCAATCTTTACCCCACTAAGGAAGAGGTTGCGTACCATCAATACATAATCGATAATCCACAATCACCCATCATTAGGATATGCCCAAAGATTAGGAGAGGAAATCCCTGGAACCTAAAAATCCCTTGTATGATCGGATATAGGAGTGTCGACCACGCTTACATAGATATGGAATCCCCCATCAACGTAATGTCATCTGCTGTCTACAATGATATTATGAATGAGCGACTCAATATTAGGAGAGACCCTAAATATCCGGGAGGAGTTTGCAACTTTGTGGGAAGAGTCAAGGACGTGCATGTCTTTATAGGAAATTTCACCTACCTAGTTGATTTTATGGTCCTAGAAGATGTAGGATGCGTCATTGACTATAGTTTATCCCAAGTAGTGCTAGGGAAACCGTTTGTTGAAACATCTAGAATGAGCCTTAACAAGTATGATGGAACGGTTAGGTTCAAGGAAGGGACCGATGAGATCACCTATAGGATGCCTTGGAAAACAACTGAGTATGGCCACTTGTCCATTTATGATCGAGACAACATCAAAGCTTTTGAGGACAAAAGTAAGGAAGATGTTGAAAAAGGTTATAAATTCATGTGGGAAAGAAGGAGGCATTACTATAAGGATTGCTTGACTTTAGGGCCTAGGTATAGAGTCGATGAAGATTTTGTCAACATGATAGAATTCTCATTGAGAATGCGTGAGGCAACGTAGGAGCACGACTACGAGTCTAGCTACAAGACTCTTAAATAAAGAAAAGCGCTTCGTGGGAGGCAACCCATGCTTAATTGTTTGCTTGTTAGTGTCATATATCTTTTATTAATTGTTTATCCTCATGTTTAAATTTGTAAAAATGCTCTATTTTGTTTTTAACTTCGTCTTAATTACATATAAAGGTATTTTACATAAGGGATAAGTGTAGGGAGGATTACACACGTTTTCAAAAGAAACGTAAACATGAGAATAACAATTAACTAAAAGATATATATATTTGTTTGTTCGAGTCAAATGCTTGTATCGAGTCATAATGGATGTTTTGCAGAAATTTTTCCAGATTCTAAAGATGTAAATTTTCCAGAATTTTTTCCAGAAAATCGCAGACCAGTTTTTGTCAGGATAACCTGACGGCGTCAGGATTGCAACCTGACGGCGTCAGGAAGGAGTAAAAACATCAGATTACTTTTTCTCGTTTTCTGAGCTACTTAAAAATTTTTGGAATTTTCCAGGTCTTAATTTTCTTAGAAATTCTGTAAACATTCATTCCACAAGCATTATATCCTAGTTTAAATCGAGTCTTATATATATTATTACCGCCGATTTTACGCGAAGGTTTCGTTTGTTTTCTTCAAGTGTGCAGGTTTAGTTTGTCAAGAGGAAGTTACATAAGATTGGAAGGAGCTTTTCACGCAATAATTCTTCTTGAAAAGAATTTAACCACCACTTTACACGGATCCTACCGAGCTAATCAGGGGAGTATTAGTTTCTTTCGTTTTTAATTACCTTCCATTATCATAACTTTGATACTTTCGGGGAACATTGGGGACAATGTTCAGTTTAAGTGTAGGGAGGGAAAATAAAACGGGAACTTTGAAACTATGCTTATCCTTGACTATTTGCTTTGTCTAATTGTGATTGTGTAATAAACCATGAGAAAATGTTGGTTAGGGTAATTTTGGCACCAAATTTAAAATTTTTCATGACATATAGGAGTGGGCCATTAGTCTTAACAAAAGCGTCTCACGGATAGGAAGTTATATGACTAGCACAAAACCCTTTACCACCCAAATTCCACCCAAAATGTGAGGATCGCCCTTAGATTAGTAGGAATTAAAGCATTCATCTTTAATGCTTAGAGTGTGAACCGGTAGTATATTAGATTTTAGAACTTGTTTTGTGATGCATTCCGAGATCGCAAGTGAGGCTACACTTGTGTAGTTAGGAATAACTAAATGATAAGAGGCATTAGGATAAACCCTTGTTTGATACCCGTAATATAATTACTTCTTCCACATCGGTTAAGTAATTCCCCCACACCCTTTGCGTTGTACTCATCTTTAGTACACGATACCCCTAGTTAACCCCTCAGAGCCTATCCTTTTCGCGGTTCTCGTGATATTTCGGTTTTTCCGGAATATCAATGAAGAACATTGTTTACACCCCACCCCCAAATATACACCCAAATCGCCTTAGCCTACCCCTTATGCACTCACTTTTAGTGCAATTATTTGTTATCACCTTAAACCCTTAGTTCAATTATCTAGTTGCTTGCATAAGTTGCTAAGTCAAGTCATATCCTTTGTATACAGTTTTGGGATGATTGGGATTCATGGGAAAAGTTAAAGTTTATGAAATGACGGGAAGGGAACGTTAAATTCAAATTCCCTTTGTTTACGTAATAATGTACCCCAAGTGTTTTGATCTTTTCAATTCGGGTCAAATTAGTGTTAGAATAATAAAAACTCAAGTGTAGGGATATGCCTGTAAATCCCTAGTATTTTGATGTTACCGTAGAGGATGGTAGAGTAAAAGTGTAT
>BPTQ01000001.1:26690085-26710479 GCA_019973895.1 Chrysanthemum seticuspe
CTAAAAAAAAGATCCGGCTAAAAAGCTGGTTAAAAAAATTTAGCTGTTCCATGAGCTGGCTAATTGCTAATTAGCCGGCTCAACTGGTAAAAACGTTGTAACTAAAAACCCTTTCTGGGCTCCTTTAACACACCCCAAAAAAAAAAATAAATAAAAAATAAAAAAAAATTGTTTCAAACACAAGACCAACTCCTACGATAAAACCTAGTATTAACAACTCTGGTTTCTATACATATGCAATTCCTGACAAATACTCCAACGAGCCTTAGTAGACGCAAGAGTAAAGAGATTCCTCTGATGATAACGTCACGACCGAGGTTTTAATAATATATTTTTGTTATTTAGAGGAAAAATTGAGTCATATATTTTTGTAAATTCTTTTTATTAAATCTTTTTTCGGTAACGTACGTGCTCATAATATTGATCATTGAACTAAATACAGTATAAAGAGAAAGTTACGAAATCACTAAGTACCTAGGAATATACTGAGAGAAAATGCACATATAAAACTTGATTATTTTTACTTTAGGTAAGTCGTCCACAACCTTAGTTTAGATAATTAGATAATAGTAGAGTAATCGGTAGAAATACCAACCCCCCAAATCCAATACCCGAGATTCGTACCTTTCCATTTTCATAAAATATAAAAAAGATAAAAAATAATCTTCCTCAACCTTAACCTTAGCGTAGTAACTCCCTACTAGCATTCCTATTCCCCTAGAGAACGATATCAATACCCGTGACTTACCCTAATTACTACACTACAACGATTAGGTTCACTGCCTAGGGTGTTATAAAACTTGCTCGAAGAAAAGGAAGTTTTCTTGACCCCGAACGACGCGTGTAGCGTTATCAAGAACCACAACTGTTCTTGTAGTATCTTGGTTAGTATGAAATGTAACTTTCTTAGAATGATCCAAATACTCTTTCTGCAAGGTTGTACTGCCATATTTGCTACAATTCCTTCTTAGTTTTCGCAAAATTCAGTACTACTCGGTAAAAAAAATTCCTAGTATAAATTCTAAACAAAGCTCATGTATCTAAGCACATCTAGTATAAAAATATCAATGACCTTTTAGTATAAATAGTTAATGACCTGTGTGATACACAGGGTGTCTAAAACATGCTGAATGGATTTCATTTTTATTAGTTCAAAATATACACGTAAAAGAGAGTCATATAAGGATCCATGAATCACTAAAGCATTGAAAGAGAAATATGACATAAATCAAGTTACTAGTTATAATACTCGTGCATGCAATGGCTTTTTTCTAAATTATTTTTCTTAAATGTTTTTATATACTGAGTTAAAAAGGAGATTTATTGTTTTTATATAATAATTTTGGAGCCAGCACTGCAATAGTAGTCTCCTTAGAGAAATGAGAACGCAGATGATTCCGAGCAACCTCATAAACAGTCCTTAACGTATACATATCTTTGGTCTCAACAATTATGATCCAAAATAGCATCCTCAACCAGAACACAAACTTTGTTAAAAAAAAATAAAAAATAAATAAAAAAAAAAACCCCACACAATTTCCTCGGGTCTTTCCCAAAAATCAATGTTGCAAAAATGGTCAACTCGGCCGATTAATCGTTAATCGGTCGAGTACCTTGTCGATTTAAAAAAATTGGTCGAAAAATCGGCCTAGAAAAAAAATCGACACTAAGCAGTCAAAAAATCGGTTGAATCGGCCGATTAATCAGCCGAATCGGTCAAAAATCTGCCGAATCGAGCAAATCGGTCATTTTAAAAAATATAATAATTTAGGTATTTTATTTAATTTGGGGATCATATATTTCACTTATAACGCACAATGGGCATCATAATAAGAATTGGAGCCTTTTATTGAGGTTTCGGAACATAGGAGGCTTAGAATCGGTTAAGATTTTTAGTTTGGTCTCCGAAAATACCAAAAAATTGCAAGAAATACCAATCCGATTAATCACCGATTAATCCCGACTTGACCGATTACTCGCTGCAGGGTGGTCGACCGCATGACTACCGATTCACGATTTTTGCAACATTGCCAAAAATTATGATCCAATATAACATCCTCAACCAAAACATAAACCACACCATTTGTGTACAATCTTAAAAGTTGATTGTGTAAAAAGATACAATACTTTTGTACATTTTATAAATAATGGCTAAAAAATACGGTATTGCTTTGAGTTTTTGATAACACCAAACTTAAATGAGTACATCGCCATCTCTATCCCTTTACCATGCCTACCCATTCTCATCATGTCCCTTATTGTAAGTTTTTATGATCGATAGATACCTAAATAGAAGGTTGTTTGCATTGATCATGATTTTGTTATTTTGGCTATGAGATGGTCTTGGTTGACTTGCCTACAAAAAAATTAACAATATGATGCATGCAACTTCGGACGAATGGCCTATATGACACATGCAACTTCGAATGAAGGGCCTATACAAATATTTATTTTTGAAATAACATTTACATATATACCAAGAGAAGTTATTAAAATGCACCAATACATAGATTTCCTTAGCTTTTTTAATCACCCACAAAGGAAAGAAACATAATATATTATTAGAAGATAAATAATGGATCAAATTATGTATTTATCTAAAACTAACGTAGATCACAAAGACATCTATATCTATCGAATAAGTGAACAGTAATAAATAACATATACCAATCTAGACTTTGTAAAACTTGTGAAATCTTGTGTTGTAACATCTCCAAGACCAGCCATATACATAGCATAAGTGAACCCAACATTCAATCTACCCATGATTGCCTGAATGAGCAAAAGTCGTTTTGTTTTATCTTGTGGTCTATTAGTAATTCATGTTTTTTTATAAAAAAAATCCAAGGGGTATTTAGAAGGTTGGCCGCATAATAATAAGACATTACAACCTTGTAGATAATGTTATTAAAATTTTCTACCCATACTTGACACAATTTACATTGAAGTTCAAACGAATGTTTCCTATCAACCAACCACAACCTGTTTTAACATGCCAAAATGCTTGATGTGACCCCAACCATTTTGATGATAAATGGAGTATATGTTAACACTAGTTCCTTCTTAAAGATATTAATTCATCTAATAGTAGTTTGGTCCGACATTCATCCTATTTTTGTGCTCCAAATCATATTTATACAAAGGAAAACTGGAGTATTTTTACTAAGACCTAATTAGAATGCCAAATAAAAACACTCATGTATCAATATTCATCATGTTGATCACTCTCACACCAAACGGCATAAATAAAATCACCTAATTAGTCATTCTTTATTACCTGGGTTGTCAAGAGCTAACCAATACATGTGATATGCAGACACATAAGTAGTTGTTGTTGGAATTATATAACATGACCATCATATATAAAACAATAAACATCAAAGATACATGCGAAAGCGTAAAGAACATATAATGAATAAGGGTTTTATATCAGACAGGTTACCCAACTTTCCCTCTTTCTTCACCTAAGTTACCAAACTTTCATTTTGTTCACTTAGGTTACTGAACTTTAGTTAAGTATTCAACCTCCATTTTTTAAGTGTAATCAAAGTAACCAAAATGCATTTTTTTAGGTAAGTTAAGTAAGCTAAATATCTCACTTTACAAATTCAGTAACCTGAATGTCAACTCCGTGTAGTCCAATACCCTGTTTGCACAAAAAAAGTTTAGTAACTTATGCGAATAAAGTTGGAAAGTTGGGTAACCTATCTGTCTATAAACCCAATGAATAATAACTAACACATAAATAGTATGCGTACCTTTTTTATTCTAGCCGAACAAGAATCAATTCCACAAAACTAGCAAGTGATGAACTCTAATTAGGGTTTATAGGATTATAAGAATTACCCCTTACCGATTTTGTAATTCAATCCAAGAAACTAACAAAAGTATGTTAGTACCACGTTCTTGTACATACGTACTAAATCAAATTAAAGTAATGCTAGTTTTAATCACACAAAATAATTTGTTTTGGAAAAACGATGGGTCGACACCCTTGAGGAGGTGTATGATCGACTAGAGCAAAAAACACACACAAACAATTTAGGTTTTTAGCTTATGAGTACAAGAATTTACAAAGACCCTAGGCCTTGTATATATACCCAAAGAAACTTAGAGTCCAAGTTAGGGTTGAATTGGTATGGAAACCCCCATCCATTCGGTTATGGAAACCCATAGGGTTTCTAGAACCTACTTGACATCTAATTTCATATTTAGTCCTTCCTTTAACATTTAACGATAGTTAGTCCATTACACTTAATTAACTGAACGTCCATTATATATTTCATGTAAATAATAAATAAATATAACATTTTATATTTAATTATTAACTTTAATTCTCATACGCAAAGTGTGCAATCCCGTGGTCTCGAGTTCGATCCTAACACACATCTATTAATATTTTTTCCATTAAACCAATAGCTCCCACTTGGACATATCTTAATATTGTGATCACATCGGTTAGCGTCTAGCAACACTTCGATGCCTCTAGTACAACTCGAGTAAGGCCTCCTTGAAAAATATTTTAATGATTTCTCTATCCTTTTGTTTCTAATACCATGTTAAATAAAGATATGGATTTAAGTCATTCTTTATCAACTATTTTGTTTCTCGTTATTAGTGATTGAGCAAGATTACCAAATCTTCTGAACATATTCAGGGGAGATCTTTATGCGTGGCCATGCAAACATCTTGTCAACCCTACGAGAGGCCCAACAGTATTAAACTCCAAAATAAATTTGAAGGAACAAATTCTATCTTGACTACGAGACTAACCCACAAACTTTGCAACACTTCTGAAAACAACCCTTATGACTACCAGTTACGTATAGCATTAAGTTGTTCCACAGAAGTGCACTACATTCATGACACTTATCTGGTATCTCAAGTCTGAGGATAGCTATTCATGATTTACTTAATAACAATATCCATAAACTAAAATCATGTAGTTGGGATAAGTCCTATATTCAATTCATTGAATATCATCTGAAATTGATATGCTTTCTCATCAATATACTTTCAAATATATTCTACCAAATCACTCAGATTTGTCTTAATTTAACGATACTCTCATATCATTAATTGACAATGGACGATTTAGAATAAATGAATTTATTCACGGATTAAACATGCAAATATAGGATACAATATATTATAAAATCAAACATACCAAGTATTAATTTATTATAACAATTGTTTAACATCCCTTATTCAAATACTAAATAGATCAATGCATGAAAATTCCAGTTGAAGAATTATGCTTCAAGTAATGACAATCATACTTGTTGACAAGGCATAAATCAACCAACTTGATCTATCGTAATTTTGAGAATACTTATTTCAAGAATTCAATTAGTGAAGTCCTTGTATGTGTGCATTCACCAATCAATATAATAATTCATAAACTGTGTGACATCCTCCATCACCAATTTATGACAATTTAAACTTTCAAACATCTTAAAGTTTAAAGTAATCTTATTCTTTTGATGTATAATGCAACTGCTCTCTTAGTAGCACAACCAGTTCACATGGCCATTAACAAGGATGAAATCCTACCATGACTAGTATTGAGTGTCATCTCAGCTAAACCAGCATCATTGTATACACACAACAATATGCTCATTAAAACTTCGTAAACTTTAATATCTTATTGTGCAATATTTGATGTCTACCAAACTTTCAAGTTTGTAGCTGATGACAATTTGCACAACAATTGACATATTGTTCATCCATAGAATCTAGGAGCAATTCTAGGCTGAGGATGTAATTCTATTAGAATATTCATTACACAAGTTATCTAATAACTTTTAGATATCAATGTTTTCAAATCACTTCTTATTCAAGAATGATACAACAATTTTAATACATAACATGATGTACATGATGAATCTACAGGTCAAACTTAGATTTCATTCATATTCTATCTTGTCAAAAGATATTTATCCATTTCCCAAATGATATATATTAGAATCATTTATTTTACTACACATGCTTATTAATAATAAACATATAATCCAAGGTTGTATGTTTTAATTCTTAAATCTTACAAGTGAAGTTTCATTCCAATCTAAAACTTCCTATATGTTATACACTATACAAGATTTAAAACCTTAACATAATACTCCCACTAGCTTTCAGGAATACTTAAAATTTATCTTATTTCAATTATAAATCAAACTAGGATTTAATAATTAAATATAAAAATAATTTCATAGATGCATGCATTTATCCATTCATGAATTATTGCACTTCGTACACTTCCAAAGATTATATAAATTCAAAAAACCTTTCGATTACTTTCCGTCCTCGCTCAAGTAATTCCTCAAGAAAGAGTTTTGATATTCCATTGTCATATTTCATATTAATGAAAACAAGTATGACAATTATCATCTTTATATATTTAATGTGTCTAGGAAAGAATATTCAAACACAATTAATTACTTAAGTATGATTAATAATCTTGTCATAAGATATACATTAAATATGTGCACAATATTGTTCATATAATTTCTACACAGAGATTTAAACCACTAGAGTTTTTCATCTCTTTGAAGAAACTCATTTTCATTCTCCAGTCTAACTATTAAGATAAACCAAGTTTCCAAAAACTGATTACCTTTATGGAAAACATCTTTAACATTCATAGTATGAGTAATTTACCCAATTCAATATTTGGTAATATATCATAATGATTATCAGGTTTACCATAATCCTGTAACTAATATTTCTCAGCATATCAAACAAATATCTGAGATATCTATGAATGAGAATTCCATTATTTTGAGGTCTATCATTTACATGCCAAACCTCATCATGATATTCACTAGTGTGTTTTAAAAGATTATGTATCTTGTAATTTTATCTTCCAAGATAAAAACTCCCACTTACCTTTTGTAATATATAGACTATCTATAAATACTTATCAATTAGAGCAAAACCACATTGTTCTCTTTTTAGGACATTACAAATACACATTGATAATTCCTGACTTTAGTTTGTTAATAACCTATTCATAAGTAGTTTAAAAAATTCAGAATCTTCAATTTTAAAACTTAATGTGATTCATCACATTCCATAATGAAATGATGTTTTATCAATCTTCTAAGTTGGAGTCATATTGAGTATATTCAATCCATACTCAATTTTATAACCTTATTACTTTTAAGAAAGAAGTTATAGTTATCTTGATTCAAACAAATCAAATAGAATTTGATTCACCTAACTGAACATACCATTAGCTTGTGGTATTAATTAGAATAAATATTTTAAGACAATCTAACAATATATAAGATAAACATATTCATTTTGGCTTACCTATTTACCAACTAAGTCAGCTTAATGGTATAATAGACTTTCCAAGCCAATTGCATGCTTTATAACATAAGTACTCTTTAACCAAGTCACTTCATATCCATGTCTCATCAAGAAAACATAAATTGTTATAATCCCATTATACGTTATAAATCATTGATCAACTCAATGACTTCTAGTATATGTCTTAATTAAAAAACATAACATGTTAACGTCTTACTTTATTATAAGTCTTAAAAGACTTAATGTTTATATATTTACAATGAAATATAAACATGTTTAACTAAAGTAATTATGAATACAACTCTTGGTTTATTACTTCACAATAATGTAGGACTACATTATTTCTTCATTTATTTATGTCATTCCATGAATACATAAATATACAAATTGAAGTAGTATTAGATTACTTCATTTATTTATGTCATTTCGATAATACATAAATATTTAGTTTGAAGTAGTCTTATATATCACTTTTGACACATGTTCTAAATACTTGTCTAATTTAGAAACTATAAATTTATTCAAGATACGATCCCACGTAACATGGAGATTTACTTTGTTGTTGCAATCTCGCCAAGTTCTCACATGACGTAAATTGCAACACCAAGTGTTTCTTGAATTAGATATGCACAAGTCATATTAGAACGTTAGTCTCTTACCTTGCAATCAAGAGAATCCGTTAAATCATATACCTATATGTTGTACCTTGCATGCAATATAAATTTCTCCCACTTGTGCATGGAACAACATCATGTAGCAGATAAGCAACACGACATATGTTTGTTTATGTGACCTATATGATTGTGTCATTGATATTAGAGTAACTAGTAGATGTAGAAACACTTCATTGTCTAGTAAGGAAACGTACATGACTATCCTTGAAAACATAAGTATCTACAAGTGGAAAGTAATTATCTTAGGACATTCTAGAGATAATCTGGGTTACTACCAAGATGACAAAGCTTGTAACTCCCACTGAATTAGAGATCATTACATTAATTCCTTATTCAGTAATAAGAACATAATACTCCTACTGGATTTGACAACATTGTAAGTGTTTCATTAACCAATAAAAGAAAATAGTGTTCTATTTACTTTCCTACACTTTTGAGAAAGTCCATACATAACAATTACTTATTTACTAAAAGAGTGTATTCTACTATATAGATGATGAATTATCCATCAATGCTATTAACTTGAAAAATTGGGCATGCAATTTCTTCCGTAATAGTTCTACCATTCCAACAATTGTAAGTAGTACTTTTAAATGGTCAAAGCACAAAAACTAGATAAAATATGCTAGTTTGTCTTTTACCAATTTTGCAGTAAATTAGTCTAGCTTCTAATTTAATAACTCAAAAAATATGCAATTTTCTTAACTATTAAAATTTTCTTACGAGTTATGTATTTAGAATTTAGACAATTCTAATTTTTCCTATCATACCTTTCTCATTCATGAAAAGGAATAGGATTGAATCTCACTCTTTCTTATGAAAAGAGGACTAGGTTTATTCTTTTAGCAGAGTTGACTCTACCAAAAACCCTTACAGGTATAGATCAATTTACCAATACAGAAATAACCTACGTTTACGGTTTAACGTTGCATTAATACATTTAAAGAATTTTCAAAATTCAATTTTAGTATTTCCGATAATTAAACTTTTCAAGAAAATAAAATACCCAAGGTAATATTCATATAACCATAGAATTTTCTCAAAAAATAGGATCCAAATTATCATAGTTCCATTACATCAGTTGATCTGCTAGTAACGAAAGCACATAATAAGGTAATCTGTCGAACAATAATTGGCAAACCTTTTTTCAATTCCTAGATCATTATGGGATTTACATTTTCCAATGCTATTGCAAATGTAAACATGTTTTATCCCATCTTGTGCCTTGAGTCCAGGTCTCACTTACTACTCAATTTAAGTCACTTAAAGAACTGCAAATATGTTCATGTAAGGTCTGACTTTACATAAAGATGTACCTTTCCATCACAATCTCTCCAAGTTCCCACATAACGTAAATTGCAACTTCAAGTGTTCCTTTAACTAGATGGCACTAGCTTAATTTATAAAGGGTACTAGTTTTGATTTATGATGTCAAATCAAATATGTACAAAGATGTCATACATTCATTTTGTAGCATAAATTTTAATAAAAAACTTTTTATTTACCAATTCATAAAGATCAAATTATCAAAGTTTTGATTGAGGTATGGGTTTCACCAATCAAGGATTTTACCTTTAATTATTATCCATTATATCGTACTTTTTCATAAGTCTAAAGACTTAGTGTTTCGGATAATTACGACAAAAGTGGCGCACGGAATTAAAGCTAATTCGCCTTTAAGAAGATTTTGTACATTTATAGCCTACTTGGTAACTCCAATTTGACGCACAAAGAAGCGGAGAATTTGGTCAGCGCTGAAGCTATAACCTCCTTCTTTCGGGTCACAATGTAATGCACTCCTCTCCTTGTACCCCTCTTTAGTTTGTCAAAATTGGATGAGCCATTCTCACTATTTGTACCAAAACCATCAATCAATTAAACTTATTGAAAATTTAACTCTTCAAAAACAAATCAAATTTCACCCTTGTTTAGTCCAATTTATTTTTCTATTCAAAATTACCCTTTACTTAACACTTGTCGCACATAATAAACAAACAAGTAACAATAAAAAATAAACAACTAAAACAATGCGCACGTAACTAACAATTAATACATGTAAACAAGTAGCCACATACAACTTATTTGATAAAACCTATTAATAATCAATATCTAGGTTAATTAATGTATATATTAACTAGGGCTTTCACTCGCACAATTGAAAGTGAGCCACATACATCGACGAATCGATTGCGTAAGCCATAGTCAAACATATACCAAATTGCACATAATTTATTCATTAATATTATTGAGGTATTCCCCAATTTAAGATTTATCAAAACAATAAATATGTGTATAAAACTTAACAATTAATTTTCGCATAACCAATCTTAACAATTAAATATATATCGATAATAATCCATGCCAAACATGCACGTTTTCACGGATTTAATCATAACAATTGTTCGCGTTGTCACAAGATCGCATACAATTCCATGTCACATAACAATTTATTTATGAATATATCACGTAACAAATATATTAATTCTAGGTTTCGATATCGATAACATAACAATTAATATAAACCCTAAAACAATTTAAAAAAAAATCGACTAAAATAAATTTATGTTCGATCCAAAACAAATTAGGGCAAAAACCCTAACCCTAAAATTAGGGTTTACATAATCATAACCAAAACCCTAGAACAATCATATCAAACAATATATAATATTTGTTTTTTACGTGTTTAGTAATTAATTACTCATTAAACCTGGCTCTGAAACCACTGTTGGAATTAAATAACATGACAATCATATATAAGACAATAAACATCAAAGATACATGCGGAAGCGTAAAGAACATATAATGAATAATTAATTAACTAAAACATAAATAGTATGCGTACCTTTTTTATTCTAGCCGAACAAGAATAATTCCACAAAACTAGCAAGTGATGAACCTAATTAGGTTTATAGGATTATAAAAATTACCCCTTACCGATTTTGTAATTCAATCCAAGAAACTAACAAAAGTATGTTAGTACCACGTTCTTGTACACACGTACTAAATCAAATTAAAATAATGCTAGTTTTAATCACACAAAATAATTTGTTTTTCTAAAAACAATGTGTCGACACCCTTGAGGAGGTGTATGATCGACTAGAGCAAAAAACGCACACAAACAATTTAAGTTTTTAGCTTATGAGTACAAGAGATAATTTACAAAAACCCTAGGCCTTGTATATATACCCAAAGAAACTTAGAGTCTAAGTTAGGGTTGAATTAGTCTATGGAAACCCCCATCCAATCGGTTATGGAAACCCATAGGGTTTTTAGAACCTACTTGACATCTAATTTCATATTTAGTCATTCCTTTAACATTTAACGATCGTTAGTCCATTACACTTAATTAACTGAACGTCCATTATATATTTCATGTAAATAGTAAATAAATATAACATTTTATATTTAATTATTAACTTTAATTCTCAAACACAAAATGTGCAATCCCATGATCTCGAGTTCGATCCTAACACACATCTATTAATATTTTGTTCATTAAACCAACAGTTGTTCCTAAGAGTTGGTAGTTCCTATGATTTGCAAAGAGTGATAATTTATGTTACCAAAATTTTCCGACTTGAACATATTAATTATTAAGTTATCTAACTATAATTTGTCCCTACTTTCATCCTACTCTAGACTAAAACATAGTTTCACAAAGGAAAACGTTATATGTTTACTTGTGGAGAGAAGACTAAATTCTTTCTATCAAAATTCTATTAGTATCAACCAAACCATAATCTGAGACCAATTTTTATTTTTAGGCTTTATGAAGATTAAAATCTTGTTGTTGTATGACGAAGGAAGGTCACACTGGTATCAAATGCATAGATTGATCAATCTACAACCAAAAAAATAGCATTAATCTGTTAATATTTAAAAACTGAGCCTTTTATTGTAATCAATTTAAACTAAAATGAACTAATTACGATTTACATATTATGATTATGTACCTTCTCTGAAGTTCCGACTACTTAGAAATTAATCACAAAGGCTAGCCAACTCAACGGTTCTTATAGTTTTACCTTGTGCATAATACCTGCACCAAAATACATCATTTGCCTAAAAGCCATAAAATAGCAACCTACTTTTAAAATTTGGCCGACTTGAAATACTTATTTTATCATTAACATATAAACAAACGTACTTTTAATTTTTTTCTGACTTTACCAATATAACCGGTTCATACTCATGTAATAATATAATATTATATTAATATAAAACGGTCATATTTGTATTCGCTATTTAGTAATTTCTTACATTTTATAAATCTAAACATAGTTTTCAGTTGTCATACCTGTCTCATCAAAGGTGAGACATAAAGGCTACTTCAATTTCTAAATTTTTCCAATTGCCTGCAAAAAATTCTTCAATATTTATAGTAAAATTGTGTACTAAAAAGGGGAAAATCGGTATTAGATAACGATGAAATACAATCTTAATATTATTATATGGAATAGAAGCAATAAAAGTCATAGTATACCTTTAAGGTAATCAACATGGGAAAAGTGAATATGGGGTTGTCTCACATCTAAGCTTACATGCGAAACCATAAAAAATCCCTAAAAAATAGGTCAGTTTGGTTAATATTTTTCAAAATTGGAGTAGTAGAACTAATATATGCATAGTGAAACGCATTTTAATGGTGAATTAAATCAAACCATTTTTAAATCTATAGCTAATTTGTTAGTTAATGAAATTACCTAACAATATGATGTAGGAAAATGCATGTATTAACGTGAACTCAACTTAAGTGATGTTGTGATGGAATCAATAGAAAACATTAATATTGTGAAGGAATGATACAAATGAGGTAGATTTGATGTTTTTCGTGTTAAAACGACGTAATTTTTTATGGTTTCGCATGTAAGCTTAGATGTGAGACAGCCCCATATTCACTATCCTCAATAAACATATAGCATTACATCAATAAGAGTAGAATATAGCTTATTATGACTTATGATTAATTTTGATGGGGAAGGAGAATACCATGAACCAAATCAATGAATGGTTATATGTCGTAAAGCATTTTGCATGTAAAATAAGGATCAAGATCATCTCAAGTTCATTTTCAACTTGATAGATCAAGTTAGTGTTGTTGTGTAGCCATACTTGGCTATTGCAATTGAGAGTCCATTTGACTTTTTCGCAAGTGCACTTTCAGATTTTTCCCATGCTTCTAGATCTCCAATATATTATCTGGTCTTTATGTATAACAATAGCATATGCAAACATGAAAATTGTGTAGTTGTTACCATCTAGGATAACGGCACTGGACTCCAAAAAAAATAATGTGTAGATACTAAAAGAATGCAAGCACAGTTAAGAAAAATATATATTCAACGCTCGAGTGACACCGGTTTGATGATGCAATGGATTCAAGTATTTGGATTGAGTTCAGATTGATTAGTAGTGCATAACGTGCAACAGTTTCCTTGCAATAAAATTAAACAAAACCACGAAATGTGACCTGATGAATTAAACATTAGTTGACGTTTAATGGATAACAGTACGTTTCTACATGTTAGGGATTGAAACATGAATTTGGATAAAGCTTTGGTGTTGTTGCGGTGTTTATTGGTTCTACTTTTATGTATTACAAATAGTGGAGTAGCGACCCAAGCATAGATGTATTTTGTAATACATAAATCATACTATTCTTCATGGTTCATTCAAACATACAAAAACTTTAACAATTTTAGACTATATCCATTAATACTACCTACAATGTATGTACTTCTTAACATAATTTGCTTATAATCCAAAATTTCCATTATACTTCAACTTAAAATTTTATGCTTCAATCAATAAAGCGAGTAACAACGAACATAAACATGCATACATTTAAATCCTATATCAGTTATGTGGAGCATTATAGACCCAAAATTTACAGTCGACACACGTTAAGCCCCAAAATTTACAGTTAGTAGCATAAGTATTTGCACATTCAACGCCAAATCAGATACATGGACCAATTGCGAACATTGAATTAATAGACAGTTAGACACACATTTAACACAATATGGAGCTAAAATGAACCATAAATCAGCAATATGCACACATTTAATCCAATCAAATTTTATGAACATTAATTCGACTATGGATTAAAAATAAACCCTTAATCAACAACTAAGATTTAAGACACCAGTATACACACAAATTCACCACTAAACCAATATACATGAAAACATATCGGTTTCTTGATACACAATTCAGTTATGCAACATTCATAAACCCGAAACCAAATTAGTGCTAAAATTACTAATACCTTTAATTCGCAATCACACCCGACCATTTTCTATATTCCAAACTAAAATCCAAACACGGCATGTAACCTAGCTTCGCCATCCAGCTGCTCCCAAAACTCCCCCACAACTGACCTCGGCAGTAATGACACCATTGCAGTCGTATTCAAACTCGCCGACCCATCTTTCTCCTCATCACCCGGATCCTTAA
The DNA here is from genome assembly GCA_019973895.1 of Chrysanthemum seticuspe. Lineage (NCBI taxonomy): Eukaryota > Viridiplantae > Streptophyta > Magnoliopsida > Asterales > Asteraceae > Chrysanthemum > Chrysanthemum seticuspe. Next base: position 26,704,527 of record BPTQ01000001.1, read on the forward strand.
TGCTGATGCTGGAGGGACCTTTATGAAAAGGCCCCGAAGAGTGTTATGATCTTATCGAAAATATGACCACCCTTTACAATGATTGGGACATTTTTGCTCAAAGAGGCGAGTCATCTAGATCGAGCACTTCTTCATCTCCCGAAATAGCAGCTATCGCTCAACATATTGCTGAAATGAACAAAAATTCTCTAAAAATGTATCAAAACAATCAGAAAATTAATGTCGATAACCCATGTTGTGAGACTTGTGGTGGTCCCCATCATTAGTCCGAATGTTAAGCCGCCGGCCGGTAGCTTCACTCAAGGAGACATATATGCTGCTACGGGAAACTTCATTACGGGGGGTAATTCTTACCAACCTCAAGGTAACCGTAATGTTTTAAGCTATCGCTCCAACAATTTTCTTGGATCACCCGGTTTCAATCAAGCAAATAACTCAAATCAGAACAATGAAAACTTTCAAATAAAAATAATCAAAATCAATTTCAAAATTGTTCTAATAAAGGGTTCAATCAAAATAACCGTGGGTAAAACTTTAATCATGGAAACAATAGTTATCAAAATCAAGGATTTAATCAAAATCAATGTCAAAATTTTAATCAAAATCAAGCTCAGGCGCAATTCAATCAAATACCAATTAATCCACCTATAGATGAGACATTAAGGCAACACATAATTACGTCTGATGCTAAGTTTCAATTATTGGCTAATTAAATGACAAAAATAGAAAAGCCATTAATGAAAGACGTCAAGGTGGGCTTCCTAGCAACACCGTTACTAATCCTAAGGAGGACATTAAAGCTATTACCACTTGGAGTGGTATTACTTTGGTTGGACCCTTAGCTCCACCACGTAATCCTTCTTCTTTTGTCGTGTAGGGCCAGTCGGTGAAAATGTTGTCACTGATTCTACCAATTCGGCATCTCCATTTCAAAGTATGGTTGCTCTTGATGGTGGCGGCAGTTCTTTGTTGCAGCCGACAGTTCAGGTTCCTGATGTTGGAACCTCTTTCGACAATTCACCAGGTTTTGTGGCATCCGTCAAAAATTATTTGCTGTAAATATTTGAGTGCATATTTTGACATCTTAACATATCAAACGCAATTTCCTTTGAATATGGATTTTCAAAGTGGTGGCATATCTTATGCTCAACCACCGAGTGCTCGAGTATCTCTTAATCTAGGTTTTCGGTTGGTGACTGTTTGTTATGCTGAACCAAGGGCTTTACAACATAGTGATTCACAAGCTGATATGGGTAGAACACGTCGTCCCACAAAACATCGTCGCACAACGGAAGCTGTACGTGGCCCACAGATGCCACGTATGCAAACTGGTAGCCACGCTTCAGTTATAACAGGTATGCAGTGTTTCTACATCTTTTTTTTTTATTTCTACCATCTTCAATGTACGTTAACGCAATGGGTATTTAGAATAACAATGTTTTTCATCAGGGCCGCCGAAAGAATACATAAAGTTTGGCCCTTGCAATCGCATTTGTCGTCATTCCAGGGTCGTTTTCTGGGACGAAGAAAAATTGAGTTCCTCAACCGTACCGAGGGGCCCTATATACAATCAGTGTTGTTTGGAAGGAAGAGTCAAGCTTTTAACAGTTAGAGAATATATACACAAACTGTTTTCCCAACAACCATTTTTAAGAAAACATTCGGGCTTGCAATCAAATGTTTGCTATGACTTTGCTGGGCACTAATATTAATGAATCTGTAAATGTTGGTAAAGGCCCATATGTTTTCAAATTATCAGGTCAAATATATCATCGAATAGGCAGATTATGTCCAGTACCAGGCACATGCCTAAGGTTTTTGCAATTGTATATTTATGGTACGGAACATGAGGTTCAGAATAGGCTGGACCATTTTCAAGAGGGTACAAGAAACCTTCTAAGGCCAGAGATTGTGCAGACGTTAATAACTTTCCTCGATCAAAAAAATGCATTGGTGCAGCTTTTTAGGACAGCGAGGGATAAAGTAGAGCAACATGAAGTGCCGCAATTTAAAGTTAGGTTGTTCAACGTTGGGAAGACATCGCAATATGAATTACCTACTGCTGACGCAATAGGTGCTATAGTTTTTTATGACATGGAGGAAACGGAGAGCGACTTTGATGTAATACTAGAAGCTCATTCTGGAGAGCCTCAACGGATTAATAAACTACACGCAATATATCTGCGATCTCAATTCCCGTTGTTGTTCGTATTTGGAGAACATGGTTATCATATGGACCTGCACTATGTTAATGTTGAAACTACTTCTACACGTAGGGGCCGAAGAATGTCAATGAAAGCGTTTTATTGTTATCAGTTACATGATATGAGCGGCTGCTATAACTTGTTGAGTAAAGGTGGGAAGATGTTTCAACAATACATGGTTACTGCATACTGTAGTGTAGAGCAGCAACGAATGGATTTCATTAGGGCTAATCAATCGAACATTAGAGGTGACTACTTGACAGGTCTGTACGATGCAATTGCACGTGGTGACGCTGATGGCTCAGATGTGGGCTTAAGAATTATTTTGCCTTCGTAGTTTACTGAGGGGCCCTGATATATGTATAGTCATTATCTAGACGCTCTAGCGATATGCAGGGTACATGGCAACCTTGCTTTTTTCGTAACGTTTACACATAACACGAAGTGGCCTGAAATACAGGAGTACATGGCTGCATATCCTAACCTTTCCGCAGCCGACATACCAGATGTTATTGACCGTGTGTTTGAGTGTAAAATTCACTCTCTTATTAAGTATCTCTGGGACTTTCGACCTTTTGGCTCATTAAATGCAGGTATATTTTATTTAGAATTCCTGTATTCAAAACTGACACATTTAAATTCATCTGTGAGCATTCAATATGGCTTACTGTTTCATCATGTTTTATTCTTTGCAGTCCTGTATACAATAGAGTTCTAGAAACGCGGTTTGCCACATTGCCATATACTGTTGTGGGGCACGTAGAGCTGAAACGATGCGCCCAGAGGATGTGGATAGGTATATAAGTGCGGAGCTTCCAAATCTGGAAGATGATCCAGAAGGGTTTAAAGTTATAACATAATTTATGATGCATGGTCCTTGCGGGGGAGCATTTCCGAATGCAGTGTGTATGCGTGATAGGACAACGTGTAAAAAATATTTCCCAAAGGAGTATTGTGAGGCTACATTCTTTGAGAAAGCAGGGTATGCACACTACAGGAGAACGGACACGCAGATAGATACACAACGAAATGGCGTTAGGTTGGACAATGCATACCTTGTGCCATACAGTCGGCAGTTATGCATAAGTTTTTACGCGCACATAAATTTCGAGTACTGTGGCTGGACATGCTTATAAGTATCTATTTAAATATATTTCAAAGAGCACGGACATAACTATTGCTCGGGTTTCCAAGCAGATAGGTGAGGCAAACCGTGACTTCACAGCTGCTTCAACTTCAGCTAGCAGTTCAAACATGGGTGTAGACGAAATTAAGAACTTTATTGATGCGCGCTATATCGGTCCTCACGAAGCTTGCTGGCGCATATTTGGTTTTGATATCCATAGTAGGGAACCCGCAGTTTAGATCCTGGCTGTTCACCTAGAAAACATGCAGCATGTTTCTTTCAGGGCATAACAAACAGTGCAATCCATACTCAACAATCCAAGTGCCAGACGAACTACTCCCACTGAATGGTTAGCGTACAATGAATCATCAACAATTGGTTGTGTAACACCCCCAAATCTCGGTACAACGGAAGACTTAATCAAGTTTTCGGGGCGTTACTATTGGATTGGTATCGCACACAAGTATAATAAAACATAACCATTTAACCATTCAAAACCAATCCCAAATTTAGATATTCAAAGCATTTAATCCAAAATATAAATATTAGGCCCAAAACATAGTTTAGTAAAATAGGTCCCCATAGTTTATTAGAGTCAGAAATGATCCTTGAACCCCGCCTTCTTGCCAAGCTTCCACAATCCACATAATCCAAACATCTTTCAATTTCCAAACCAATAATCGTATCTCATTTCCAAAATCAATAATCGTATATCGTTTCCGAAATCAATAATCATATCTCTATATCATAACGTTTCCATAATCAGTTCACAATATCCCTTAACATATCATCTCATAATTCAATTCGCAGTTCATACCATAATCAAATAAGAAGCTTTTGCTTGGCAAGCGGGCGTGCGTCGGTCGAGGATCAATTTTTCTCAAAAGTGGTTATAGTTTAGGGTTTATAAAATACCTAATTCTCTATAACCTTGAGCTCTGATACCAATCTATAACACCCACAAATCTCGGTACAGTGGAAGACTTAGTCAAGTTTTTCGGGGCGTTACTATTGGATTGGTATCGCACACAAGTATAATAAAACATAACCATTTAACCATTCAAAACCAATCCTAAATTTAGATATTCAAAACATTTAATCCAAAATATAAATATTAGGCCCAAAACATAGTTTAGTAAAATAGGTCCCCATAGTTTATCAGAGTCAGAAATGATCATTGAACCCCGCCTTCTTGCCAAGCTTCCACAATCCACATAATCCAAACATCTTTCAATTTCCTGAGAAATCATGCTAAAAGGTCAGCTAACGCTGGTGAGTTCATAGGTTTAAGTTCAACAAAATCATAGTGGACCAATAAGAGTTGATTTGCTATGCAAGACCTAAGATAGATAAACACCGTTTTCACACCGATCCATGCCGGATCACCAATCATAACTCACGTCCCTCATCCAGGGACAACTCGAGCTCGCGACTCTAGTCCATCACTGTCGTGGCAAAATCTAGAACAATTGCCAACCCCGGACTAGGTCGATGTAGAAGTCTATTCTTAGTTAGGCACGACTAACCTAAACTAAGGCAACAACTACCACACATCTATCTAAACAGTCAAGCATATAAGCAAATCCAAAATAGTTTTCACGGTCCAAAAACAGCAGCATGATTCTCACCCCAAAGTAGTTCAAAACGTAGTTAAAACGTAAATAAAAGTGGGGCTATGAAACTCACCTCAAGCAATCAACGCAAGCAATCAACGCACAAATAAACACTAGCAGAAGATAACGGTATCACAGCACAACAACTATCGACTCGGCACAACCTATTAATGTAGACCAAACTTAATATATATATTCCTCAACATCAACGTTATCTACCCCAATATATTCCACTTCTTTATTTCCAAAAACGTCTCGTTTCACCAGTAATCCTAGTGTTTGGTATCCTCATGCCGGTGTATCGACTCAATATGATGCCACGAATGCACTCAAACAACCAATATGTAACTCAATGCGACACAATGAGACCTCTAAACGATAAACTCCATAGTTCAATAAGTTTCAGAATAAATAGTAGACCTTATCGAATTCGTCAACTCGATAACCTCATTCATTTATTCGTGTCGCTTATTATCCCATAAATCAATCGTATCCTAAAGAGTCATAAGGATAATTCACCCATTAATAAGGTTACCCAACGTACCTAGCGGGCTCTTATTAGATTCGTCAACCTAATAAGTCCGCTACCTACGTGGATCAACACTATTAACGTTAGGTTATCCGTAACTCATGCACACATAACGCAAATAAATAATTACTTATCCAATATTAAATGTCCACAATTGACATTTATTGATAAACGTGTACTCGAAACCTTAATTACTTATTTATTACAAAACCTTTTCAATTTAGTCGTTAGTTTCCGTTTAAAAATAGTAAATAACAAGATAAATCTTGTTATCGATATTTTTGGTACAAAAGCCCATTATTATTTACATTTCATAGTTTTACTAGCATTTTCACATATATATATATATATATATATATATATAGGGTAGGGTTAAAATGAAAAGTTTTTTATAATGAAAAGAATGAGAAGGCATGTGGAGGTGACATGTGTTACCTTTGCCACATCACCATGCCATGTGTCACCCCCACCCCCACCCCAC
>BPTQ01000001.1:26711632-26765388 GCA_019973895.1 Chrysanthemum seticuspe
TGGATTTATATATATATATATAGATTGGATCATTTAAAAAGTTGATCTCAAGAGAAAAGTGAGAGAAGTGATCTCAACCGTTAGATCACTCCTCCTTCCCCTCCTTTTTTTTACTCCTAACTACAGGGACCACTTTGTAACTTTGTAAATTTTCCAAGGTTTGTTTTATAACAATATTACTTCTCATATAAAATGCCTATTTCATTTCATTTTTCCTTTTTTTTCCTTTAACGATCTGCTCTTCTCCTTTTTCCTTTCTGATTCACGCTTCACGTCCTTCCAGTCAACACAATAAACACGGTTTATTATCATATTATACTACACATCGTAAGAATTTCTCTAATCGAAGATCAAAGTAAGTTATATAACTGATTTTTATTATAAATTATTCGTTTTGCTATTTAAAATCAAATATAAATCTATGTGTGTTTATTATTGTTTATATGTACTGATTATTGTTCATTATCACTTAAAGTTCTGTTTTTTGGAATTGTATTCGGTAAGCATTAGGTCTGTTCATAGTTGTGTCGATTTTATGCGTTTTGTGACATGATGCACTATATAGATTAGTTGTTGTGAACAAATTTTAAGAAAAAATGTTTGGAAAACGTGTTTACAAAAACTGCACATAAGGTGTTTGATAAAATGTTTAAATGATATTTTTTTTAACTGCGATGCATTAATTTCATACAGTAATGCACCGACGCTTCATCATTTTCTTGTTGAAAGATTCTTTAGAACGTTTTTATGATTTCCTTAAGAATATGTTATTATGCACGAATTGATGTATTGCACATATAAAGGTGATGCATTGTGATGCACTGTTTAACACTAATATTATGTTAATTTTGTGAATTTATTGTCGTTACTTACAATATAACTGTGATGCACTGTTTAATTTTTATTTACGTACGGTTTTCAAATTTTTTTCATTAAATGTAAGAGTTGATGCCCTAATTAAGTGAACAGATTTTAGTTTACTTGCTGGTATAATTGTGATGCACCTTTAAATATTGTGATATTATGTTTTGTTTTAAATTTTATTGAATTTTTAAATAGTTTGAATTTTGTGATATTATCATCTGTGGTTATCGTCTATGCCACATGACAATGTAAAGTATAAACTATGTATGTTTAGTTAAAACTTGTAAAGCTTTTAGTATGTTTTGAGATGATTTGGTTTTTTTGGTATCAAGTTTTAGATGGGCTTTTTTAGGTTGTTACATATATATATTTTTTCTGGAATTTTGGATCTGAGAAGACCTTAAATAGGTATTTGAGCTTCTTGCACTTGTAGATTTCTGAAATACTATTTTTACAGGTTGGGTAAGGTTTGCTAATGCTTGTAACATTGTTGTAGAAATAGCAGAAAACATAGTAGTTTGGGTAAGCATCAGTAAAATGTTCTCCTTTGTGTTTGTGTGTTTGTTTCATTGTTATAGTATCAGCAATAAGTAGAAAAACAGTTGGGTTTGGTAATGGGTCAAAATATGGATTCGCTGACCCGCCAAAACTTTTTTTGTTCATATATTTCAAGCCCCATCAATAGTTAATATATCATGAACCACAAAAACTATTGTATCGATTCTATATGATACCATGGTTTAGGAGATTGTAAATAAACTTTTTGATTGTTTCCGTTTTTAGCCATGCTTTTCAATTTACCAATATGACTCGTTATCAACAAGATATATATCAAATTGATAAATTTTCATATAAACGGGCTGAAATTTAACACATTTATTATTAACATTATGTACTAACTCCCCTTTTCTGTTAATAAATATAGTTCAGACAAGCTAAAATGGATATTATGACAACAAGCAAAGTGGCATATCGATTTCTTGTTAAACGAATGGTTTCCAGATTCCCTTGGTGGTGTAAACAGAAACAAGCCAAAATTCCATCAACCCACTTGGTTTAGAAGTCTTGTGGTTGTAGCCTTGTAGGAGCCAAACAATCAACTAGTAACATACTTGATAATGGGTAAAAGCAAGTAGTAGACCCTCGGAAACCACTACAGAAAAGACAAGATTCACAAGCAGCGACCCTACGGTCATATGCGATGTAGAACATTTGTTGCTTCTTAGGTGTATACTAGTTTTATAAGTTTATGTACAGACTTGTAAGTTGTAACTGAGTTTTTCATTCACGCACAAAGTTTTTTTGTACCAGATGGACTATATTTCATCATCCTCTTGTCTCCTTTTTTGGTATAATTAAAACTCCCAATTTTTCAATTTTATCCAATGTAGGTATAATTTGGTTTTCAATATGATCAATTAGAGGTAACATATAATGAAAGCACAAGTTGCCTCTATGATCATTCTCAGAAGTTACACACAGATTCTTCAGGACGAGCAATAATGTGCCTATATGACAATTGAAACACATGGGCATAATTCCATAAGAAATTGTTTGCATATGTATTAGTTACACAACTAACCGCAAATTAGCAATGAATAGCTTAACAAACTCAAAGACCTGCACTAACCAAGACGAGCCGCACAAGTGCACGACCAACAGTGACATGATAATAATAAAATGTAGAATAACATTACTAGATAACTTTCAACTTTTATTTAAGATTATGAACGACATTTCCAGTATATGACTTCAATATAGAACAATGATTTCAAGAAGAAACAAGATCAAAATAACACAAAGCGCCCCCACACACTTGAACATAATGTTTTAGAGTACCCATTTACAGTAGACTCTTTCTTTACTTAATGTCTGACCATTTACAGTTGTCTGCACCTGCTGAGTTGGCAGTACGATATTGGAGAACCCATTTTGTACCTGAAACTGAGAGGTGGCTTCTTGTTTGAACTATATTTTTGTAAAACCACTGTTTCATGAGTATTAACTCGGTAACACAATATTAAATGTTGAGTACTCAGTTGATCCAAATTATCCAGTTATCGTGCCATATATTTTATCCACGGTAATAGTCAGTTATCGTGGATATTTTAACAACTTTAGCAGTGAGTTTGTTGTGACCAACTGATACATGTAGGGATGACCAACTTCCCATGTCACGCCTTTCCAAGCATACCATATCCTTCTCCTAGTACATCCCCTATAATCATGAAAAATGCCATTACAAGAACTGAAGATTGCAGATGCATATATAATCATACATTTATACTAGAAGAGTAGGTGGTTTAGATTTTCATTATATAACTATCTAATTAATACTGCTCAAGTCACAATCATTGTATTCAAGTGTTTTGACAAGGTGATCCTAAATTTCTAATTATGATTTTTCGATTGCAGTAAACTACTCCATTTCACAGCTACTGCAGTAAAACAATAGTTTGAAAAAAAAATCACCAAATTGCCGTATTATTTACCCACATTTACACTACATATTATATCATCATAAAGCTCAAATATTGGGATTACGATCATTTTTTTTATAATGACAAAACACCAGCTACGCATCTATACATGGAAAAAGTGATCCAAGAAACAATTTATGATTTTTGCACTAAACGGTTAACTATCACACATACAAAGGTGTGATACTTTGTAAATCATTTTCAAAGGGATGTTTTATCAAGGAGAAGATACATTTACTTATTTCTAGCACAAAATGAAAATTAATGAAAAATGGTCATATGCACAGAAGAGAAAAAACCAACCTGTCGAATAATTTTGTAGAAATTCTTTTAACCTCAAAACAATCAGGTGGGTAGATGGACACTGTCCCGTGTACTCCTGCACATTGTGTTTCTTCTATATATTATTAAAATTTTAAATGTGATAAACATACACGTTGATGCCTTAAAATGTGCGACGATGTAAATGGATGCACTAAACATACACGTTGATGCCTTAATATGTCTCACGATGCACTAATTTTACTCATTGATCCCCTAATATGTCCATCTATGCATTAAACATACAAATAGATGCCCATGTATTTACAAAGGTGCACTAAACATATACATGGATGCCCTAATCATACTCATTGATGCACTAATATATTCAACAATGCACTAAACATACAAACATTTAACCTGATGCATCAACCACAAACACAGATGCCCTACTATGACCAACGATGCACTAAACATACAAACTGATACACTAAACATACACACTGATGCCTTAATATGTTTGACGATGCATTACACTAGTCATACTCACTGATGCCCTAATGTGTTCATTGATGCACTAAACATATAAACAGATGCCCAAGTATTTCTAATGATGCACTAAAGATGTAAATGGATGCACTAATCACACACTAGTTTTTATCTATTAAGGAGAAGTAGCAGGAGCATATCAAATAATTCCCCCATTTAGATTGTAAAACTTAAGCTCACAAATTGGTTTCTATTATGTTTGTTTCACTATTTTTTTAATCAAAAATATACAATGGTCAATGAAGTATTACTGGGTCAGCCCAAGCTAACGCACATCGGCCTGCACTAAAATGGCTTGTTTTGAACCCACCAGACACACCCTTGTTACGTAGAAGACTAAGGGTGTGTTTCTTTTCTTTTTAGCATTAAGTGGTACTAAAAGGTAAGTGGGCTCTTTTTTAAATGAGATTTTGGTTGATAAGAGATAGATTTTTTAAAGCCTACACACTCAGAGGCTCATACATATAAGTGGAAAAAGAAACATCAAATATGTCAAGTGGGGCCCAAATATGTTAGCAACCAGCACATTAAGTAAAAAAGAAATGGGCCCTAAAGCTTTATAGGCTTACCTTGGTAGATCTTCAGCAACTATCGACGGATTTAAGGGTTGGGTGACAACACCCATAAAGAGAACAATATTCGAATGTTGTAAGCGTCTCATTATTGCAACCTAATAAATGGCATAAAAAAGCAACAATCACTATATACATAGTTTCAAGCAAAGGAAAATAATTAGAAAACCAAATAAGTTATGAACATGGTTAACACTCGCCTCCCGCGAGAACTCGTAAAATCTTCCAGGATAAAAATATTATTCCAAGGAAAGAGTCTTTACAGCAACATCCTGGAAGATCTCCAACTGTTAATTGGCACAATCTCTAATTAACAGCATGCATTTATAAAAACATAATCTACTTCAAGATCATTCGTATTGACGCATTAGCAATCTTAATAGCCACAACTTTTAGATGCACTAAACATACAAATAGATAACCTACTATGACCAATGATGCACTTAACATACAAACAGATGCACTAAACATATACACCGATGCCCAAATATCTTCATCGATGCACTAAACTTACAAATAATTGCTCAATTAGTTCCAACGATGCACTAAACATACAAATAGATGCTCTACTATAACCAACGATGCACTAAACATAAAAAATGATACACTAAACATAATCATTGATGCCTTAATGCATTTGACGATGCACTACACTAGTCATACTAACTGATAATGTGTTCATCAATGCACTAAACATACAAACAGATGCCAAGTAGTTCCAACAATGCACTAAACATACAAATGGATGCCCTACTATGACCAAAGATGCACTAAACATATAAACGAACACACTAAACATACACACTGATTCCTTAATATGTCTGACGATGCACTAAACATACTAACTGATGCGCTAAGCATATTCACTGATGCTCTAATACGTTCAAAGATGCAAAATACAAACATTATGCAACAATTACAATCACAGATGCACTAATACTATTACTAATATTATAAGATGCCCTAACGTGTAATCTATGCTCCAAATAGACACATAGATGCTCTAAGATGTCATATTATTCAATCTTAAACACATAAGGTTCAAATTAGTGCATCTCCTATATAAAATTTTATTCAGACATTTTATCAAACACCTAGTGAGCAACTTTAATAAACATATTTTTGATACATTTTTTTTCTCAAATTTGTTTCATATGTGGTAGAAAACATGATTATATGATGATAAACTTTCAACAAAACTTCGAAAATCATTACATCATTTATTTTAAAAAATGCACTAATTTTACACATATTCACCTGGTGTATGTATTTCTGAAACGTGTTTTCAGTGATTTGACGGTTGTTGGTGGCTTCCAGTGGTTAATGATGGTAGCGTTTCACTGGTGGTGGTGGTGCCTGCGGTGGTTGTAATGGTGGTTCCCGGCGATAAATGGCGAAGTAATGATGGTGATTTGAAGGTTGTTGATGGTCATTTGATGGTGGTGGTGTCGGCGGTGGTGGTTCGTGGTGATAATGACGAGGGGCGGCGGAGGTTCCTGGTGGTTGTAATGGTGCCGGTGGTGGAGTTCTTTGAAGATCAATTTGTTTCGATCTCTGTGTTTTTTTCTTCTTTTTTGTTGTTATGAAAATGATTACAGGTTTAACAGGTATTTGTTTGCATTGTTTCATATTTTACCCCAAAGTTTGACATGTTTTCATAATCTACCCTGTAACTTTTTTTCTCACTTTTCTCTCTAATTACACTTTTCTCTAGAACTGGACTCTATATATATATATATATATATATATATATATATATATATATATATATATATATATATATATATATATATATATATATATATATATATATATATATATATATATATATATTTCATCAAATTCCATTATTAATCTCATATCGTTATTCGTTTCGAGTCCACAAGCACGAGTCATAACTTCTGGGATTTTAATCAATCAATTGTCCAAATTATACTAAAGTCCATGTTACGGCTTTGTCGGAGTCAACTATGACTAAAAAGTCAAAGTGACGCCGACGTAGCTCAAAGTCAACATTATATATATCAAGTCCAAATAAATGTCACTTATCGCAATTTAATCCCAAACTAACTCAAAACAATCTCGCCAACCAATCAATCAACCAATTATACTCGAAACCAATGTTATGACCCTAATGGTCATGACACGGTCGCGGTCAAGACCACGTGAACCAAACAAGATCTAGAAGCGTTTTGGCTCCAAGCGTCTCATCTAAACCTCAACAATACCAATCAACAAGTTACCAAATTGACCCGACTCGGACCCATGACCAACATAGGCCACGTACACCAACCATGGGTCACGTACGTGACCATGGTGGTGCGTACGCCTCTCCACTCCCATCCAAACACAACCAAATCTAATCCTCAACACTCAAATCCAATCATTCAAGCTCCAAACACTAACCAAACACAAAACCCATCATCTACCTCAACCAAATAATATGCAACTAAACCCTAAAATGCAAAACCCATTAAATTAATGCACCACACATGTACCAAACACTAATTACTTGTTTACTTAGTCACTAATTAGCTTTAATTTCATGTTCCACCCAAAAGCCTCAATTATAAAAATTAGGTCGAAACCATAGAATTCAATTCGTGGGTTTCTATCACTCAAACAAGCTCAAAACATGTTCCTTTTACCTTATCTAATCACCAATTGCAAAAGCCTTTTGAAAAACTAAAAGTACGAATCTTGATTCAAGGATTTGAAGGTGTTAATGAAGTCCAAATGGAGCTTATGATATATGGTTGGAAAGAGGAGAAAGAGAGCTTCAAGATGGTGGTGGTGGTGTAGGGTGACGCGTCGCCGTGGCAGTGGTGGTGACCAGAATATGGCCGGCGGCCACAAAGGTGGTGATTAGGGTTTTTAGTGAGAGAAAGTTAGAGAGATAAAGTGGTGATATGTGTGTTTTTAAAGAGAGAAACAAATGTTGTGAATGAGGCTTGGGTGGGGTTTATATACTAGGAGCTAGGGACTTGAAAAATAATTATTTGGGGGGAGGGGGTGGCCGGCCATGCTAAACAAGAGGGGCCGTGATCGCCATTTTTTGTAACATCCCCGTTTACCCATTCCCGAGCTCATAAATTGTCCCCCGAGTGTTCCACGATGTTCATTCAACTTTCTAACATCGTTATTTACGTTTTTCCACGAGTTTTGACTATTTATTTGTCAATTTTCGAGTTACGATCTAAAAGTTACAATAACTCTTGTTTTAGGATTTTCTAGTGCTGAATCGAATAGTGTCTACCAAATAGAGTTAAAACGCATACGATAACTCATTTAATAATGAAATAAACCGTAAAAACCAATCGACGATATAAAATCAAGTCACGGTTTATAAAATAGTGAGAAAGGAAAATCTCAGTTTAGTTTAACGTAATGCGGTTACCTAAAATAGTCTTCCTAAATTGCCAGTTGTCACAGCCTCCCAGCCTCAGAAGAAACCCATGCCGAGCTTTACTCCGAGTTGCTTGGTGTCATAAACAGTTTAGGATACTTCCTACGGAAAACGTCCTCACGTTCCCAAGTGAACTCCGGTCCATGCCGGGAGTTCCAACAAACCTTAATAATCGGAATACGGCTATTCTTCAGCCTCTTAACCTCACGGTCCATAATCTCAATCGGTTCCTCAACAAAATTCAGTTTCTCATCAATACAAATACCTCTTACAGGCACCACTATGTTTTCCTCCAAGAGACATTTCTTAAGATTGCTAACATGAAAGACATTGTGTACACTACTCAGTTCCGATGGTAGCTCCTGGCGGTATGCTACCGGTCCGACTCTTTCCAGGATTGGAAAGGGACCAATATATCGGGGATTGAGTTTTCCACGTTTACTAAAACGAACCACTCCTTTCCAAGGAGAAACTTTCAACATAACACGATCTCCAACCTGAAATTCTAAAGGTTTACGTCTCTTATCGGCATAACTCTTTTGTCTATCACGAGCGGTTTGCAACCGATTACGAATCTGTACTATCTTTTCAGTGGTTTCTAAGACAAGTTCGAGACCTGTAAGTTGACTCTCGCCAACTTCAGCCCAACAAACTGGAGAACGACATTTTTGGCCATACAGTGCCTCAAATGGGGCGGCCATAATGCTGGAGTGATAACTATTGTTTTAAGAGAATTCGGCCAAAGGGAGGTGTCTCTCCCAGCCTTTGCTGAAATCAATAACGCAGGCTCTAAGCATGTCCTCTAAAGTCTGAATAGTTCTCTCGCTTTGTCCATCGGTCTGTGGATGGTAAGAAGTACTCATATCCAAATTCATTCCTAATGCTGTCTGTAACGACTTCCAAAAGTTGGATGTAAAACGACTATCCCTATCAGAAATGATAGATATCGGTACTCCATGACGCGATACTATCTCCTTAAGATACAATCGAGCAAGCTTATCAAGACTATCGGTTTCACTAATAGCTAAGAAGTGAGTAGACTTAGTTAAACGATCAACTATTACCCAGATAGCGTCATTGCTGCTAACTGTTCTCGGTAATTTAGTGATAAAGTCCATGGTTATTCGCTCTCATCTCCATTCCGGGAGTTCGGGTTGAAGTAAAAGTCCTGATGGTTTCTGATGTTCGGCCTTGACTTTAGAACAAGTCAGGCACCAACTAACATACTGAGCTATATCGGCTTTCATATTGGGCCACCAATAAAGTTTCTTAAGGTCCTAATACATCTTATCGGCTCCGGGATGAATAGAGTATTTTGATTTATGTGACTCGTGCATAATCAACTCACGGATTCCACCATGAAATGGTATCCAGCTTCTGTCTTTGAAGCATAATGTTCAGTCGAAACGCTTCAAGAAGCCGTTTTCACTTTCTACCATTCCATAAAGATTCTCATAAGGACGGTTCTCTTCCGTTAATGCCTCTGCTTGGGCGGCTAAAATTTGAGATGGTAAGGGCGAAACAATGGTCATTCCTAAGGATCTAACTAGTAGGGGTGGAATGTCCTCCTTACGACTAAGTGCATCAGCCACAACATTAGCCTTACCAGGATGATAACGAATCTCACAGTCATAATCACTAAGCAATTCCAACCAACCACGTTGTCTCATGTTTAGTTCCTTCTGATCTAAGATATGCTTCAAACTCTTATGATCGGTAAATACTACACACTTGGTTCCATACAGGTAATGTCTCCAAATCCTAAGAGCAAACACTAAAGCACCTAACTCAAGGTCATGGGTGGTGAAGTTTTTCTCATGTTTCTTAAGTTGTCAGGATGCATAAGCAATCACCTTCTCACGTTGCATCAAAATAGTACCTAAGCCTTTATGCGAAGCGTCGCAGTACACGACAAAGTCTTCGCTTCCTTCAGGCAAAGCTAGGATGGGCGCACTACTTCTCCTTCAGAAGTTGGAATGCTTCTTCTTCCTTTTCTCCCCATTCATACTTAACATCCTTCTGTATTAATTTGGTCAGCGACTTAGCTATCTTAGAAAATCCCTCAATGAATCTCCTATAATAGCCTGCTAAACCTAGAAATTGTCGGATTTCTGATGGGTTTTTAGGAGCTGCCCATTCCTTAATGGCCTTAACCTTAGATGGGTCAACATGAACACCTCGACTATCTATCACATGGCCTAAGAATTGCACGGATGGAATCCAAAATTCACACTTAGAGAATTTGGCATACATCTTCCCCTCTCTTAGCAATCCTAAAATGAGCCTCAAATGCTCTTCGTGCTCCTCACTACTCTTAGAGTATATCAAGATGTCGTCTATGAATACTATCACAAACTTATCTAGATATGGCTTGCATACTCGGTTCATGAGATCCATGAAAACCGTTGGTGCGTTGGTCAAACCAAACGACATCACTTGGAATTCATAGTGTCCATAACGAGTCCTAAACGCAGTCTTAGGGATATCCTCTTCTCGAACTCTGAGTTGGTGGTAACCAGATAGTAAATCAATCTTAGAAAAGACACTAGCTCCTTGGAGTTGGTCGAATAGATCATCTATTCTAGGTAACGGATATCGGTTCTTCACTGTTAACTTATTCAACTCCCTATAATCGATACACATCCGAAACGATCCATCCTTTTTCTTCACAAATAACACTGATGCTCCCTACGGTGACGAACTTGGTCGAATGAATCCCTTCTCTGACAATTCTGCCAACTGTTTAGACAGTTCCTCCAATTCTCTTGGAGCAAGTCGATAAGGTGCCCGGGCTACGGGTGCCGCACCAGGTATCAACTCTATTTGGAATTCCACTTGTCGGACAGGTGGAATCCCTAGCAGATCGTCGGGAAACACATCCTGAAATTCTCTAACAATGGGTACATCGTTAAGGTGTCTTTCACTCTTCTCCTCACTTTTCTTTTCAGAAATTCGAGCCAAGAAAAGACGACCTCATCTATCGATGTACTTCTGGGCCTTAATACAAGAGATGATGATCAACCGGGAAGGGCTTCCACAGTCGCTCCGATCTCCTTGTATGCTCAGAAATTTTCCACCATACGGTAAACGCACAATCTTCTCATCACAAATGATGTATGCACCGTTCTTTGACAACCAATCCATTCCGATAATAACGTCAAAACTTTCTAATGTCACTGGCAATAAGTCTATACTAAATGGGCGGTCTAAGAAACTTAAGGTACAACCTCGGACTATGGTATCTATCTTCTCTCTATTCCCATTTGCTAGTTCCACATCGTAACTAAACCCTAGAGGTGTTTGGGAAATTCCTAGTAATGGCATATAATTGGTGGATACGAAACTCATATCCGCACCCGTATCAAACAGTATGGAAGCATAGCGATTATTGAGAAGGAACGTACCCGTAACTACGATAGGGTTCTCACCAGCTTCCTTCCCAATAGTATAAACACGCGCTACTCCCATGTCTCTCTGTTGATTCCTAGCACCATTGTTTCCCCGGTTTTCCACAACCTCACGCTTCACAGGGTCTAAGCCATTACCTCCTACACCTCGATTAGCAAATCCTCCTACATTAACGGGATTTCCTCTCATCCACGGCTCTCGGCACTCATTCTTAAAGTGTCCCTTCTTTCCACATCCAAAACAGGTGACAGTGGCCTTCCAGTCCGCTCCTTGTGTAGTTTGAGCTGCAACGAGTGGACGAGACCTACAGTCTTTGGCTATGTGTCCTACCTTAGAGCACTTCCTACACACAATCGGGCACGGTCCATGGTGGTGTCGGTTACAACGACCACACACATGCTTACTACCCTCATAATCATGCCTACCTCCATTTCCTATGGCGAACACTCTGGCTGTCTCTTGCCGCTTGTTGCCATTTTCTTTAGCAACTTCGTTCCTCTTCCTCTTATCACTCCTATCACTCATACTCTTGTCTCCTAATTCTAGCACACAAGATTCTATTAAACTCTGAGCCACAGCAATTTCCTCTTGCAAATTAGCTGGCTTGGCACCGATGACATCATTTCGAGTAGCTAAAGGTAATCCATCAGTATACCTTTCAATCTTAAGTTCTTTAGGGCAAAGCAATGATAACTCTTGGAAACGACGAGTATAAGTCGCCATGTCAGTACCCTTAACCTTATGGTTCCAGAACTCACTCTCTAACTTCTTAACTTCATTCCTAGGACAGTAAGTCTTAATCAGGAGAGCCTTAAACTGAGTCCAAGTCATACTATAAGCTACATCAATTCCTACTGATCTGTGGTAGTTATTCCACCAGGTCAACGCCTCATCCTTCAAAGTGAAGGTTGCATACTTAACCTTACAATCCTCATCACAGTTACTCATAGCAAACACATATTCAGTTTTCTCCAACCACCTAGTCAGGTAAACTACTCCCTCAGTTCCTCCGAAATATATGGGACCACAGAATCGGAACTCTTTGTAGGTACAACCTCGAGTTCGATTATGCATTGGGGTTCCACTAGAAGTGTTAGAGAGATTAGCCTCAGCTAGCAGTTCAGCGACACGCTGCGACACTAGCTGGTCAATGTGGGCTGGGTTCACAGGTGGAGGGTTTTGTGGAATAGGACCATTCTCATCATGGTCATTCGCATCCGGGTTTTCTACAGCTGGGTTATCAATGTTAGGGTTCTCAACAGGAGGTGTGGTCGGGGTCGGACGACAACCTCGACGACTAGGGGCAACAACAGCAGCAGGAGCTGCTCGGTTGTTCCAAAGTGAGTTTCGTCTTGTTGCCACCATTCTGGAGGCAAGAAGAACAATTTCATAAGTTCACAATTGACGCTCTAAAATAGAGTTGGGTTCCAATGATCACTAAATAACGCTCAATATCATAATCAAGGTCAACAAGGACAACGCTATACTGAAGCGAAACAATCAGATACCGCATAATAACTTAAGGATGCATGTTTCCATAACCATAACTCATAGGTTTCAAAAGTGGAAATACATGGAAGGATTCAAAGAAATAAAAAACGATCCTAACAACGATAATAGTAAACAACTAGGATAAACGGTGTTTATCTATCTTAGGTCTTGCATAGCAAATCAACTCTTATTGGTCCACTATGATTTTGTTGAACTTAAACCTATGAACTCACCAGCGTTAGCTGACCTTTTAGCATGATTTCTCAGGAAATTGAAAGATGTTTGGATTATGTGGATTGTGGAAGCTTGGCAAGAAGGCGGGGTTCAAAGATCATTTCTGACTCTGATAAACTATGAGGACCTATTTTACTAAACTATGTTTTGGGCCTAATATTTATATTTTGGATTAAATGTTTTGAATATCTAAATTTGGGATTGGTTTTGAATGGTTAAATGGTTATGTTTTATTATACTTGTGTGCGATACCAATCCAATAGTAACGCCCCAAAAACTTGATTAAGTCTTCCGCTGTACCGAGATTTGGGGGTGTTACAGGTTGACATTTAATGTATTTGCAATTTCCATCGGAGTTCGTGTGGTCTAAAGCTGACACAACCTGGTCACCTAGGCGCAACAATAAACCCGCAATTGGTAGATTAGCATATGTGCATCCAACTGTGGGCGACCTATTTAACCAACGCATGTTACTATGTCATCAGAGAGGGTGAGTGTCATTTGCAGCCATTCGAACCGTTAATGATTATACACACACTACAAATAGGGAAGCCTGTGAAGCGATGGCATTATTACAGGATGATCAAGAATGGATTACAACGATGCAAGAAAGTTGTACGACAGCTACCGCATCTTAGTTGCGAGTGTTGTTAGCACAAATATTGCTATTCATAGATATCACAAGCCCGATAACACTTTGGCGAATGTTTTGGAGACACATGTCAGATGATGTTCCACAGATACTATCAGAAGCGTTAGGAATTCGACCGCTATTTGTAAACGACCCTGAATTAGAAGGGGGTGTTTTATATGAACTACAAGTATTGCTTAATATCCACTGAAAGTCGCTTAGGGATTACGGGTTACCAAAACCCTCCAGCAGGATTGCTGAGTCTATTTAGAAACTGCACCGTAATGGAAGAAACATCCTACAATAGAACAAAAATGGCAGCGGAAAGCAGGAGTCTCATTCCACTATTAAATCAGCAACAACGTCAAGTGTTTGATACAATCATAGATGTCGTGCACAGTAAACGGCAACAGCTAATGTTCGTATATGGACATGGAGGGACTTGTAAAACCTTTTTTGGAAAATAGTTATCATAACACTTAAGGCTGAAGGGAAAATCGTGTTGGCAGTTGGTTCGTCAGGCGTGGCATCACTATTGTTGCCATCTAGGAGAACCGCTCATTCGCGTTTTAAAATCCAGTTGAAGCTAACTGATGAGTCAGTATGTGCAATAAAAAAAGGTACACAGTTAAGCAAGTTGTTAAGCAGGATGGAGTTGGTCATATGGGATGAAGCACCGATGAACAAAAAACGATGTTTTGAGATGTTAGATAGGACGCTACGCGAATCAAGATTATGGCTGCATCCATAGCTGAATCAAGATTATGGCAGCATTTCAAGGTCTTCTTTTTGCTAGAAAATATGAGGTTGCAAAAGGCAGGCATGACAGTAGAGGAAAAAATAGAATGCCAATCATTTTCGGAATGGCTGGTGAATATCAGCGATGGAAACATTGGCTCCGAAGATGTTGAAGACCCAGAAAATACTTAGTGTGTGCGGATTCCAGACGTCCATTGTTTTGAACCAGTTGAACAAGCGATAGATGAACTAGTAGAGTTTATATTTGATAGCAACTCACTACAGGCGCCGACAGTTAGAACGTTTAAAGTCAAAGCCATAGTGTGTCCAAAAAAATGATACGGTAGACATAATAAATGCATGCATACTCCAACTGGTGTTCGAAACATCTGAATTTTATATGAGTGTCGACGATGCAGTTCCTATTGCAAACGATGGGGCCGCTACAGAATTGTTATACCCAGATGACTACCTAAATTCCATGAAGTTCTCAGTGATCCCTCCGCATTCTTTAGAGGTCAAAATAAGTGTTCCAGTAATGTTTATGCGTAATTTGAACCTCACGGGGGGTCTGTGTAATGGGACCCATATGATCGTTACTCAATTGCTGACTAGGGTAATTGAAGCAAAGATAATAACTGGCATACGAATAGGTGAGAAAGTCTTTGTACCACGCATTATCTTGACTGTTAAACGCAAGCAATTCCCTATTAAACTATGCTATGCCATGACTATAAACAAAAGTCAGGGGTAATCGCTTGCAAAGATAAGAATCTATTTACCAGAACCTATATTTGGACACGGGCAGCTATACGTTGCATTCTCAAGAGCCACTTCATCTAGGGTTCTGAGAGTAGTCATTGAACCGGAGCCAAACCAGTCGCCAAACACCACAAAAAACATAGTGTACAAAGATCTTTTGAGAAAAATTAAACTGCAGCAGGTCTAAGTACTATTTTCCTATCTTTATGTAAATATTTAGAAGACAAAGGTACTGCATCTGCAATGCATACGTTTTCCTTGACACCAACATAATGCCCGACACTAGGTTTCCAGTTACATGATTCGCATTTGTACATGTTGCATTATTACTTAAACTCACATGTTAAGCATTTGTTACCAGCATAAACATTTTGTTCAAATGTCATCCTACATTATCCCATCGCTGTTAATTAATGTGATAATCGATTACAGACTAATGGCTGACAAAGGAAAAGGTGAACTGATTCAAGCAAGCACAAAAGAAACTGGGATAACACATGTTGCCACTACTACAGACAGGTTTGCAGTTACATGCTTTCAGTCTGTATATGCTACATTATCATTTATGTCCAAATGCTAAACATGTGTTACAAACATATGCACTTTGTTCGGATATTATCCTAGGTTATTCCAACGTTGTTAATTAGTGTCACATTCGATTGCAGACCAATGACTGACAAAGCAAAATCTGAATTGATTCAAGCAAGCGCACGGGAAAGTGGTGCGACAGATGATATTTCTACTGCAGAGTTGAAAGGAAAAGGGAAGTTGATTACAACAGAATCAGATGTTGTTGACATTACCAATATTAAACCACATGACTTAGAAAAAGAAGTGCAAGTGAAAGTGTATAGGAAATGGGCATCAAGGAACGTTCCTGGTCCCAACCCAACAGGTTTATGTTTGATGCTGCTAGACAAACGTGTAAGCACGATAAACATGCTAAATAATTTCAACATAAGCACTACCATTGAAAACAGTAGCTAATATGTGATTCCCACAGGGAAACGCCATTCAGGCAAACGTTGACATCCGAGACATCAAGTAGTTCGATGCACTTTTGCAAACAGGTTTGTGTTACAGAGTTCGCAGGTTTAGCTGCAAGAACACCGATGTTTGGCAACACACCATTCCCAACAACACAACATTGTTATTCGGGAAGATACTGACGTTGCACCATTAGAATATGACGGTTTCCCAAGCCACCACTTCAATTTCATAGCTTGCAATAAACTTGCGCTTAGAGTTGATGTTCGTGATGCAGTCCTAACAGGTAATTTATTGATAGCATAAATAATAGTAATCAAAATGTTAATGGAATATTTATATGCATCTGTAGACTGTATTGGAATCATCCGTGCCGTTGGAAAGATAAAAACATTTGGAAGCTCAACAACCAATCGAATTCTCTGGAAAAAATATTGAAATTAAAAACCTCAAGTACGTATCAGCATGCCAGAATTAATCATAATTAATATTTAGTACTGTGAAATTGTAATAGCTTACTTGACATTACAGCGAAAATGGCGTCATTCTGAGCTTAAGGAATGAAATGGCCATAAAATTTGAGACATAAATTAGCATGCAGGTTGAACAACCAATTGTGCTTGCTGTCAGCTCCTGTTTGGTTAAAAGCTATGCTGGTAACATTTAGTTATCCGCCACCCCTGCAACGAGTAACTACTTTAATCCTAAAATACCAGAGGCAGCTGAAATACGTGGAGTTTAAGTCTCACCCCATAAATTCAAACTAATAAACTTATATATAAAGTTGTAATGCTATTATTTTACACAAACTGTCTTTACAGGTATGCTGAACTCTTCACAACTGGAATGCCACTAATGTTGCCACCGATAACCCAGCAACAATCAGAAGAGGCTTTACCTAATGAGCCAATGCGAGTAGCAACACTTCTTTTCATAAGTTCTGAAACGCTTACAGTAAGATACAAATAACTACTGCAAAACAATAAGCCACCATATATTCCTAACTTCTTCATTTAACAGCACAATCAGAAATTTATCATCGAGGCGGTCATAACCCAAATTGAAGAAGGTGCAGCATGGTATACAAAAAGTTGCAAACGATGCAACAAAAATATTGAACCAGACAGGCCCCATTGGCGCTGCCAGCAACCAGAGATGCCAGTCGTACCAAACTACAGGTATAAATTGCAAACTCAAAGTAAAACTGTAAAGTATCAAACTAGAAACAATAACTGATGCAAAATATGATACACAACAATTGCAGTTATTGCTTCAAGTCCATCATTGCTGATGTAACCGGTGAAGCATCACTCACATGGTACAACCCTGAGGCACATTCACCTCTTCCAGTTTGCTCAGAGGTCCTCAGCTATGTTTCTGACCCTGATCCATATAAGCTTCCGCCAATTATCAAAGACCTCCAAAATACAAAGCATAGATTCGAAGTGCACTTTGGCTATGGCAGCAAAAAAGGAAATCCAAGGTTAGTTCTTGACAGTGTTGCCGAAGCAGCCGCGCCTACATTACCACCGGTAGATACTGCAGGACCTTCTACACCATCAAAGCCTCCAATTGATGAAATAGTTGTTACTGAGGTTTTGAGCGACACTCTAACACCACCTTCGCTTTCCGCTGAAGCTGCTGAAAAGGAAACGCCGCTCAGACATGCAGAAACTTCATCGGTGCGGAAATAGCTATTTGAAGCATCACCAAAAGACCAAGAAATGCCACCCACAAAGAAGCCCAAAGGTGACCCTGCTACTGAATCGGAGGTGTTACGGCGATGAATAGTAGATCGCTAGCTTTAGTAATGTAGCTATCACATAGTTACAAAAATGTTGTTTATCAACTTATCATCTACTACCTGTAGGAATCCTTAACTTAAAAAAACACCCTCTAGGAACAGTGGTCATGTAAATGCCTGTAGGTAAATGACTAATGTGCGCCTTACAGTTGTGCACAATTTTTGGACAGCGTTTGCAGTATAGCTACAATAAAAACTTTCAGTTCCTATGTACCACTTATCTAAATAAGGCTCACTTGCAACTGCTAATACACGCTATTATGTTCTGTCACAGACAACTAAAAAAACTTGCCCCAACAAATGACACATTTGTTGCACAGCAACATAGACAACAATTTATACTTATGCAGCTAATGTAAAGGCCCACTCAAACATTCCTGCCTATGTTTACAACCAGTTCCACATACACAATTAGAAACAACAAAAAAAGCTTACATCCAAGACCCAGAAGTTATCACTCCTTACTACCTTCATACTTATTATATGAATGCCAATTGAATCAATGTTAAACAAAATCTCAACAACCATGATAAAAATTAACTAACAACAAACAAAATTAACAGAAAGTAGCTAGCATCATTTATCATTAACAAGATAGTAATTACAACATCGTTTTTGCTAAAGACATCAAAATTGTAACCTCCTACAGATTACACACACCCGTTCCAACAACATAAGTACATAAAAACCTTAAAACAAGAAACTAACTGAACAAGCATTACAACCTACTATCAACATAAACTGGTGGCCATACAACATCAACAAAAGCAATCGTCAATCTCCATAAACCCTACTTGCCTCTCCTTCTCGGCAATCCCGTCACGTATCCCATCGATAACAGCATTAAGTGCAAGCAGCGTCTCACGATCAACATGCTGAAGCTCCACAAGCCCTCTCAGACCATCCACAGCCTTCTCATTAAAGGGTCCGAACCAATGAGTCTCCATAATGGTTTGCTCATGCTTTTCAATTTTGCTACGCAACTGATCACGTTCCTCTTCCATGCGGATCAGAAAAGTGCGATCTTCGCTGATTTCGCTATTAAAAAGAAACTTAAAAGCTATTGCCAAGTTGTCAGACTCACTTGCAGACTTGATCTCTTCAATGTTTGGCATCGTTGTCATTGTTAAGCGGTGAAAATTAGTTGGTGAAAACAAAATTAGAAAAGTACCATGAGATAAAAACCTATTTATAACCTGAGTATAATTAAATAAAATAAAAAAAGTTTGCCAAAAGTTAGCAAAATCTGATAAAAAAGAAAAAATCAAAACAATAAAACTTGGAAATAACATAGATTCTCTTAAAAAACTAGATTAAAAAAAAATTTAACAACCCTGCCAGTTACACTTTTTTTTTTCTAAAAAAATATGCTAACAATAAAAAACTGAAAGTACTTTAGCAGGCCAGACATTAAAAAAAAAGGGACAAGCAAAACGTCTGAACTTGATGCAAAACCCCGTCGCGTTGCGACGGAGTTTCCATTTCGTTGAAAATAAAACTGTTATATATTATTTGGTTTTGTAACTTGTTACTATATAACTTTGAAATTTGGAACTTGATTACTTTGACTATTTGGTAAAATAATGAAGGATAATGGGACAAGATATTTCTAACCCCCCCCCCCCCCCCCCCCCCCTTTTCTTATATTCCTACCCTTTTATTTTTTTGCATTTTTTTATTTTTTATTTTTTTTTAATAATTTTGTTTATATAAAAAAACTATAAACCTGAAAATGCGGAACAGTAAATATAAAGTTTAATAAGTTAAACGCTTAAAACTGTCAGAATACGAAACAAGTCTGACAAAAAGCTGTATTATACTGAAACAAATGGGGGACAAAAGGAATCAAAAGTACAACCCTCCCTAGTAGTTTGTTTCATAAGTGAAGTCATCTGAGGACTTTAAAATATTAGTTACACATAATGTAACTTACATGGGTGATATTAGATGATTCAAGTTTATTATTATTTTTTCTTGTCTTTGTTACTTTGTATCCTCCGGTGGATGGTAGACATAAGACATTAAAATCCCTTTTATCATTTAGGAGGATAGAACTTGCATGGTATCTTTGTTTCACTATGCTTGTTTGAAAATCCAAATTCGTTTTGATTTCCATTTACGGTTTAGAATTGACGTAAAACTGTTGGAGTTTTGTGCAATAATAACATGTTGATTTTATGGTTATTAAGCAATTTCAAATTTACTCTTGAAGTAAACTCGTGTAATTAGTCTCATTGCACAATAAGATGGAAAAAGAAGGAAATTAATGTGATGTTTGTTACATTTGTTTATAAATCTTTATTATTGATGGACTGTTATCTAGACTTACATATTTGCATTTATTATATGTTTTAATATGCATGATTATATGTGAATGTGAATGCCTAAATGAAGGGTAGACCCTTTCAATCGTTTGATTATTAAATTGTACTAAATGTTTCATTTGATTATGTGACCATTTATACTATTTATGTGTCATGAGTAAAATAGTTTATTCTGCCCGAGTTAAAGAAATTAGTATGAATTTTTTTTCTTGGTTGAAAAGGTTTCATTATTGTTATGACATATATTTTTTGATACTAAGGGTACTGGTAGTGGAGTTGGTATGCCATTCGGCATGCTCCATACCGCTCGGGGTGAGTAGTGCCTCCTTTTCAGTTTGAATCGGCATGGAAGGAAGGAACACCAAATCGGCAAAAGACCCCGATTTGGTATGAAGTTTATTCGAACGTTGAAACCAAAAATGTATCCGTTGGAGCCTTTATTTTGGTGGGTCAAAGTACGTCATGGCTCATGTTGAGGTGGCTCGTGCATCTGATTTAGGGAAAAATAATAGCACGTTCATTGTTAAGAATTTAAGAATAACGGTCTTCAGATTCAGGATGTCATTTTGGTTAAAAAGAGTTATGAGGAACGAAGGGCGAAGAAGAGTGGGAAGCCTCGTTACTGGATGCTCAAATCTTTGAACATGGAAGTTGATGTGGGTGATACGTGTGGAAGAGTTGTGCTATGTGACGTGCTACTGCGATAAGTTTATCTTCACCGTTTTGTGTTGTCATGGTTGAATAGTTGTGTGTTTAGTGTGTGTGAAATTTGGGTTTAAAATGAAAGTGGTTTTGTAAATGAAGGGGAAAAAAACGCTGTTGATATGAGGTGGGGAGGAAGGAGGGAGGAAGGAGGAAGGTGGGTAAAAATATTTTGTATTTTTATTAAAAAAAAAATACATATATATATATATATATATATATATATATATATACTAGGCGAGTACCCGTGCCTAGCGGCATCGGCTTCTAGCGGCAGCGGTTTCTAGCCGAGTGTTCGCGCGTAGCGGCAACGGTATCTAGCAGAGTAGCCATGTCTTGCGGCAGTGGTATCTAGCAGAGTACCCGCGCCTAGCGGCAGCGGTGTTTAGTTTTCGACAAAATTCCTGCGGCGAATATTTTTTTTTTCAAAAAATTGTATATGTATCGCTCGGGAATCCTTTTCGAAGAGCACTTTTTCTGAAGGAATGATTGCACAACAACGACAATAGATTATTGTGTTTTTATGAAGGTATAGGGGTGGCGACGATTATTTACCGGCAAACATCTTATTCAACATGTAATCCATTTGCAGGATCAAGATTCCTTAAAAGAATAATCGGGCATCCAATTTTCAAACGCAAGTAATGAGGAGGCAATCCGCTCACGTTGATTCTAGCCGAGTATCCGTGCCTAGTGGTCACGGTATCTAGCCGAGTAGTCGCGCCTAGCCGCAGCGGCATCTGTTTCCGACTAAATCTCGACGACGAATAATTTTTTCAACAAATTGTTTTTGTAGCGTAGAGGAATCTAGTTGATTACCCGCGTTTCGGCATCGGTGTTTAGTTTCCGAACAAATTTTTAGCGGATAATGATTTTCTTTTGGCAAACTAATATTCTAGGGACATGGTTGCATGATGACGACAACATATAGTTTTCAACAAAACTTGATAGCTACCAAAGTGTTTGTGTTTTATTGATATCTCATGTTTTGGGAAAAGCTCTCATCAAATAGTTATGGGTTCAAGTCATGTTTAATACATGTGAGATAGAATAGTTGTGTATATTATTGTGAGATAGTTAAAATTGTTGTTTAAAAAAATGTTTTCGACAAAAGTTTGGGATGGAATAGACCTTCTAAGGGCATAATTTTATAAAAGAAATGTTCTACATTTCTAAGTTTGAATTCTATTACCTTTCCTTTTGTGGAATTTTATGTATGGCCAATTAGTTTTTGGCATAACATATCCTCGAATTGATCAAAATATTAAATTTTTTAAAGTAGTGTTTCTTCATATATGCGTAAGTTACATTCATTTTAGGATGGAATGAATATATGTGTTCCATATATAGCTTGATTTGTCTAGGCATAGAAATATAGAATGTTTTCATGATAGGCGGTTTAAAATATGTGTTCCATATTGCCAAGAACCTGTGTTCAAGGAAGGAGCGTTTTTATTATCAATATAATCTTTCACGTGTTTGATGGCCATCGTATGAAAGAATTAGTAATGAGTTTGGTAAGATACATATTAACTACATAGTGATAATGCTACAAATCGACAAACATTAATTGATTTTCGTTTTATGTAAATTACAATTATTTTCATGTGTACATATGATTGACTGTTCATGGCTAATACAGATTTGGCTAAACTTATCAACAATAAAAAAAGGCCAAATTTAGAGCTGTTGCATAAACCCTTTTAAGTGTTATAGTGATTTGTTATTTCTCATACTAAGCGTTTTAGTAAGTTCCACAAAAATGTGATTAAAAGTTAGAATTCCATTACTTTACACTGTGTAATGTAATACGTAGTAATGAACTTGGAAGTTATAATGCGCACCTATTATCTCAAATTCTATATTATTATATTTGTGTTGTTTGAAAGTTTGATTCTTAATGATGATGGTGGTGGACCTGAATGGTCATGTGGATAGCGAAATCAAATTGTGGTGGACCATATATACCTTAAATAAGTAGTATTATTTCATCGAGTTTGAAATTTGAATTCTCGAAGAAAGCATTTTGGGGCAGCACAAAAGACAACGCGAGGACTCAAAAACTCAAAAAGCACAATATAATATTGGACAATATATACATATTTTTTATGGCTATGATAAAATTGGATCATAAGTAAACATGCATAAGTCAAAAAAAGTTTAAACATGTAACGGACCATAGGTAAAATTGGATCATAAGTAAACATGCATAGGTGAGTGTTTCCGCACATGTCGCTAGTTTCAAGTTTTGATAAAATTTGGTTGCGCCAATCAATATGTTTGTCTTGTTTAGTGTTTTCCTGTGTTTTTGTCCAAAAAAATATTATTTTACACCACGTTACTTATATATAGATAATTTTACCTATGGTCCGTTACATGTTTGAACTTTTTTTGACTTGACGCATGTTTACTTATGATCCAATTTTATCATAGCCATAAAAAATATGTATATATTATCCAATATTATATTGTGCTTTTTGAGTTTTTGGGTCCTCGCGTTGTCTTTTGTGCTGCCCCAAAATGTTTTCTTCTAGAATTCAAATTTCAAACTCGATGAAATAATACTACTTATTTAAGGTATATATGGTCCACCACAATTTGATTTCGCTATCCACATGACCATTCAGGTCCACCACCATCATCATTAAGAATTACAGTAAAACTTTCAAACAACACAAATATAATAATATAGAATTTGAGAGGGCTCCTTCAAGTCACAAGGTTAGATATTTGAGAGCGCATTATTTAATTATTACATCACAAGAATTACAAATATAATAATATACAAGATGAAGCTATTGGAACAACTTTATCATGAACTTGGAAAGGGCTCCTTCAAGTCACAAGGTTAGATATTTGCACATACAATCCGGTCATGTTACATGGTATTTGGATTAAGATGATGTAACCAGTGATGTATCATAAACAAAATCTGTAAATTTTATAGTTAAGGGTAACATAACCTGAAAAGTATGTCATTGTGGCCTTGCGAGTGCGTGACATATTGGTACTGAGTTAACACAAACGTCTTGGCCTCACCTATCTTGGCCAATATACTAACATGTCATAGGGCCATGCCTCAAGATTCACAAAGCTAACAAACTAAAAAAATTATCATAAAATTCAGAAACAAAATTACAAACATAACTGAAAATAAATATATACATTTCCGGCAGCGGCGCAAAACGAACTCCGGCAAAAGAGAGTCGGCAGCAGCATATCTACACAAAAAGAAATGGTCAAAAACATCAACTTGGATCTTTATAAAAAAATACAGATCTATTAATAAAAAACTTCCATAAGAATAAAAATTATAAAACTCAACAAAACATACATAGATCTATATAATAAATATGGATCTACAACAAAAATTCAAAAAAAGTCTCAATATGAACAAAAGAAAAACTTGCGGCTATCCGGCTAGACAGCGGCGGATGTTGATTTCCGGCAATAAAACGGCAGCAGCGGCGGTTGTTTTTTTCCAGCGAGACCAGCGGCGGCACTAACAAAAAAAATACCAAAATCTTTAGATCTACAACTATAATCCATAGACATACAAAAAAATAAATAAATAAAAAACTTTAAATCTAAAAAAAAAAAAAATCAAAACGTTATTAATATTAGTATATCTATTAAAAAAAATTAAAAATACCTCAAAACACGAATTGGGTCTTTCTGGTTCCGTCGGCGAAAGAACACAGTGGTGGTGGTGGTGGTGATGGGTTCGGGCTGGCGGTGGCGTCGGGTTGATGGCAGCGTCGGGTGATGATGGCGGTTTGGGTATGTTTAAAATGGGAGTGGTGAGTGAGTTTTTGTGTTGGTGTTTAAGAGTGTTTTTTGGAGGTGAGATGAGAGAGTATTTGTGTCCGTGTGTGTTGTGTTGGTGCAGTGGGTTGAGAGATGATAATATTCTTTGTGTGTGCTTTGTTAAAGTAAAATGGGATGGAAGGATGAGTATGGGTGAAGTATTTATTTGTATGGTAGGTTTATTTTGTTTTGTTGGTTTGGTAATTTTTAAGGATTGGATTTTGGTTTTGTGTGTGTAAATTTAGGCTTGGATTAAGGTCTGGATGGCTGAATCTTAATTTTCAGGTTTGGAGTTAGGAAGGGGATATGCATGCTTTATAAGTAGTATAGATATATATATATATATATATATATATATATATATATATATATATATATATATATATATATATATATATATATATATATATATATATATGAGTCAGGCATGGTTGCCACTAAAAATCTATTGTTAAGTATGAGATATGTATGAGATGAGTTGGAAGGATATTATTGGTGGGTGATTAGGCATGAAAATTTTTGTTAGGCATGGTTGCCACCACCCTAATATGCAATACAATTGAATTGTATTTTATGGAAGCCGAAAGGTTTTTAATCATTATATTATGATAGAACACTATAATGTTCAAAGCATGTTGACTAAAATCATGTCATGGTACTAGTTTGTGTAACTAGATTGATTTTCAATCATGACTAGATCATAAAGATTAAACGCAATTGCGGAATCGGGACTTTGGTATTAATTGGTATCCAAAGTACTTGTCACAACTACGCAATCGTAGGAAAATGCATTGTTTGTATAGTAAACTTTTGAGTTTTGTACCAAATTTTTTACATTGCGTACTTAAACATTAAAGTTAATTGCAGGAAAGTTTAAAGCTTATATGGGTGAACTATTAAATTGAAGTTTCTATTTTGGATATAAATTCTGTTTGGACAGTTGTTGTTGCATTGTCTTGAGAACATGTGTTATTCTCATAGTAAACGGAGATGTTTTGTACCTAAATTTTTAAGTGTATAGCTAAGTCACTAAACTTAATTTATGAAAATAAATAAATAAATAAAAATGTGTTCTTTTATCGCAATTGGAAAAAAAAATGTGTTGTAGCGTTTGACCATCAATGAAAAGTGGATGTGTCTAAAGATAATGTTGTTAATGAATAATTATCACTTCATGCATTGACTCGA
Organism: Chrysanthemum seticuspe; assembly: GCA_019973895.1. Classification (NCBI taxonomy): domain Eukaryota; kingdom Viridiplantae; phylum Streptophyta; class Magnoliopsida; order Asterales; family Asteraceae; genus Chrysanthemum; species Chrysanthemum seticuspe. The sequence goes on from BPTQ01000001.1 coordinate 26,737,841, forward strand.
TTAATACATGTTGTGGTGTATGTAGCATCAAGAAAACGATAATGAAATTATGGAAAACCTTTGATGCCGACATTGTGAATGGCTAAATGCTATGGTATAGGTGATAAATGTGGTTGACCCTATCACAATAATTTATTGGCTTGGCACTTGTGTTAGTAGTCATATTTGAGTGATGAATATTCATTCATGTGTCTTAGTTTAAGATTGGAAAAAAGGCTCTTTATAATGATAAACAAGTCGCTCGATTTTGTACCGAGTACTGGAAAATTTGGATGTTGCAAATAATTTATTTTGAATGTTGTTGCAAATAATCAAAATACTTATTATTTGTAACACCCCCAAATCTCGGTACAGCGGAAGACTTAATCAAGTTTTCAGGGCGTTACATTGGATTTGTATCTCACACAAGTATAACAAACAAGATAGTCATATTATCATTCAAAACCAATCCCAAATTTAATTATCCAAAACAATAATACCAAAATGTAAATAAAAGGCCCAAACATGATTTATAAAAATAGGTCCCCATAAATTATTAGAGTTTGATTATGATCCTTGAACCATGCCTCCTTGCCAAGCTTCAACAGAACACGCACTCCAAACATTACTTAAATACCTGAGAAAGAGATGCTAAAAGGTCAGCTAACGCTGGTGAGTTCATGGGTTTAAATTCAAGTTTAAAATAGTGGACATGTAGGGGTTAATTTTGCTATGCGAGACCTAAGATAGATACACATAAATCTCATACCAATATCACAATCACAATATCATCAATATCATATCCGACGTTGTAACACCCCCAATATCAGTCTAGCAGCGGAAGTCTACTGAAGGTGTTACTTCATAGTTCAAAGTTCCAGTCATAGAAAACGACCTTTGATCACCTGAAATGCATGAGAAAAATGGTTCAACTATGAAAATAGTTGGTGAGTACACACGTTTTAAATAATATGAAAGTCTTTCTAGAGAAATAGTTCAAATTTATTTTCACAATAAAGGTAAGTCCAAAGTTTTTGAGAAAGTTTCAAAGGCAAAGGCTCTATCAAACCATCCAGTTGCAAATCCCGCCCATACAAGACTTGCAACCTATGTTTTCACAAACCATTGCGTAACAGATAGCACAATTTATGGTCAAGCACACGTGGTCATATCAAATAATAACGCCTCATATATAAAAAAGTTATGCGCCAAAGCTCCAAAAATAAATAATATGCATTTCGTAGACAGGGGAAAGAGAGGTTGGCCGACCTCTAATAGCGCTATCCATATTACCTACTGCCCCACACAAGGAGTCCGCACGAACGGTACGTATAAATTGGAGTGCGAACGGCAAAACAATCGGGGACTTACAATGCGAATGCACTGTTTGTACGGACAGTCCATCATAACAACTATTATATATTATCACATAGTGACTGCTCCGAACATGGGAGACTCGGCACTGCTCCGAACAGGGCAGACTTTAAGCTGCTCCGAGCATGGGAGACTTTATGCTGCTCCGAACATGGAAGACTTTAGGTCAAGGTCTGCTCAGAACAAGGGAGACTGTAGGTTGCTCCGAACATGGGAGACTTTATGCCAAGGACGTACGGTTCATTAGATTCAAACAAGTCATGAGGTCATAATTAAGTCCAAGAGTCTAAGTAAAGTTCAAAGGTTCAAGTCAAGTTATAAGGTCAAGACAAGTCAAACGAGTTCAAAATATGTCAAAAGGATTCAAATAGTTCATAATATAGTGCAAACAATATAGCTTAAATTTAGGTTCATGCACTCCACCCCAAAATGATCAAAATAATTTAAAAGGGGGTTTGTGAGTACTCACTGTAGTAATCAGCAGCGGATTACAATGATATAACACAGATCAAGGAGTCGCGAGCTTCTAACGACGACCTAAAAATTAAATAGTTGCGTCTTAGATATATAAATAGAAAGTACAAAATAACTTTTATAAAAGTATTTATATACTTTTGACATTGTACACATTTTTGTAAGTTTACAAAAATGTATAAGTTTAGTTATTGCTAAGTTTTAAAATGATGACAAGCCTCATTGGTAAGCTATCCTATGTTCGGGTGTATATAATTTTTATTAATCCAACTATCCCGTAAATATCAATTTAACCTCTTATATGGACAAATAGGTCATTTTCCAATAGTAGTTCTTATTACTTTGGTGTTCACATAAAAGTGTAACAATACTCCTATCAATTTTCGGTTATTACTTATATGTTTATCCCGACTTGGTTAACACTTTATTCTTAAACTTTAATTTATTATCAACAAGTTTTTATGTCCTAAGAATATTATCTACATATATTTATTATACTTAGGTGTTCTAAAGTCTTTATTAACTTATATCATAAGTTAATTTACAAATTTAGACTTGTATTTCATTGCAGAAACTTTGGCTGCACATTTAGTCCCGCCAAAACAATCATAAGTTGAGTTATATAACTTGTTTTGATGCGCGGCTTTGGCCAAACTTCAAGTTTAGGTCTTAGCTACATTTCATAAAACTGGTTCGACTACCAGAAATGACCAGAACTATGGGCTTTTTCCAAATGAAATCTGGTCTGCAGATTTTGACATATTTCGCAATTTTGGCTCTCATTTACTCATCCGGAAGAGTTATGAGGTGCGCCACCCTGAGAAACGACCATAAGACATAGCTCTACAAGCATAACTTATTTAATTAACTTAAAAGTTTACTGATATGACCAGTTTAATCAAACTTTGGTACTGTTGCAGAATTCAGGTTCATAAAACTTACCTAAGGCTTTGTTAAGCTTGTTTTTATTGTTTAAACCTTGTGTACAATGTCAAATACATATATAATCTTACAAATATCATAAAAATAAATATGGTCCAGAACCTATTACAACCATATTGAATGAATATGAAAATAGAAAATAGCTTACATGATGATGATGATAACTACATAAATAACAACTAACAATCAACTTAACCCTCCTAGTCTTTAATCCTTGTCTTCAATCTTCAACCCAAATTGATTTTAACCTTATGTAAACTTGTAAGAATCCTTTTTACTTCAGCCCCTAATCCTTTTTAATCTTCCAAATCATCCAAAGATTCACCAATTGAACTAAAGAACTATGTAGAGACCACTAATACCTTCAACTTTGGTGTATAACTTATAACTAGAAAATCAAAATTAGATGGTGTAGTTTTGGTGATGGATGATACGGCAAAACCACAAGGGATGAAAAGGTTGAGAGATATTTATTTTTCTAAGTATTAGAATGAAAGATAAATGAAGTTTATCTGCTAATGATAACTTAGTCATAAAGAAAAGGTACATGTGTGTTGCATCTTTAAACGTGGCAAATGGTGACCAAATATGTGAGATTGTTGGTTATCATATGTTATAATAATAGTTTAGGATTTTGAGGGTATAGTTTGGTCCCGATAGCTACTAATGTTAAGCCTTTAAGTCTCATAACTTAAAACCGGGCAACGTAAAAATGTAATACTTATAAAAATGTCAAAACTTATCAATATACTCCAACTAAGTATATTAAAAGTGTAATAAGTCTAATAAGGTGCGTTTATATTGTTAAAACCTAATAACGTTGGTTCGTGCACGCATATTACGTGTAGTGCAAGTATGAGTTGCTATAGCCTCCACCCGTCAAAGGAATTCAGTCCCTAAATTCAATTTGTTCGTTGATGTTTTACCGTGTAGTGCAAGTTTTAAAATTTATAAACACGATTTAATCGTCTAATTCTATTAACACATACGAGCAAGTATACTCGTCCGTGATAGCAAAGTTGGGTAAGTCGAGATCGTCCCAAGGGATTTTTTTGATTGAAATTGTTTTGATGAAAAGTTTCCAACAAGAAGCTTGTCAAGGCTTCCTCAAATAGTGATGTTATAGTGAAGTCAATAATAAGACATATATATACTTGTGTGTAGTCTATAATCAATCACAAATAGTGTTCATGAAGGTTTGGTGTAAACTCTTGATGTGATGCAAAAATTATAAGAAAATGATCTCCAACCATGGTATATGTTTGTAAAAATCATTCTAAGAACAAAAACATTTAGGTAATCCTTTCGGTCCTTATCCTAATGATTATTCTTTAGAAAATCCATTTGTTTGCAACATGTTCTTATTAAATTTGTTCTTACGAATCTTTTGACCCTTTCGTGATGAAAATGTTCCTAGTCTTGTTTTAATAAGCAAACATGGTGGTTGTCAATCACCATATCCCCATACTAGTTTGTCACTCAACTTTTTGGAATAAAACACAAGAGAAATCCTTTCGGTCCTTTTTCTTAAAACATGTTTTATCAACAAATCAAACCAAGACTAGTATTTTTCCAACAAACTCATTTAAACAAGATCATATATACATGCATCACATATTAAGAACACTAGAATGATTAACTACATCCCAACACACAAGTATATCCCAAAACTACTCCATGATAATAATAACTAAACACAAATCATAACAAAGTAATTCCAATAATTCAAGAGAATAGAAATCCATAACAAAGTTTATAGAATACCTAAACTTTTGCGATTACAAGAACTAGAATTCATGGATTGTAGCAACCACGCGCCTCCAATCACCTAGATTCACCGTATAACTCCAAATTACCAAAACTATGGATGAGAATGGTTCCCTCCTTGCTTCTGGATGTTTTTCAGTAAAGACCAAGCTTTTGGGTTGAATAATATGGTTGGTATTAGTTTTGAAGTAAACTAATAAACTTTTGGTTGTGTCACACCTAGTAAAGTAGGACTAGGTTCATTATATAGCCAAATATGCTTCCACAACTGGCCAAAAACGTTCCCAAATAGTTAATAGCAAGAAATGATCGGCCTCCAATGATTATGGGAGTTAAGGCAACAATAAATGCAACTTTGTGTAACTGCAGCTTCTGCAACCGGATCGGTTGCGATTTGACCATTTGCCCAGCCGGATCCGGTTACGGGTCACGACCGAACAGCTGGGTGTTGCTCTTTTGACTTTTGTTGACTTTCTTGTTTATTCGCTTCATTCTTCGCTCTCGCTGATGATTTCCAAGGCAAAACTTGATCTTTCCTTGCTGTAGATACTTAAAAATCATTGTACTTCCCAATCATAGAATCCAAAAGCTTCCTTGCTCGACTTCCTTCTTCGAGAATCTTCCAAATGTGCATAAAAACTTCATTTCTTCATCATTCGTGATACCTGGCTACACATACATACACAATACGCATCTTTTGCATGTTTGAAACAGTTATGAGTAAGTATAGCCAATTATCATGCACAAAACCAACAATAACGCTACTAAAAACATGTTCATTTTAGGCGTTATCAAATTCCCCCACACTTAAGCTCTACTCGCCCTCGAGTAGGTCTAACATTTGAAAAGATTGATTTCAATGGTCTTGACACCATGGTTCCAAAAATGTAACAATCATCCTAAAAGAGATAATCATTGGTTTGCTTATAATATGTGAAAACTTTTAAAAATGAACCAAACACTTTAGATAACATAACTAGAACACCTCATGAATGATTTTAAGAATTCTCTCAACACTCATATATTGGTGGGTATATGTAAATCACTCATTGCCTAGTCATGATCAATGCTTTTCACCATAAGCTTGTACAAGTATCAAAACAAAGAAAATAAATTCATCAAAGAGGGCTTTTATTCGGGTTATATCGTTAAGGCTAAAGGTTCATAAAGGGTATGGATAAGGCATGGGATGGTTTATCAAATTGGTGTTAAAAGAAAATAAAGTCAAGTCTAAACCTCCATGTTGCTAGCCATCATACAAACCACAATCCAGTAAATGATTATTTCACCTCTTCAAATATCGATCTCCGCAAATATGTATAACTCAATTTAGCTCATTGGCTAATCAATATCCTTCATATAGCTCATTGGCTATAACCTTATATTTTTTTTTCAGCATAACAAAGTTCCCCCACACTTAGTGTAAGCATACACCAAAAAAAAATCGAGAAAGACGTCTCTTTCATCTATGATGGAGAATGGTACACACTATAAACAAAGTGTAGCTTCTTCATAATCATCAAAAACATTCCAAACATTCCAAACAACTAGCAACAAACCAATAGACATGACAAGGGTTGGCTAAAGTTTAAAGTGTAAAATATTTTTGTATTTTTCTGGATTTAACAAATGAAAAGATAGGCTCAAAGGGTGTACTAAGGGTATCTAGTGCTAAAGATGAGCACTAACAAATGGGTCCATAAAAGGGTGGTTAACTAACAGATGTGGTTAGCTAATATATCATTAGATGTAAACGGGAGGCCATTTGGGTTAAATCATACGATGCCTCTTATCACTTGAACAAATTTATATCACTTGAGAGTGATTTTAACCGTAATGCATAACTAGTACAAGTTCTAGAATCGACATAATCACCGGCACACTCATAGCAAATATAAAACAAAAGATGTGTTTTATACAAAAAGAAACCTCATAATTAAGTGGAAAAAGGCTATAATGCATGCTAGAAAATGCTATCGAATCCAAAATGAATTACTTCCGTAATTTGGTTCAAATCCAAAATTTTTCAAAAGCCTCATTTTACCATTGAAATTCCAAAGTTATTTTTTAATATTTATTGTTAGGAATTAGAAATTCCAGGTATTAAAGAGTCGGTCACCTCAAGTATATGTAATCGTTAGAAAGCTCGTAGTCGTAGTTATTTTGAGTTAAGTAGTATTTAGTTAAGTAACACCGTGAAGGACGGACGGGTCTTTACCCACTGTATGCCTGATCCACAGCCCGTTGTGTGGCGTTTTATTGTAAGACTATAAATACTCTCTACCTTCCAAGGTAGAGAGTTGGAGCTTATAATAAGATTTTTCTTTCTCTCACTAAAGTTCCCTAAACCTCTAACTTTCTCTCTCTAGAATTCCACTTATTCGCCACCTTGTTGTTATGGTTTGATGTGTATGTGAAAACTAATATCCTACAATTGGTATGAAGAGCCATGGTTAGATCATATCTTGCACATCTTTGGATTTCTAGTGGTTTTTAGGTGGTTTTTGAGTTTGAAAAAGTTTAGTGGTTTTTGCATCATTTGGGTGATTTCTAGTGTTAAAGTTTGGATTTTGATAGTACTTTTATGTTTAGAATCATCACAAGTGTTTAGGTTTTGATTTGGTAAGCTTGAATCATCGTGGTTGGGTAGTTTTTTTTTTTGGTTTTCTTGCTAGCGACTTGACATTCGGACTTCATTCTTCGTAGCGACTTGCTTTGCAATTTCGTGGCGAGTTACAGTTTTGGAGCTAGTGACTTAGATCTAGCGATTAACAGTACAAGTAGTGGACTCTCCACTATGGGTAGCGACTTGGTCTGTAACGAGTTGCTCTTTAGCGACTTGTATCTTTAGCGACTTGAGTAGCGAATTGCTGCCAAAATTTTGCTAGCGACTTGAGGCTTAGCGAGTTACTACTTAGCGACTTGCATTTGTCTAGCGACTTAGTGGTGTAGCAAATTAGGTGTTAGCGACTTGGTGCATTATCTTCTAGCGACTTGGGTGATTGTTTACGGTTTTTCTCTTGATTTAGTAAAATCCCGTGAAAGAATCTATTTCTCGGTTTAATCATAGAGTTATAAAATCCCGTATTATCTGTTAACATGTCTACCAACGTTCCTACTATCATCTCCACTGTTGCCGAGGATGTTCAAGCAGCTGGGTCAGATACTCGTCCACCCATGCTTGACAGAACTGACTATGACTCTTGGGCTCAACGAATCAGATTGTACTGCCTTGGAAAGGAAAATGGTGTCAACATTCTCAAATCCATTGATGAAGGACCGTATCGAGTTGAGACGACTAGAGATATACTTGATACTAATGAAGATGGAACTCCTATTTACGGAATGGACAGACCTAAAATGTATGATGAGCTTGATGATAAGGAGAAAAAGAGATTCGATGCAGATATCAGGGCTTCTAACATTGTTCTTCAAGGTCTTCCTAAAGACATCTACAAGCTGATCAATCACAACACCGGTGCAAAGGCAGTTTGGGATAATGTCAAGATGCTTCTCTCAGGTTCAGAATTAACTATGGAAGACAGAGAATCACAACTCTATGACGAATTTGAACACTTCAAGATGAAGCCAGATGAGAGTGTCTATGAGTACTATGTGAGATTTCATAAGTTGGTAAATGACATGTGGAACATCAGAATGACTATGCCTAACATTCAGCTGAACTCAAAATTTGTGAACAACATGAATCCCGAATGGCACAAGTTTGTCACCGCTGTGAAGCTCACTAAAGGATTGAAGAATACAAACTATGAGCAACTCTAAAGGATTGAAGAATACAAACTATGAGCAACTCTATGCCTTCCTCCTTCAGAATGAGAGACATGCTATGTTTGAAAAATTGATTCTCAATCAGTTCAAAACCAACCAGGGAGAGACAAGCTCGTCTAATGACTCAACTGCCTTCTACTCAAACATCGGAATCACAACCAAAGCTTCACAAGTCATACCCTTGGGTAATGGTAATCACAAACTCATTCCTGATCCTATGTTCAAACAAGCTGATGCTGATGCACACGTGGGTAACTTCATTAATCAACTAGCTCTTTTGATTAGTCAAAACATGAATTCTCTCCCACAAACCAACAACAACCTCAGAACAGCATCTAACCCACACAATCAAGCTACTGTTAAAGATGGAAGGATCGTGGTGCAACCAGTTCAGGAAAGACAGTATGATCAGGGAAGAGGTGGAGCTGGTAGAGGTTATGTTGGCAACCAGAATCGAGGAAGGAATGGTAACCAAGGTCAAGCTAAGCCGATCAAATGTTATAACTGTGGTGGTGAGGGACACATTGCAAGAAACTGCACATCTCTAAAGCGTCCACAGAATGCTGATTACTTCAGAGATAAGATGCTGCTTGTACAAGCTCAGGACAATGGTGCTGCTTTGGATGAAGAGGAATTGCTGTTTCTAGCTGAGGGCAATGCCAAGACCTATGATGCAGATGTGGATGAGCAGCCTATTCAAGAGATAGGTCACAATCATCAGAATGCCTTTCAAGTCGCTGATTGTGATGCATACGACTCTGATGTGGATGATGGACCTACGGCACACACAATTTTTATGGCTAGCATTTCTCCAATGGTTTCTCCCAAGGTCTCTTCTTCACCACAAGCTGGCCCATCCAAAGACAAACTCATCTCAGAGGTATTAAAACTATACGATGATGCTGATGTGCAATAGATGCATGACAAAGTACAATCAACTGAAACTATTGAATCAAATGTTGAAAATATAGGTAATATCGATATTGTCCCATATGATCAATACGTGAAACAAAGTGAAAGTGAAGCTGTACCAAGTGATGCATCTTCTGCAGTCAACAATGACTATGTTTTTGATGAATACACTGCATGTGCCACTGATGATTCTGTAATTTCTGAACTAAATGCCTATAAAGAACGTGTTGCTATTTATGAACAACGTGCAAAATTTGAGTTGACCACTCGTGAGCAGGAAATGGATGACCAAGTGCGTACAGTCATTAGAAAAAGTAATTTTAGAGAAGAAGTATTGAAACAAGAATTAAATTCCTTACAAGAAAAGCTTTCTAAAACTGCTAAGCAAAAACAAGAACTTCAAGAAAATGTGAAAATGCTTAAGCAAGAATTTAATGCAAAGGAATCAAAACTCTTGAAAGATTTTTCTAATCTGAAAACTTTGAAAAACAAACTTGAAAACAAGTTGTACATACAAGGGAACACTATTCAGACTGCTCACATGATCACTAAGCATAGGGTCTTAAGCGATAAGCATAGCATTCCCCTTGTTAAGGAACCAAATCCAGAGGTCATTAAAAGGGCTAGAAATGCTCATAAGGTTCTTTATGATGGCAATGAAATCCTTAAACCTAGACAGAAACCTAGTTGCGTTGAGTGCACTGAGGAAGATAAGAAATCAGATGAAGTCACTAGGGAAAGGATGAACAAAAAATTAGATGATCCTAAATGCAAAGAAAAAAAAGTAATTATCACTCCCCATGACTACAAGAAGGAAAACTGGATTTCCTTGAACATGTTTAAGCCTCAGACATTGTTGAATCCCGAACAAGTTTTCTGGAAAATGGATTTAGATAAGCAGAAAGCTGAAAATATTGTTGAAACAAATCCTCCCCTATGGAAAATGCCTAGAGCGACTGTGTATCCTCCTAATACACCAATGCATCTTGTTCCTAGAACAATTGCCACTAAAAGAAAGACCTTAATTAGCCAATATGTTATATTTCAACTATTTGTTGATTTTGAGAAAACTTGCAAGAAAAGGATCACACCCACTGGTATAACGGAAGGAGAAAGGGGTTTTGAGCAAATGAAAGAATGTTATCTAACTGAGGTCATGCCTTTCTTTAAACTTCTAAAAGATCACTTTGAAAGTCTTAAAAAGGGGATAGAAACTGATATCAAGGGAATGGAAAAGGAATTTGATGCAATGATAGTTGAAGTAAGTGACTATGAGCGTGCACTAAAATATAATGAGATTGAGAGGAAGAACTTGCATACATTAAATGAGACTCTTATTACTGAATGTGTTGCTCAAGATATTTTTTTTTCACTGCTTCAAATTGCTCTATTAATGCTTCCAAATTTCATGAACTATCTGTTGCCCTGAAAGTCTCCCATGATCGTGTCATTGAGCTTGAAAAAACTAATTCTAAACTAAACGAGAAAATTAAACTGGATGATCACGACAATTTGGTTAAACATTTTTCTAAACTAGAAGTTGAGCTTTTTAATTTACAACTAAAATATCAACATCTTAAAGAAAATGTCAAAAATTCAAATATCAAGACATCATCAGATGCTCCAGAGTTTGATGCAGTTTTTCAAATTAACAAACGTGATGAACAGATTCAAGCTCAGTGCAACACGATCAGAAAGTTGAAAGCCCAAATCTCTCAATTAAAGGGTCAAACGAACAATATGACAGGCTCCCAAATGCCTCCTCCTTTAGATTCTCAGAATTCTCAAACGTTTCATCTTCAAAACCTAGTAAATGCTTTACAAAAGGAAAACGAAAGTTTTCTAGAAGAAAATGAAAATGTTAAACGTCATTTCAATGAGTTATTTGAATCAATTAAGGTCACTCGTAACAAAAATAACGAACAAATAGCTTCATTGCAAAAGGAAATTGAGAATCTGAAGAGTCAGGTAAAAGGGAAAATGCCAATGACCAATGGGGAGAATGGTGTATCAAAGGCTCACTCGTGTAATAGATATGCTTTGTCTGTGACATATGTCCCTCCTCATCTAAGGAACAACAAACTTGCTATTCAAACATACTTCTCATCCCTTAAGGATTGCTTAGAATGTCTGCGTGAGATTGTTGAAGAGGATAAGTTAGAGAAAACTCACGATAATGCAATTGGACATGCATGCTTATATGCCAAACGATCTCAAGAAATCTTAGAATGCTTGATCACAATATGCCCAAAATCATTAAGTGAGAGAGTTAATCCTTTGATTCCATGCTCGATGCCTAATGCCAAGTATGATATGCATTCGATTCCCAATGTTTTGAATGTGAACCGTAGTGTGCCTTTAAGTAGTTCAGATTCCAGATCTGTCAATGCTAAGAAAGAGAACTCAAGTGTGCCTTCTAGGAGTACAAATCTCAGTACCTCTAGTTTTAAGAAAGTGAACCTTAGTGTACATGCATGTAGTTCAGATCCCAGCACATCTAAACAGGTGATGCAAAGAGTAGTTAAAGCAACTAATGTTCCCATTCCCTCTACAGGAGTAATCAGTGACACTAAACGGAGCAGGTCAAAGTCTCAAGACAATACAAGGAATGATATGACCTCTCAAGCTAAGAATGTGCACTGGAAGAGAGTAGAAGAACAATCTAGGAACTTTAAGCTTGAATTGAATAAAACAAATCGTGTTGATTCTAGTATTAGCCATAGGCGTACTGTAATTAATTTGAATTCCGATACTATTTGCAAACCTTGTACTGATGTCTGCTTGAATTCTGTTTCTAATCATGAATGTGGTATTAATGTTCTGCCTAATGATGTTAATTGTCCAGTTAATATTGTTAATGCAAAAATTCATGCTAAGAAGGCTAAAAGGCAAAAACGAAAGAAAGTTAGAAAACAGTGGAAACCCACAGGAAGAACATTCAGTAAAATAGGCGTTTATTGGATACCTGTTGGTCATAAGACTAATCAGATAATGCCCACTAGAAAATGGATGCCTACTGGTAGAACTATTCCCTTAAGAAGTGATCACACTGTGAACAAGGCTAATACAGACACTAGTACTGCATCTATTCACAATGATTCTATTGCCTCACTTTCTGATATGAATGCTTCTATTTCTGATGTGGGTGTTCCAAACATTGTTACTAACCAAATGGAACCCATTCTTACATGGGGATCCCAATTATCCAGTTATCCATTCTTGTCTGTGTTCAACTGCAGATCGTTCAAATCATTCTGTGGTACCTGGACTCAGGCTGTTCCAAGCATATGACTGGAGACCGGTCGCGGCTCATGAACTTCGTGAGCAAATTCATCGGGACTGTTAGATTCGGTAATGATCATTTCGGTGCTATTATGGGTTATGGAGATTACGTTGTTGGTGATAGTGTCATCTCTAGAGTTTACTATGTGGAAGGTTTGGGTCATAATCTGTTCTCTGTTGGTCAATTCTGTGATTCTGATCTAGAAGTAGCCTTCAGAAAACATACCTGCTTTGTTAGAGATCTTAATGGTAAGGAACTGTTAAAAGGAACTCGTGGCTCAAATCTTTACACCATCTCTATCGATGACATGATGAGGGCTTCTCCAATCTGCTTGTTATCAAAGGCTTCAAAAACAAAGTCATGGTTATGGCATCGTCGTCTCAATCACTTGAACTTCGGCACCATCAACGATCTTTCCAGAAAGGACTTAGTTGTAGGTTTACCTAGACTAAAGTATGAAAAGGATCATCTTTGTTCAGCATGCCAATTGGGTAAAAGCAAAAAGTTTGCCCACAAACCCAAACCTACAAACTCAATTACAGAAGTTCTTCATACCCTTCATATGGATTTGTGTGGACCAATGAGAGTGCAGAACATCTTTGGTAAGAAATATGTGTTGGTGGTGGTTGATGATTACTCTAGATTCACCTGGGTCAAGTTCTTAAGGACAAAGGATGAAACTCCTGATATCATCATCAAGCTCATCAAACAGCTGCAGGTTCGACTCAACAAAACAGTCAGAATTATCCGAACAGACAATGGAACTGAGTTTGTTAACAAATAACTTAGTGACTTTGTTGGGATATGAAAGTGCTGAAGACATCAAAGTACTGAAGATATGAAAGTACTGTAAGCTGCAAAGTACTGGAAGAAGTCAAAGAGTCAAAGTACTGCTAAAAGACAAAGTCAAAGTACTGCAAGATAAAGTCAAAGTACTGCTAGAACAGAAGAACTGTTATATTCGTTTATGGAAAGTATTGTATTCCATGTTTAGATTACTTGTCGTACAAGGTTATCAATTGTAAACCGACTAGGATATCCTTGAGCCTATAAAAGGACTCCTAGATTGGCATTAGAGGTACGATTTCAGAAAAAGAGTTTTAGAGTTTACGAATTAAGAGTTTAGAGAAAAGTTCGAATATCTTAGAGTTGTATTAGAGTATCTGCATAATAAGCAGATTTAGAGTTTGTGAATAAAGTTTTCTTCTTAGCTTTGTTAAGTAAATTCCGCGTACTTGATAAAGATTGCTCAGTGTTTCTTTGTTAATAACTTAGGATTTATCCGAGGTTATTAAACCTTAACAAGCTAGTTTAGTTTGATTAAAGTATATCGATCCAACAAGTGGTATCAGAGCTTGTGTGGAAACTCTGACTAGGAAGAAACCTATATTTCAAGATGTCGACTGAAGCTGTTCCACAACCCTCAATCACCTCACTCAGAATTCCAATTATCAAGAAGGGAGAATATGATCTCTGGTGCATGAAGATGAGGCAGTATATTGCCATTACAGACCATGCTCTGTGGAATGTAATTGTGAATGGGAATGAAGTTCCTCAAGAACCCATTCAAGTTGCTGGACAACCTATTGCACCAAAGGTAGTTTTACCAGCAGCAACCCTAAGGAATCAAGAGAAGGCTCTTAACATTCTCTTATCTGCCATTCCAGATGGTCATCTTCTAAAATTTCATGATGCTAAAGATGCTAAGCAGCTCTGGGCTGCTCTCAAGACCAGATTTGGAGGGAATGAAGCCTCTAAGAAGATGCACAGAAACTTGCTGAAACAACAGTTTGAAACTTTCACAGTTGGAGAAAGAGAGAGTCTTGATGCTGCATATGATAGGTTTCAAAATCTCCTCAACATGTTGGAATTGTACAAGGCACAAGTATCAGTTGAGGATGCTAATTTGAAGTTTCTAAGGAGTTTGCCATCTACATGGCATGTGATTGCTACTATGATCAGAGGACAACAAGGATTGGATGTTATGGACTTTGATGATCTCCATCATCAATTGAAGGTGTATGAACATGAGATGAATGGTCAACCCAGTTCCAAATCTCACAGTATTGCTTTTCTATCATCTGAAAAGAAGAGCAGTACTTACAAAAGTACTGCTTCTCCTCAAAGTACTGTTTCTCAAAGTACTGCTGTCTATAATCCCCCATCATATGCTCAGCAGGCCCCACCATCTACCACTTTGAACTCAGATGAAGTTGTGTGCTCTTTCTTTGCACAACAAGCAAGCTTACCTGTCACTTATGAAGAGGATCTAGCACAGATTGAAGAAGATGCACTTGAAGAAATTGATATCAGGTGGCAAGTTGCTTTGATCACTGCAAGAATCAAAAAGTACATGAAAAAGACAGGCAAAAATATTGATTTCAAACCAAAACAAGGAATAACTTTTGACAAATCTAAAATTGAATGCTTCAATTGTCAAAAGACTGGTCACTTTGCAAGGGAGTGCAGGTTTGCCAAATATCAAGCACACAGAACATCTGAGAAACCTAAACTTGAGCTCAAGGAAATTCCAATAACTGAAACAAAGGCTTTGGTTGCTCAAGAGAAGTTATCAGAAGTGGACTGGAGTGAAGAGTTTGATGATGAACCAGTGACTTACTGTATGGTAGCAGTGGAAGATGCAGTTGAAGACACTGTGGAAGCATTGGACTGGAGCACTGCTTTTGATGAAGAATCTGAACATGCTGCTTTGGAATCTGATGATGGCTTTGGAGGATTTGATTGGAGCAAAGAAAGTGAAGATGATCCTGTTCTTCTTGCTATGGTGGCTACTTCACCAACTCAGTCTCCTATCTCTGAGGTATGCTCAAACTGTTATGAGTTTTATCAAAAATTACTTAACAGTTATGTGATTGAAAGAGATAATTGTATTAGGGCTAGGTCTGAGGTAGCAGGTTACCAAATCACTTTAGAGTCTGTAGAAGCTAAAATCATTACACATGAAAATAATGAAATGGCTTGGGCTGAAAAGTATGAACAACAGGATTACCAGTTAAAACTCAGTGAATGGAAACTAAATTGTAAAATTGCTGAAATTGAGAAATTAACTAAGGAAAGAGATGATTTGTTAGCTAAGTTTGCTGCTTGGGGAGAGTCTGGCTTGTCCCATGTTGCTTATGTTGAAAAACAGAGAAGGGCTTACATTAGAACAGGCTTAGGATTTGGAATGGACTTTAGCAGTGTAGATGAAAATCAACCTAGTAATCAGGATGATGGTGTTTTTGAGGACATAACCACTAGTGATGATGAGCTCATTAACTATGTAGATTCATCTAGTAATGATGGCTCAGTAAGTGAGCCACCTCCTGAATATAAGAAAGACAATGGTTATCATGCTGTTCCTCATCCCATTAGTCATCACCCCTCTAGGCCTGATGTTTCTCGTTATGGTGTTGATAGTCTAGAGTTTAGGAAGAAGCTTATTGCAAAATCTAGATCTGAGAAACCCGAAGAAACTGTTGAAAACAATGTTCAAAATTCAGCAGTACCTTTAAATCAAAGTACTGCTCAACAAGCAGTACCTTCTGCAAAACCTTTTCAAAACAGTACTGCTAAACCTTTTTGGGATAATTTTGGTCAAAACAAATTTCATCAGTCCTCAAGAAGGCAAAATAATTTTGGGCATAGACATAGAAGAAATCACTTTGGTCATATGGGTCAAAAACTGTGTTTTGTGTGTTATAGTCCTACTCACTTAATCAAAGATTGTGACAGACACTCAGAATACCTAAGCAAGTTTCCAAGGAATAAGTCTAACAATCAGAGACCTAGAGAGCACAAACCAGTGTGGACTAATTCAAATAGGGTTAATCACAGAAACTTCACACCAGATCATAGATACCCACATCAGAGAAGAACTTCAGTATCTCACAGTACTTTCCAAAGTACTGCTCAGAGACAAGGTACTAAAAACCATACTTGGGATAGAAATTCTAGGAGATCTCATTATCAACCTAGAAGTTATCACAGTTCATATAGGGGATCTAGATCATAAGAACCTCCTGTTAAAACTGAATGGGTTAAAAGGGAAAGAACTGCTAGGAGACATACAGTACGTTCAACAAAAAGTGAATCAGATGTTTTTGTGTCAAAAGAAAATGCTAACAATCTGGTGAAAGAAATTTATGTTGAAAAACCAGAGAGTTTTGAAAATCAAAAGATAATTTTGGATCATCAGTTGAGAGATAGTGAGAATTACATACTCAAAGAATTTGAGTTTGTAACTTCTCAAGGGGAACACAAGTCAGTAATGGCTTGGGTTCCTAAAAGTTTCTAACTCTTTTCTTTGTGTGCAGGGCAACCCAGAAGAGGAGCTTAAAGATCATCTTATTGTGGATAGTGGTTGCTCTGGAAGTATGACAGGTGATAAAGAGATCCTGTCTGATTTTAAAAGTATTAGTGGAGGAAAAGTTGCATTTGGGAATGATCCCAATGGAGGAAGGATTACAGGGAAAGGAACAATTAAAGCTGGGAGAATTGATTTTGAGAATGTCAGATATGTGAGGGAGCTAAAGTTCAACTTGTTGTCAGTCTCTCAAATTTGTGATAAAAAGCATCCTGTGTTATTCACTGACACAGAATGTCTTATCCTTTCTTCTGACTTCAAACCTGTTGATGATGACTTGGTAGTACTTAGGGTACCAAGGACAAATGATGTGTATAGTTTAGACAAGAAAAGTCTACATTCTTATGGGAGAGCCACATGTTTGGTGGCTAAAGCAACATCTGAAGAGGCACATCAATGGCATAGAAGATTGGGCCATGTGAATTTCAAGAACATCAACAAACTGGTCAAAGGCAATTTAGTTAGGGGTTTACCTTCAAAGACTTACAGGAATGATCAATCATGTTTGGCATGCAAGAAGGGTAAACAACCCAAAGCTTCCTGCAAGAAGCTTGATGAAAGAAATATTAGAGAACCATTGGAGCTATTACACATGGATTTATTTGGACCTGTCTCTGTGGCAAGTTTAAATAAAAAGAAGTACTGTTTGGTTGTTACTGATGATTGTAGTAGATTCAGTTGGGTTTTCTTTTTGGGCTTTAAGGATGATACCTTTGATGCTATTCAAACTCTTATAACAGCACTTGAAAACCAATTAAGACTCAAGGTTAGAGGCATTAGATGTGACAATGGAACTGAATTCAAGAACAAGCCTATGGATGATTTTTGTGCAAATAAAGGCATAAAAAGGGAGTTTAGTATTGCTAGAACACCACAGCAAAATGGTGTTGCAGAAAGGAAAAATAGAACCTTGATTGAAGCTGCAAGGACCATGTTAGCAGATTCTCATCTCCCTATTCAGTTTTGGGCAGAAGCTGTAAGTACTGCATGTTATGTACTCAACAGGGTTTCTGTCACAAAACCACAGATGAAGACACCCTATGAATTGCTGATGGGCAATAAACCCAACATTCGTTTTATGAAGCCTTTTGGATGCCCTCTTACTATTTTGAACACCATTGATAATCTAGGGAAGTTTGATGGCAAGTCTGAAGAAGGTTACTTATTGGGATATTGTACTAACAGTAAAGGATTCGGAGTCTACAACAGAGTTACTAAGAAGATTCAAGATTGTCTTCATGTTAAGTTTTTAGAGGATCAAGACAATGAGAAAGGGAAGGGTCCTGATTGGATGTTTGATCTTGAGATTTTATCTCCTTCAATGAATTATGTACCTGTTAGAGAAGAAAATCAACCTTTACATAATGAAGAAGATATTCAATATGTTGTTCATGATATTCATCTTAGACCTAATGCTGTTCCTGATAAAGATCCTATGAGTCCAAAACAAAGTACTGATGTTCCTAAGCAAAGTACTGATTCTCCAAAACAAAGTACTGTTGCACCACAATCTTCATTATCTGCTGAGGATCAATCTATTCAAGAGGAACTTAATCAGATGCTTCTTCAAGATGTATTAGCACATTCTTACACTGATGAACAAAGGAGAGCGTATGAAGAGGCAAAGAAGAAGAACAAGACTGCAGAGTTCTCTTACAGCACTTTGGACAGTACTTTCAACCAAAGTACTGCTGCACCTATTGACAGTACTTTAGATGATGTGGATGATCCTACCATGCCTGGGTTAGAAGAAACTGATGATGAGCTTGAAGATGAAGGTATTTTCTCAGATTCCAATGAAGGTGCTGATTATACTAACTTGGATGATGCATATGCAGTTCCACAGTCTCCAATCTTACGAATTCATAAGAATCATCCAACTGATCAAATCATTGGTCCTTCTACATCTGGAGTTATGACAAGACACAAAGCTAAGGGTTTCACAAAACCTCACAATGCTTTAATTAGCTTTGTGTATAAACAAAACAGGCTAAATCATAAAGACCATCAAACTTGCTTATTTACTTGTTTCATCTGTCAAGAAGAACCCAAGAATATTGCTCAAGCTTTGACTAAAGAAAGCTGGGTTGAAGCTATGCAGGAAGAACTTCTTCAATTTAAACTTCAAGAGGTTTGGGTTTTATGTGACCTTCCAGATGGGAAGAGAGTTATTGGAACAAGATGGGTCTTTAGAGTCAAAAGAGATGAAAGAGGCAATGTTATCAAAAACAAGGCAAGATTAGTTGCTCAAGGTTATAGACAGGAGGAAGGGGTAGATTATGATGAGGTATTTGCTCCTGTGGCACGGATTGAAGCAATTAGAATCTTTCTTGCTTTTGCTTCTTATATGGGTTTTCAAGTCTATCAGATGGATGTCAAGAGTGCCTTTCTTTATGGCACTATTACAGAAGAGGTATATGTGAAACAACCTCCAGGTTTTGAAGATCCTAAACATCCAAACAAAGTCTATAAGGTGGTTAAGGCTTTATATGGTCTTCATCAGGCACCTAGAGCTTGGTATGAGAGGCTCTCTACATTCTTATTAAAACATGGTTACAGAAGAGGAGCTATAGACAAGACTTTGTTTATTAAGAGAGACAAGAAGGATATCATGTTAGTTCAGGTGTATGTTGATGATATTATCTTTGGGGCTACCAAACAGTCCATGGTTAAGGAGTTTGAGCAGCTAATGCAGAAGGAATTTCAAATGAGTTCAATGGGAGAGTTAACATTCTTTTTGGGACTTCAGGTTAAGCAGTCAAAGGAAGGGATTTTTATTAGCCAAGACAAGTATGTTACAGATATACTTAAGAAGTTTAATTTTGATGATATGAAGGCTGTTACTACACCTATTAAATCTATCAATTCATTGGGAAAAGATGAAGATGGACAGCCTGTTGAAGTCAAGTTATACAGATCTATGATTGGCTCTCTTATGTATCTTACTGCATCAAGGCCTGATATCATGTTTGCAGTTTGTTTATGTGCCAGATATCAAGTTTCACCAAAGATCTCTCACTTGAATGCAGTAAAGAGAATATTCTGTTATTTGAAACAACAACCTAAGTTGGGGTTGTGGTATCCTAAAGAGTCACCTTTTCACTTAGAAGCTTTTTCAGATAGTGACTATGCAGGTGATAACTATGATAGAAGATCCACAACTGGTGGATGCCAATATCTTGGAAGAAGGTTAGTCTCATGGCAATGCAAGAAGCAGACAATTACAGCAACATCATCTACTGAAGCTGAATATGTAGCTGCTGCAAGTTGTTGTGGTCAAGTTTTGTGGATGCAGAATCAACTCTTGGATTATGGGTTCAACTTTAAGAATACTCCTATCAATATTGATAATGAGAGTACTATTTGTATTGTGAAGAATCCTGTGTATCATTCCAAGACAAAGCATATTCAGATTAGGCATCATTTTATCAGAGACTGTTATGAGCATAGGCTCATTAATGTGGTTAAAGTTCACACGGATGATAATGTAGCTGATCTACTCACCAAAGGTTTTGATGTGTCACGATTCAATCACTTGGTCGTGAGCATTGGAATGATTAACTACTAAGCTATGTTTAAGGGGAGGACTATAAGATGTTTGATATAGTCATGTGTATTGTTTGAGGGGAGGATGTTAGTGTAGACTTAGTTTATATGAAGATTTTTGGCAAAGTACTGTATTTCCTGAAAGTACTGCTTGGGAAAGTACTACTTGGGAAAGTACTGCTTATGTGGAAAGTACTGTTTGTCGTATTAAAGTACTGTTCCAACGGTAATATTGAAGGGTAATTGGTAGTAACGGTAACTTTGTTATTTAGGCTGTGATTTTTCAAATCTCACCTATAAATAACTTCTTTCCGATTTTCCCTCTCATATTATTACTTCACATCTTTTCCATACTTATCTTCCAATTACCATCTCTTTATTATTCGATACAATCTTTCTATTGTGCTCACTATTTCAACAATGGTGAATCGTTTAACTGTTTCGAAGCACAATATGGTGGCTAATTTGGACA
Source organism: Chrysanthemum seticuspe (assembly GCA_019973895.1). NCBI lineage: Eukaryota > Viridiplantae > Streptophyta > Magnoliopsida > Asterales > Asteraceae > Chrysanthemum > Chrysanthemum seticuspe. The sequence goes on from BPTQ01000001.1 coordinate 26,758,745, forward strand.
AGACTGAGGCGAACGTGGCTTTCTATGATATCATTGATTATCTAATTGGGTCGCCTATTAGCTATGCTCTTTTAGTTGAGCCGGATGTTATTGAACCATGGATTCAGGAATTTTGGGCTAATGCTAGAGAAAATATGGAGGAGGATGAATATTATATTAGATCATTAGTTGCTGGAAAGACTATTAAGATTACAGAAGCCTCCATTCGTGATGATTTATTATTTGGTGATGAAGATGGGGCTATTAGATTTGACAAGCAATTAATTTGGGATACTTTTCGTAATTTGGGTTACAAAGGTTCTTTGACTGAACAAACTTTTAAGAAGGCCTTATTCTGTCCTCAATGGAAGTTTTTGATTCATGTTTTGCTCCATTGCATAAGTTCTAAAAGCACTTCTTGGGAGCAGTTTGGGTCAAATATTGCATCTGCAGTGGTTGGTTTAGCTACGGACAGAGTCTTTAACTTTTCACGGCTTATTTTGGATGGAATGTTATCGCATATATCATCTGGGGCTACTTGGTTGATGTATCCAAGGTTTATACAGGTTTTCTTGAACAAGCAATTAGCTGATGTTCCTAAACCTACTGCTTTACTACCTGTTATTGTGCAACAAGCCAAAATCTATACATTCATGGCTAAGAGAAGTAACTTGTTCAGAGGTGGAGATATTCCTTTAACAACATCCATGATGGAAGTTGTACAAGCTGTTCGTAATTCAGCTGAAGAGGATGAAGAAACTGAAGGTTCTAATAATGACCAAGGTACTACTTCACAACGTACTGCATCTGCAAGTACTGCTTCCCAAAGTACTGCATCTGCAAGTACTGCTTCTCGTGAAGATACTGTTTCGTTACAAGGTGATGTTTCTTCAGGTCCTGAGGTTCAAGTCGAGATTGAGCGCACACCTACTCCATCTCCACAACGTTCTGTTTCAGAGGTTCAAGGTGCTGCTCCTACAATTCCTCGTGAAGGTTTAACTATGGATAACTATGCTTTGACAAAGGCGCTTGCTAGGTTGAACAAGACTGTTGAGCGTCAAGCTAAAACTATTAGGAAGTTAAAGCGAAACTACTTCTGGTTGAGAAATTTTGTTAAACCATATATTCAAGGTTTCAACTTATGGGTTAAGGAGGAGAATAAACGTCGTAAAGCACTTCGTAAGGAATTGAAAAGGAAGAAGGTTCCTAAATCATCTTCTGTCAACTTGGGGAGGAATTTAGACAAAGAAAATTTGAAAGAAGATGTTATGAAGACAAAAGAATCTGAAGAAGATGTTTTGAAGAAGAAAGAAGATTTTTCTGAGGAACAAAAAGAAGAAGTACAAGTTCAAGGTACTGATAATCAAGGTACTGATGTTCAAGGTACTGATGAACAAAGTACTGAACATCAAAGTACAGAGTTTCATGATACATCTAGGCCAGAAGTTATAACACCAATAACTCCAAGGGTTTTGAATTTTGAAGAAGAAGATGGTCCTTCTACAGTTGTTATAGAGGAAGAGGAGGAACCTAGATTTAAACCTATTCATTCACCAAGTGATGATGAATTAGTTGCTACAATTCTTGATTTGTCACAACCAAGATGAGGTGTTACTATTAGAGATGTACAAGAAGAAGAACAACCAAGAACTGATCAACCTGCAATTGATCCAAAAGACAAGGGAAAAGGTATTTTGGTTGAAGTTAAGAAGAAGAAACTTACTTTGGCAGAACTTAGAGCATTTGAAGTTGCAAGGAATGAAGCTGCAGCTAGAAAAGTTCAAGAAGAGATAAATGCTAAAGATAGAGAAGAACGAGAAGCTCAAGAAGCTTTGGATAGAGAAGCAGCTCAAAAGGTACAAGATGAATTGGATGCTGAAACTGTTGAACCTTTACAGTCTCCAACACCTGTTAGATTCATGTCACGAAGACCTAATTTGGCTAAAGAAAGAAATGCAATGATGGCATATCTAAAAGGCAGAGGATTTAAAGGATTGCAAAAGCTAAATTATGTGGATATCAAAAGATTATATGATGCTGAGAGAGAAGCTTATAAGAGAGATGTTGCAGGCATTAAAGACTTTAGAGAAGAAGCTTATTGGACTGAAGCTGAAAGGAAGAAAAGCTTAAAGAGGAAAAGAAAAACTGAAGCTACAGATGTTCAGTTTTCAAAGAAAGAGAAGGTTGAATTAAGATCTGAGACTAGTGATGAATTGAAGAATTATCTCAGAATAGTAGATTTTGATTATACCAAGGAAGATAATGACATGATGATGAACAGATCAAAGATCAGTGTTTTCAAAGTTGAGAAATCTAAGAATGGAGATTATATGGTTTTTCACAAAGAAGATAAAAGTTTCAAAGTTTTTAAACGGCTATGGGATTTACTGCATATCATAGACAGAGTAGATCTATTCTACTTATATCATGCTGTGAAGACTTATTTTGAAGATAATCCGTTAGAAGGGATTGGATTGGTTTTACAAGGGGATCTCATAACTATGTGGGAAACTGATGAAGAGAGTACTGATGATATTTGGAAGGATCAAGAAAACTGGGAAATAGTTTGCTGGAGATTCTTTGAAGAATCTGGAGTTCATGTCTTAGAGCTAGAAAATGGAACAATGATTCACATGTTTGCAGAAAGAAGATATCCTCTTACAGTTGATCTAATGAGAAGAATGCTAGAGCATGGATTGGAAGTAGAAGAGGATGATGAAATTGCTTGCATGGTGATCAATTTGTTTATAGACTGGACTACCATTGCTGAGAATGATCTATAACTGGTATGATTTTTGAATAAATACTTTTTGATATATCAGTACTTTTATTCAAAGTACTGCTAGTCAGACAGTACTTTCATCAAAGTACTGTTTGCTGTATTAAACCAGTTAAATGGCTTTTAGAAGAAACCTTTTGCTAAATAATAAATATTTTTTGAAATAAAGGTTGAATAAATGGTTTTTGTGATGATAACATCAATAGGTTATCAATCCACCATGGTTACAAAAGGATTGACTAATCCATGAGTAAACGGCTCTGGTAAAGATATATCAAATCCGTTTTTAGTTGACAACTTGCTAATAAGTTGGATGGTCATCAACTCACCATATCAGTAAATGTGAAGAGTTGGCTAGCCCACAAGAAATGGCTTGTGGTAAAGGCAGTGGAAAAACCATTATTGGTAATTAGTTCACCATTAGATAAAAGAACTAACTAGTCCAGAAGGGTACAGCTTTTGGTAAAGACAAAACAAATCTGTTGATAGCTGGTGGTTTGCTAAAAATCATATGGTTATCAATGTACCATGGTCTTACACACCAAAACATTTGGCTACTCCAAAGATAATGGCTTTGGTAAAGAGTTCTAAATCCATTGAATTTTCAATGATTCACTTAGATGTGATGAGAATAGTATGCAACTTAAATTAAATTATTGTACACATTGTCATATGTTGCTGTGTTGCTGAAAAGATGGAGATTGCTGAATGCTACTGTGAAGAAAACAATTCTAAAGAGATACTTTGACAAAGCACAGATTCTATAAAGACTAAAGAACAATCCATTTTAAAGATGAAGCTGTTAAAGATATATTCACAAAGGAACTTGAAGTCAAGCAAGTAGAATTCAAGTTAGGGGAGGATTGTTGGGATATGAAAGTGCTGAAGACATCAAAGTACTGAAGATATGAAAGTACTGTAAGCTGCAAAGTACTGGAAGAAGTCAAAGAGTCAAAGTACTGCTAAAAGACAAAGTCAAAGTACTGCAAGATAAAGTCAAAGTACTGCTAGAACAGAAGAACTGTTATATTCGTTTATGGAAAGTATTGTATTCCATGTTTAGATTACTTGTCGTACAAGGTTATCAATTGTAAACCGACTAGGATATCCTTGAGCCTATAAAAGGACTCCTAGATTGGCATTAGAGGTACGATTTCAGAAAAAGAGTTTTAGAGTTTACGAATTAAGAGTTTAGAGAAAAGTTCGAATATCTTAGAGTTGTATTAGAGTATCTGCATAATAAGCAGATTTAGAGTTTGTGAATAAAGTTTTCTTCTTAGCTTTGTTAAGTAAATTCCGCGTACTTGATAAAGATTGCTCAGTGTTTCTTTGTTAATAACTTAGGATTTATCCGAGGTTATTAAACCTTAACAAGCTAGTTTAGTTTGATTAAAGTATATCGATCCAACAGACTTCTATGAAAGCATTGGAATCAGCCATCAAAAAAGTGTTCCTCGAACTCCTCAACAGAACGGTGTAGTTGAAAGACGAAATCGAACTCTTGTAGAAGCCGCTAGAACAATGCTGATTTACTCAAAGGTTCCAATGTTTCTCTGGGCTGAAGCTATTGCCACTGCATGCTACACACAAAATCGTTCTCTGATTCACACTGTTCATGGAAAAACTCCATATGAACTTGTCCACAATAGAAAACCTAATCTCTCTTTCCTTCGTGTGTTTGGTGCATTATGTTATCCAACTAATGAGAGACAAGACTTAGGCAAACTTAGAGCTAAAGCAGACATTGGAGTATTTGTAGGGTATGCTTCAAACAAAAAGGGATACCGAATCTACAACAAAAGAACCCGAAATATCATGGAAACAATTCACGTTATGTTTGATGAGCTGACCGGTCAAATGGTTCCTGGACACACCAGTTCAGGACCCGCACTTCAAAACAGTCCCATTGGTTCATCCCTTGTTCCAAACTCTTCTCAAGAAACTCCATATGTACCTCCATCTGAAGATGATTTAAAGAAATTGTTTGATCCTATGTTTGATGAACTTTATGATCCAAGTACTAATGAGGTGTCAATTCCTACTACAGAGGCTGCTCATATTCCTGTGAATGAAGGCAATCCCTCAGTCTCAATATCTTTAAGTCAAGAAGCGCCTGCTGCTGATCCTTTAGTCTCATCAACAAATCTTCATTCTTCAAATGTACATCATGGAAATGTTTCTGGCATCAATGATGAAGTTAATCCCTTTGCTACTCCTGAAGATGCTCCATTTGAAAACATATTTGCTCCTGAATCATCATCAGAACCATCCTCTTTAGGAGACATCGACTCAGCTACCTCAGTCCCTCAACAACTGCCACATGAACACCTCAGAAAATGGACTCACGATCATCCATTAGACAACATCATTGGAAATCCCTCTCGTCCTGTATCAACCCGGAAACAACTTGCAACCGATGCCTTATGGTGTTTCTTCAACTCCGTACTCTCTAAGATCGAACCAAAAGATGTTAAAGCCGCCATGAATGAAGATAGTTGGTTCAATGCCATGCAAGATGAAATTCATGAGTTTGATCGACTTGATGTATGGGAGTTAGTACCTGCTCCAGACTGTGCTATGATTATTGCTCTTAAATGGATCTTCAAAGTGAAACTTGATGAGCATGGTGATGTGTTGAAGAACAAGGCTCGATTAGTTGCTAAAGGATACCGTCAAGAGGAGGGTATTGACTTTGAAGAATCTTTTGCTCCAGTTGCTCGAATCGAGGCAATCAGAATCTTCTTGGCTAATGCTGCTAGTAAGAACATGATAGTATATCAGATGGATGTGAAGACGGCATTTCTGAACGGAGACCTTAAAGAAGTCATCTACGTCAGCCAACCTGAAGGATTTGTAAATCAAGAGCATCCTACTCACGTTTATCGTTTGAAGAAGGCCCTTTACGGTTTAAAGCAAGCTCCAAGGGCATGGTATGATACACTGTCAAAGTTTCTTCTATCTACCGGATTTAGCAAAGGAGCAGTTGATCCTACACTGTTCACCAGGAAGTCAGGCAAACATTTAACTCATGTTCAAATTTTTGTTGATGATATTATTTTTGCCTCGACATACCCAATGGAATGTGATCGTTTTTCTAATGAAATGAGTTCAAAATTTCAAATGTCAATGATGGGACAAATGTCATTTTTCTTGGGATTACAAATTTCACAAAGTCCCGGAGGCATTTTCATAAATCAATCTAAATATGCAACAGAGATCTTAAAGAAATTTGGGTTTGATTCAAGTGACCCTGTTGACACCCCCCATGATTGATCGAACCAAACTAGATGAGGACCACTCAGGGATCATGATTGACCAAACGAAATATCGTAGTATGATTGGATCCCTGATGTACCTCACGGCTAGTAGACCAGACATCTTGTTCGCTGTTTGCATGTGTGCTAGATACCAGGCTAAGCCTACTAAAAAGCACCTTGAAGCGGTTAAAAGGGTCTTTCGGTATCTCCAAGGAACCATCAATATGGGTCTTTGGTACCCGAAGGACACCGGTATGTCACTAACAGCCTATGCAGATGCTGATCATGCAGGGTGTCAAAATACTCGTCGAAGTACATCTGGAGGTGCTCAGTTTTTGGGTGATAAGCTTGTGAGCTGGTCTTCAAAGAAGCAAATGAGTACTTCTATTTCCTCTACAGAGGCTGAATACATAGCCATGTCTTCCTGTTGTGCTCAAATCTTATGGATGAGATCTCAATTATCTGACTATGGCTTTGTATTCAACAAAATCCCTCTGTACTGTGATAATAAAAGTGCTATTGCTCTCTCATGCAACAATGTTCAACACTCAAGAGCAAAGCATATCGACATTCGACATCATTTCATCAGGGAACAAGTAGAAAAAGGTGTGGTGGAACTCTATTTTGTG